>VWZK01000059.1:258786-434384 GCA_013396935.1 Baryphthengus martii | reverse complement strand
GCTGAAAGACTAAGGAAGGTACTACCCTTGTCGTTTTGTACCTGTTGGTGCCCAAACCTCTATGGACCTTTGGACTGTGTAAATAAGGGCATTTATAGCATTGGGTTGTGGGGATGCCAGAGGTGTAAGAAAGTGCTTTGGTTCCCTCACCATGAACTTCAGAGACATAAAGATCATGCAGGATTTCTTCACCATTCCTTACCAATGCACCAAGGGACATTTGCTACTACGCTGTCAGCTGAACTGTTATTTCTTTTCTATTTCTATCCTGTCTTATCCTGTGCTATTCTGTTCTATTCTAACATTCCTGGTGATACCCATGAACGCAGTTTGCTGTAAGCTGTGGTACGTCCTCATATTCCTGAAAGTTGTATCTTGTGCGACGTTGCGGAGCAGGGACTTAACTGAATTCAGGTTGTCACACTGGGGTAGGTTTAATGTAGGAACTGGCTGGGTGTCGAGGAGAGAATAATATGCATTCAGTGGATTAAGAAACATGATGTTCCTGAGAATCATAACCTATCGAAGCCCACAGAAACTCTGCGAGGTAAGTGTTCTCATTTTTATTGCCATTTTGTACATGAAGAAAGTGGGGTGAATGTTACAGTCCAGGTCATGGGAGAAATCAGTGAGAGATTTGGCAACAGAGCTGTGGAGTCCTGAGAGCAATTCTTGTCCCCATCACTTTGAGTCACTAAAGCCTGATGAAATTAGATGTCATGGATCCCCTTTATCAACTATGAGAATGATAAACAGCACTGTCAGTGTTCTGGATAAACTCCCTTAAACCTATTATTAGCCAAGTCATCTCTGCTGGCAACAACTCCAGTAAAATTCCAGTTAACAATAAACATTCCCCCATGCTGAGCAATGGAAAATCCAATAACAGTTTGGCTGAATCCATGCTGAGTAGAGAAAATGGAATTGATCTGAAAACTGAATGTGCCTCAAAGGACAGTAACTCACCTGGATATTTTTCAAGCTTTTAATGAATGTCAGTTGAGTCTTGTTGAGAACAGGACAGATTATGACTATGCAGAAATCTGGATGTGTATTTCTAAAGTTCATGAAATCCATAGTTTTTTTTTGTTTCCTGAGACATTTTAGAGTACCATTAATCACTCAAGGAGTTCAATGAGATAAGAGTGTGACTGTTCTACCATTTGATGTTAGCTAGCTCACACAGGGGAATCTTTCTCACTTCTTAGATTCATGCTGAGAGCAATGACTTTTCTTTTGAAGTGCTTATCGTGAGAATTATTACTTGGTTATTTTGCAAATAATAACTAAGCATAAGACAAATATATTTTGATTATAGTAGTGATTAAGTTTTTATTCTACCTAGGCAAAGATGTAAGAAACTAAGACGTAGATTCAAATAAACAAAGTCAAGATGTTTAGCTACCTAAGTCAAGGTGTTTAGCTACCTACCAAGTGACAGGACAATAGGAAATGGCCTCAAGTTGTGGCAGGGGAGGTTTAGGTTGGAAATTAGGAATAATTTTTTCACTGAAAGGATTGTCAAGCACTGGAACAGGCTGCCCAGGGAAGTGGTTGAATCACCACCCCTTGCTGTGTTTAAAAGTCCTGTAGATGTGGTGCTTAGGGACGTGGTTTACCAGTGGACGTGTAGAGTAGGATTAATGGTTGGACTCAATGATCTTAAAGGTCTTTTCCAACCTAGATGATTCTATGATTCTATAACTACATGTAGTTAGGTAAATAGAAAGTCACTGCTTTCATCTTCTATTTAAAGTTAATGTTTTCTAACCCTGAGGATGGTCCTTAGGATTCACCCATGTTGGTGTGGTCTTCTGGGATGTCTGAATAAGGGCATGGTTTCAAGATCAAGCGTTCCAAAGCGCTTAATTGCCCAAATTTACATTTTGGAGAGGTCTGTGTTTCATTCTAGAGTTTTACATCTGTATTTATCGTTGATATTTTCATATCTTTCTTTTTTTTTCCTGAACCTTTTCCTAACCCTCTGTAACTACCCATTAACCCCAAAGAGTCCTGGCTGTCAGACTGAGAAGCCCTCCTTTGCACAGATGGGCTGTGCTGTGTGGGATGGACGCAGCTTCTGAGGAATTGACTTCTTGTCCACCAGCAAGTGAATGCTAAGCGTGGTAACCATCGTTGTTCTTCCTTTGTCACCGCCAGCTATCAAACCTCAGCTGTGTCACCTCAGGAGACCCACTCACAGCTCAGGAGACTCTTTCCCAGCCTTCCACAAGAAATTGGAGGAATACCCAGTGAGATATAAGCTGCTTGACCAAAGAGGAAGGATGAAGAAGATCCAACATATTTCTCAGAGCTGGAATAGGAAATAGCGGAAGAGATAAAGAGAATTCTTCTGGAATGATGCTCCTCATGGGTGGACGGAGGACACTGTGTTAACCATTGCACAGGCCACAGTGCATTGTACAGCGGTTGCAACTTCGGATAAAAGCAAGTGTACGATTTAGATAAACAATATAATGGACATATTGTTAGAAAAGTTCTCAATAGCCGCCGCCTTATTGCAGCATACACCCACTTAGCACTAAAATATGGGGCTGTTACCTTAAAAGAAACAGTTGTACACCACTATTTCCTGACAAATTAAGGAAGCCAAAGCTTTCCTAGATTGTTGGGCTTCTTACAGACCTTATGTGACCTTCTACCTACTGCAGGTAAGACAACAACTGCTGTTTTCAGACAGCACAAGAAAGGTTTTTTTTCTCACCTAGCTGTGCTGAGAATAAATATCCTTGTGTCATAGTGTGACAGGTATTCAGGAGGAATGAAGGTAGGAGGACAAAGAGTACTCTTACTTCACTCATTGGGAAAAGAAGACATAGCATTTGAATTGGTTTTTGCGCAAACTCTGATGAGTGTTAACAATGAATGTCTTTTGTGGCATTAATTTGGTCGATTTTGATCCCTTGTGTTCTTTTGGTGCACAAGAGTGTCCCATGGGCCTGAGTTTCACAGCTGAACATGCCCTCTCTGAAAAAGCCCAGATTTTACATCATGAGAAATGGTGGCAAATAACTGTTTCTCCGGGCCCCTGGTGATTTCTGTACCACCTCAGCTCCCCCTTTCCAGGCCAGTTGACTCTGTCCTGTTTGTGCTCTCTTCACAAGCAAACCTACTCTACTTCTTATCTTCCTTACTGCTCTTCTCTCTCTGTTTTTTAATCCCTTTTTGAAAGGAGAGGATGAGCACTGCAGACAGTACTTCAAGACACAGGTATACCAGAAATTTGTAAAATAATGTAATGACCCTTTCCGAATGGTTTTTAAAGTTGTACTTTCCTTTTTGAACCTACTTCAGTGCTGAATTGTAGTTTTTGTAGAATTATTTGTAATAAATCTTAATTAATTTGTAGCTCAAATGCACATATGGAGTTGGGGAGTTGGAGTTGCCTCTCACTATTGCATTGATCTGCACTTACTAACACTGAATTGGTGGTTTTGATGGTAGTGACAGTGAAGTGAGCTGCTGCTACTTCTTCCTTTCTTTTTATTTATTTTCTTTTGTTTTCTGCCTTTTTTTTTTTAATGCTTGTTTTCTTCTTTCATCAACCCCTTTTCCAAATCACATCTGGATAAGCACGTTGAGTAACAGAGGACAATCCTCCTTTACTGTGAACGCTGACCATTTCATCCCACTCTTTTTTCTTGACTTTCCCCCATTGTTAATCAGTTATTTACCCATCATATGTTATGATCTTCTTTCAATCCATGACAGCTCAGTAGCTTTGACAGCCTTTGAAGCAGGACCTTGTCAAAATGGAGACCTGCAAACCATTATTGGCTCCTATAAGGAAGTTTCAAAGATTTGTGAGGCAAAATTTCTTCTGTAAAACCTAGGCTGACTCCTCTCTAAGTATTCCTGTTAGCTACCAATTCCGTTATTTATATTTTGAGGAGGTTCTCTTGCTGTGCATTCATGTTCTATTATATGCTACAGGTCTGTGTCTGTGTCCAACGCCAACACCGCACAGCCAGTGTACGTAGCACTGCCGTGTGACAGTCACTTTAATATCATGGTTGGTTGTTGCATGAAAAGAGCCGGGGTGTTTTTCCAGTGTTATGGATACCCCTCGCTCCCTTAGAGAGGATCAGTTCTGGGTGCACTCACTCTGAGGTCTGACACCTTTCCACAGTGTTTGGCGAGACGTCTCCACTGTGGTCTGATGTCACCTTGTTTCGATTATTTCCATCCGTTTTGCCCTGTGCTTCGTGTTTGCGATGTTGACCCTAACTGCCATGAGAACTTGTGACTCCGGTAGCTGGGCTGGGGCACTGCCTAAGCCAAATGCAAAGAGAAATGCACCTTAAACCCCCTGCTTATGGAATGTAAGGAATTCCCCGAGAACTGTATTTTACTTGTAGAATCCCGTGAAAAGTTTTGCACAAGTGGACTGTATGGAAATGCGAAATTATATTGTCCTTCCAAACGCGTTTTCTGTGTCACTTCCTTCCCTTTAGGACCTTCGGTTAACACTTTACTGGACAGAGTCCTACCTGATGGTTCTCTGGACAAGCGGGACAGTACTGGGTCACTCGCAGAAGTTAAAAGGGGAACCTCTTTTTTGTTTGCCCTTCATTATTACCGATAGTCTATTTGTGTTACTGTTTTTGTGTCACTAACATCTCACAAAGGGAGTGATATTTGTCTTTGCTTTCCTGGTCCACACGCTTTCCTTTGCCATGAAGCAGAGAGAAGTTGCCATCTGGAATTTACTGCTGTGTAGTCAAGGCGCAGGGAAAGGAAATGACCTAACCTGAGGTGCCGTGGGGAGCGTTTATCCAAGTTCCTCTTTGCTCTCACTTTTCTCCAGCTAAGTACATGCTGTGCCAGGTTGCTGTCTTTTAGAGTCCACCCCTGGGAAGTATCTGTTCACTCAAGCGGTTTAGAGGATTTTTACTTTTTTTGGAGCTGGGGAAGGTGAAGAATGCTGGCAGATGCATACCATGCTGGTGTTGGAAAGGTATATCTCAGGATGTCTCTTCCCTCTTCCAAAGCCTCTGGCTTTTGGCCTAAACAAAATACTGCAAAGTGAGGGAGAGAGGATGTTTGTGCTGACTGCTCCTTGTAAACATCAAGTGCTTCACAAAAATAATTCCTAAGCAAAACTAGTCGCGCTGATGGCATCCGACCTGATGCACGGAGCTGTGTGACCAAGTGGATGGGCTCATCCTCTCAGTCCAACTCTGACATCTAGTGTACACTGAAGGGAAATTTTCCACATATGAAGTTTTAAAGTTAAATCTGTGTTATCTGAGGGAGGTCTGGCTTTGCTTGACCTTTTTCTGCACTGACCATTTCTGAGATAAGCGCTTGCTGCCAGCATAGAAGTAAGTCTGAGTAATCTGTCCCTCTTGGAAATTCTCATGCTCTCAGACTTATGCTGCTGTATAGAATGGTTATGAATTACTCACTGCAACTATCAGCACTTGCAAATTTAGCCTTTTTTTTGTTTAGTCCACTTGTGAACTGAATAGTTACTCTAATTGCTGGATCGCTTTGCTATGACAAGAAGATTTGGTGCTCTGTGTTTTAAGAGGGAGTTGTTTGGGGGCTTTTTAGAATGTGATTAAAGTCTGAATTAAAAATCTGAGTGTTACAATGCACAGTGAGACCTAGAGAGACTCTTGAGTATTCATTCCTTATATTTGATGTATTTCTGTGTCTGTATAGAACAGGGACTGGAAGTTGGTTGGCTTCAGTGTCCTTAAGGGCAACTGCAGCAGCCAGAGCAAAGATGGAGGAAGGGAAGGAGGTGGGAGGAGTTGTGGCTCAGCAGCTTAAATGGGCTTTTCCAGTTTTTTAGGTTATGAGGTAGACAGCTGGACTTGTAAAGCAAATTTGGTTCTGGACCAGCCATATCCCCACCTCCTTTCTCCTTCTTGTTGAGGTCTGTTGTTCACTTCTGTTACTGAGGGAGGTATCTGGTCAGCACGAGTCCTCCTGGCTGACTCCTCACTATCCTTTTCCATCTGCTCCTCTTTTTACCCTAAATTTTCCTCCTGATCTCTCACAGGCATCCCTGAGCATCACTGAGCAGCTCCCTTGGTATGGATCTTGGGGTCTTGTCCTGTCAGTGGGTACCACTGAGAAGAGCCTGGCTTGCTCTTCTTTGCTCCCTCCCATCAGACATTTATATGCATTCATAAGATCCCTTTAAGCTTTCTCTTCTCAGGCTAAACAGAATACAGAAGAATAAACCTGGTATAGTTATAACTTTGTCTCAGACCCTATGACCACCTGGGGGCCTAAAACCTACTTTGAAGGTTGGAAAAGACTTCACAGTTTGCAAAAATCCAACGCTTATAACCATGTGTCTCACAGTTACAAATATACAGCTTGTATTTTACAGGATCATCACACCTGTAAGAATAAGCACAAGTGGTCCATCAAAAGCAGTTCTTTTATTTCTGTAATGTGCTTTCTATTTTGCTGCTGCTGGTCTCTCTGTCCAGTCCATGTCTTTTCAGGATTCTTCAGGATGTTGGGTATAAGGATGGGTTAATCTTCCCTTCACAGCTCCTGGGTCCAATAGACTGATGTGAATTCCTCCCACATGACCAGGAGCCAGTATCATGGAGTAGAAACTGGTTTTTCATATTCTCTCTTTCTATTTCTACAACTACATTTCCAAAATACTGGTATTTCTGTTGTTTGCACCACCTCACTGTGAGAGGCCCATGGCTTTTTTAGGGGCATGTAAGGAGCAGAATAATATGTGTTTATGAACTTTTATCTAAATACAAACCAGAAGCCAAAATTTCTAGTGTGCTGCTTCATGGATATGCGCTTACATTTTCACTTGTAGATGCAATTGCTGGGCAGTCTCTCTGCAAGCAAGAATACTGTAAGAAGGCCATGTGTACAAAATGTAATCTCAAAAGGTAGGAATGGCATAGGACCTACAGGAAGGTATCTGTTATGATATCTAAACACATCTATTCACTTAAGTGATCAAAGCATTATACAATTATCATTTTATTAACCAGTAAGATAAAATTTCAACCAGACAAAACTTAAACCAGGCAAAATTTCAGTGTAAGTGTTGCTAAACTCGGTGCTGCTCCTTCTGTGAATACAGTGTGAGTTAGTGATAGTATCATGAATGTTGCTTTGGATTTGTTTCTGGTGCAGTTTACCTGGACAAATCACTTAACCTACGGACCTCATGCTTAGCACTACAAAAATGCTCGTTACATCCCCTCTGGAAGGATGATGGGATCTCTGCAGCCCACAGTTGAAAGCTACTATTAAATCCCTTTGTCCCAATTCAATTCTAAATGGAGACCTGTCCCTTAGTTTCTAGGTAGAGGTTAATTGGGAAATTGCTCCAAAAATACGAGCCATGAACAACCTCCTGACTGCAGTCAGTCCTTTAGTCACTGACTGAAGCACTTCATTCCTCAAAGAGCAGATTGTCCTGCTCAGGGCAGACTTCTAGGGTGAGATGCAGTTCCAGCTAAATACCTGAATGCAATTCAGCTATGAGGCTCTAAAGCAGTCAGTGCCGATGTGCGGGCAACGTAAGTGACTTCAGTCTGGAGCATCCCAGTCCTACAGAAAGGCTTAGCCTGTTCCTGTGCTTTCCATTTCCTTCCATTTTTGCTGTAATGGCCACGGGGGACCTTCAGGGACACTGGGTCCAAAAGCATTTCTGCCCCAGAACAAACCAACTCCAGCCGTTTGCCTCGGAGAGCAATTTGTGCTGTTTTAGCACTATCTGCTGTTAAAAGGAGAGTTCAGAGCCTGAACCACAGTAAATAAACCCACATTCATGCCGTTGTACAGTCCACACACGATTCTGTTTTGGTTTGGGGGAAAGGGCAGTATTTATCTGATTTGAAAAAAAGCATGTCTCGTTCCCAAATAAAGTAACATTTAACACTTTCACTGAGTGCAGTGAGGCAGGTGAAAACTTTGAGGAACGATTCATTGCACTGCTTCCCAGAAACATTGCAAAAACTACTATTTACTTAACTGATAAAGTGAAACATTACTTTTTAGTTGCTTGTGTAGCTCCTGGGTGGAAAAAGAGTGAATACTGAGTTACCAGGCTATGAATATGCAATTTTAAATCAACTGCCACAAATTATGTGTATTGTGGCATTTTTTTATGGTTGGCCCTTCAAGTTGATCTATACAGGGATGGTAAATTAGGCTGCTGTGCCATCTGAGATGTCCCTGGGACCATAACTCCTCTTTGGTGAAGAACATACAGTGCTAGGCTTAAAGGGTGCACTTTTTTTCTGTTTTCCTTTTTTTTTTCTTTTTTTTTCATATTAGGCTGTGTCAGCATTCCCCAGGCTTGGAAACAAATCCTCTTCAGAGCAGTGAAGTCAGTCACATTCTATTAGTGCTCTTGCCTTGTGTTGTTAAGGGTCTTTGTGTCTAAACATGTACATTTTCACAGCTAACCCACTGCTGATATTCATTTGAATCTTTTCAGGACTCTGCGCTCTCACTCTTGCTGTATTGTGCACAGAATATGTTCACCAGCTTCACAGGAAAAGCTGGACTTGAATTGTGCTTATTTCTTGTCAAGTACTTGCTGTGACACTTTACTGTGCACCTTTCATGAATGTTGTTATATGAACTAGTGATGGATTATACTTTAAATATTATCTTGTCTCACTGGTAGATTAACAGAATTAAAAAGAGTACATCTCCTAGGTATCAGGCATCCCATTAATAATATAGCTGTCCTCTTGTACACTTTAATACATGATTATTTATTATAAGCTTGTTGATTACATCTTGAAGCTGAATATCTGCAAATGGGCTGCGTTCTCATGAAAGATGCTGGGTCACTCACTGTGGCAAATGAAGTCCAAACTAGCGCACTCCTCAGCTGCCTAAGGATCTTAAATAACTAAGTTCAGTTTGCCAGGCTAGATAGTCCTTAACCTCTCTGCCGGGGTCCTTGGGGGTCCAGCCAGCAGTGCTGCTCTGCTATCGGAGCTATCAAGGTAACCACAAAACTACCCAGTTCTATCTATCTTGTGTAACGTTCTACAAGTACCCGTCTCTGTATGCACAAATTCCAAAGGCTGTGGCTGGCTGTGAAAATGATACTTGATTGAATCAGTGAGATTAACTATTAAAAAAGAAGCGTGGTGCTGTTCCGCTTTACGGTATGCATATGCCATTGAGTAACACTCTTCTTTTTACTCGATGTTTACGCTCTGCTGTGATTTTTAATCTTTACAACCCTTCCTAACTGACAGCCTAGGGCTCCGTTTAAAAATATGGAGTAGAAGGATCAACTATCCAGCTAGTTTCCCTTTCACCAACCCAGGAGTAAAACCTTCAGAAGAAAAAAATGGACACAGTTGTAGCTGGCAGGTGTTGCACTTCCCGTGTGATTCTCTTCTGAGAGCTCGACCCTCTGTCCTGTTTCGTGTGTCAGTGCCGACAGCCCTGAGCTGCAAGTTTTCATTCTACCCTTTTCTATTCACAAACACAAGTCACAAGCAGGTAGAGGCAGAAGTGTTTGCTTTGCATTTCAGGGATTCTAGAGTTGATTCCTGCTCTCTCACCCTCTCCACCTGTCCCATCAGTGCCGCACATGGGAATTTTCACTGCGATCAGTGTTATTCCAGCAGAGGAAAGCTGGACAAATGAAGTGAAATGTCAGGAGAAAACCACAATTTGAATCATTAGTTGTTGTTTTACTGCTCTGTGCTACCAGGTGCTCTCATGTCTAGTGCCAGGTACACAGGATTGGTGGTGTCCTTTGTGGTAACCCTTATCACCATGCTGCCCAAAGCTAGATCTGATCTGAGGCAGATTCCTCACTGACGAAAATCCTGGGAAGCCACTTTTAGAAAACCAAGAGAATCCTTCCAACCCCATGTGTAAATGAAATTTCTGTCATCATCTCCTATGATGCTTGCTGGGATTTGATGAGATGCAGATAAGCACTTGAAGATAGTTTAAATTCAAGTACATGCTTGAGAAAATTGTTATTTATAAAAATGAAAGGACTTTTTTTTTTTTTTTCCTATATGCTGCCACTTTGAATGACCCAGAATTATTTACACTGCATTATTGGAAATATCACTGTAATCTTAACTGGGGATTGTGTCTCCATCCTTTTCTTCATCTTCCATAATCACTGTTTGTTTTTCTTCTGTAAGCAGCTTAGTGCCTTAAAAACAGAAGGACACACACAAAAAAAAGAGACAGGAGAGAGAAAAAAAGGAATTGATTTAAAATACTACTTCTTTAGAAAATATCAGGATAAGAATTTTTCAGTCCTCTCTATTTTCTTAATCCTAACATAGTTTTCCCACATCATGGGAGTTACTTCTGATTTCCTTTTGGCACATCAGTCTCGTGATATTTAGTGAACTAGAATTGGATCACTGCATTTTTAGCTAAAATTATCAGGTGCTCTTAAATCCAGCGTATTTCTGCTACCTGTGAAAAGGGACACTGAAGTTTCATCTGGGAACCTGCTTGTTAGGAGGGTTTGGGAAGCTAAAAAAGGGAAAGAGTTTGCATGATGAAATAAATACTGTGATTAATCTTTGTGACCGAGTCATCTTATGCCAACACGTGTATGTTTTCTATACACATATAGCACTATTACTTAGATTTTGCAAATGCAGATGCCAAAGGAGAAAAATGTTAGAATACCCACATGCCAAGTAAGTGCCATAGTTTCAGTAAGTTGCAGCAGCCACCGAATTAAGATCAATATGAAAACAGATTCAGGTTCCACAAATCTCTGCCTCTCCCTGCTTCTCTCTGTCTCTTTTTCTCTTTCTTATGCTTAACCATAAGTCTACCCCTTATGGATCTTGAGGATTTTATGTGATACCAAGATATGACAATTAACTGTAACTGCTCTCATCATTAGAAATTAAATCATTAGAGAGAGGAGAGGACAATGCATTAGATAGATAATGTTCTTGATCCCTGTTTTAACAGCTTGTGATGGTTTTGCCTGTTTCCAGTGAAAAGGAGATCTGTAACATAATATTTTATGCCTGCATTCCTTGGTGTGGAGGTTAACATAGTCTAAAAACAGGATGAGGGTTACCATTGTGTCCAGACCAATGAAATCTCTCCTTAATTCGGTCTTCTACTGTTTGCTCTCAGTCTGTGCTAACCGGCTGAGTTGTACCATCAAACTAACCTGGTTTGCTTCTTTCTGCATTGAAAGCCCTCTCACAGAGAAGGCTTTCAGTCTTGACAAGGTCTGAAAATAGAGCAATACCACACAGGAAGGTTTTCTTCAACTTTGGAGTCTTTTCAAGAGGTGATGAATTAATAAAAATATTAACCTATACTGCCCTTCATTTAAGTTAGCTCCTGCTTCATTTATATGCAGTTCTTGTGAACTAGCTGGTTTTGGTGGGACCATGAGATAAAACTGAAAGGCATGAATGAATATTATTTTGAAACACAAAGGACTTCATTTGTTCAAGCAGCAACTAAGTAGCCACCATTGTTAACTGCAGAGAATGATGCCATTTTATGGAGATGGGTGTAAACGTTCACCACCTAGACTTCTATTCCTATAGACAACTTAGACAAATACAGACTTTCCCTCACCTTGTTTTCTTTGGGGTTTGGGTTGTGTTTGGTTTTTTTTTATGGAGGAGTGGTTTTTTGTTGTTGTTTTTCTCCTCATAGAGCATTTGAGGAATGAGGAAGGACTTAACTAAAATATGCTTAAAATGGGAATCTACAGTGCATCTTTTGATGAGAGTTAACCTGGTATTTTTTTTGTAAACTCAGGAATAAGATCAGGAATGTAAGCTAAATAAAGCTGTGCTGTGCTTTATGATGATGTGCACTCATTTAAATTAGGAAGAGATGGAGGAAAAGTATGTTTATGTAATTCTGATGGCTTGGTTATAGAACATAAACTAGCCCTTTTAGAAATGTGAGAGACAGCTGGAAGGCAGCACCCAAACGAAGGAGCCCAGCTCTCAACTGGACCCACACCAGTAGCATGCCAGATGCTTACCACGGTCAATAGCGCGATGGTGTGTCACTAGCAATGAATCCCTCTGCTGACTGATGTACTCCAAAGTTTTCCAGTAGAGTTCAGGATTCAAAGTTCTGAGGAGGACATGGCCTAGCGCTGCAGGTTATTAACTTTCCGAGCCATGGACCACCGGCAACTTCAAGGACAACTGCATGCCTTTAAAATCAGCTTTTTAATGCAAAACAGTGGAAGGGGGATACAAATGGGATGTCAAAGCTAGAATTATTTCTATATCACTGGAAAAGGGTGGGTTTTTTTCTTTGATACGATGCCACTGATCACTTGTGGAGAAAGCGTGCTTTACCGAATGGGGTTTGGATAATTCTGGGTTTGATGGAGGGAGCAGGATGTTGGATTTGGAGAACATTTGTAAGTCGGCCTTTCTCTGTTTACTGTTTAAGTAAATCTCTTTGCCTCCCTGCCTCTGTTTTCCCAGCTGTGTGTGTTACGAAATGGAGCTCATCCCGCAGATCTGTTTTAAGGATTGGTAGATTGTTCTGTTAATATCTGCCAAGGGATCTGACTGAAGAAAACAGAGTAGAACTACAATGTAGTCCTATTTTCCCAACAGAACTTGCAACTACTTGCAATTTTTAGCTAGAGACTAGGCCCTCAAAGGCTCACAGAGGCATGAGAGGTTCTGTTTGGAAGCTCAAACATAGGCAGAAGAAGTTGGCTACCATTGGCAAATCTACCATTTGCCAGGTTATAAATCAGAAAACCACCAAGATGGCACCAGTTCCAGTTGATTGCCTACTGACAACTTGTGCAGCGGGATTGGGAGAGTATTGGAGCGCTCCAGTCACAACCCTTGCGCAGGAAAGGGGCAAGAGGTGACCTTAAATTACTGTGCTTCTGTTATGTCAGAGATTTTCAGCTGGGGTGTGTTGTTATGCCAAAGGAGTTACCTTAACTGGTTTTCTAGGGCACGAGGGAGAGGTTTGAAACTGGGGTTCTACTATTTATCTCTGATCTGATTAAGAAACCCTGAACAGCCACATTTCAGGAACTGCATTCCCATATTTACACATATATTTACATTCTTACTCAAACCCACAGGCCTGAAGAGCTCTCAGAATACTTCCATTCGTTGACTATGTTGCTAAGTGGGGATGGCAGTAGAGTGTCCCAGAGCTGAGCACAGGCCTTGGATCAGCTTCAGATCATTTACTGTCAAGTGAGGGAGTGGGGAAAGACCATTAGAACTGTGATTATATTTTGTCTTCAGGGTGTTGGCCGACTGAAGGGGAGGTGGTCACTGAGGAGACTTTTGCTCATGGCTCATTTGTATGCAAATGGCACAATGTTATTTGTGTCACTGTAGTAGGAATTTGAAGATTGAATACAGATAGAAATTTTGTCCTTATAGGGGAGAGTTTTATGATGCTCAGGCTTACGTATTGAAGCTGGCTAAGGACTGATTTCCTTAGTCTGCCTCTGCAGACAGCAGGTAGCCATGGATTCCAGACAGTATGTTCAGGTCCTTGTTTAACAGCCCCTTTTCTGTACCTGAATTTCCTATTTGGATTGAGTGTTTGCAAGGTGTAAAACTGATTCTACTTCTCACTTGGCTCACGTGCCATCCAGTAGATACTCTGATTTTCATCATTTTGTATGGTCTGTTTGACTTGCTTTTATTTGTGATAGAAAATCTCTCTGGCCACCCAAGAAGGAGAGGTGCTGTCCTAGAGCTCTCACAACCAAGCTGGTTGAAATGGAGAGAGATAACACGGCTGCCATCTTCTGCTACATTTACAACCAAGCTATTTGTGTGGACAGCTGCCTAAAAAGATAATCTAGTAATTAAGGTCTGTTACTACAAACAATTAAGTGGAGTTTTTTTTAATTGGCATCTGGAAGTGGCGTTTGGGAGGGATCTGAAGAGGAAATGTTAGAAACAGGGACAATCCTCATTAGCAGGTCCCGAGAGGCACAGGCGGCACTGAGTGTGCCGCTGCTTGCAGAACACCACTAACAGGGAGACAGGGAGGCCCGTCTATAGTTACTGAGTGCACGTAGCCCTGCCGGGGCTTCTCAGGTCTCCAAGTCTATAATTCAGGCTCTATTTTGCACGGCAGTTCCGCAAGAACTCAGTTTGTTTGTGCTCTGTCTGCTGCCTGCTGGGATAACCCTGAAAGTAAACAAGTAGTAAATATTGGACCAGCCCTCGGCCACAATGAGTCACTTTTTTACAGCAAGTCGTGGAGCTGCTGCTGGCGACCTCAGCCAGCAGAACACTCTAGGTTGGTATGTATCTTGAAAAGAAAATATGTGTCCTTAGAGTAGGGAGGGAATGAAATTCAGGCCTTCAAACGTGTAGGCTCCTTTGCCCAGATGGAAGCACAAGTCTGCCACATTTGGTCAGTCACTGGAAAACAGATCCAAGATCCAGGATCCAGGATCTGGAAAATCTGTGCGCAGGGAGAGGCAGCATCTAGCAGACTGCTTTGGATTCATGCTGAGTGCTGGAGGGCGGCCTCACCAGTAGCTAAGAAAGTGTCATTGAAGGTGTAATTGAAAACAACCAAAAAGTGCATTAATTTCTTTCCTAAAGTTGTTTGATTACCAAGTCGTTTGGGGATTATAATGCGTTTCTGCTACCATATAACTTTTATTTGCTTCTTTTTGCTTTGAAAATTTTTTGAAGTTAAGGAGGAAGTCTTCATGGGAGGCACAATGTGAAGACCCTTACAGTGATTTTTAGTTCTCTCTTAAATACCTGCTTGAGCTAGTTAAATCTAGGGTAGAAATATAGTGTAATGTCAGTAGATGCTAATCCAGCCAGTGTCGTTGAAACAGGCCAGGGAAATAATTCACTTTTTGTTTCATCCCCTTAGCTGGCAATTACATTGAAACCAAGCAATTGTCAAGCCTCTCAGCTTTACTGTCACACATTTTGTCTTTGATTTCTGTCAAACGTATTTTGCTTTCAGATTCTCCTTCTCTGCATATATGCATAAGTTCAAAGGACATACAGCATCTTCACAAGTGCTACAAATGGCCAAAGGCAGCTTTTCTTGGGGGTGTTTTTGAACTGACCATAATAAAGTCTCATCTCTCTTCCAAGGTCCACAAGAAGTGTAGACTTCAATTATAATGCAGAGGACTAATATTTATTGCAAATAGTTTGATAGATTTTGCCTCTGCTTCTGTTCCTGAGTCAATCCCTACAAGACTATGATTTTTTCCTAATGTATTTGTCATGTGGAATTCCAGGTAATTTGCTGGGTGATTTTGTCCAGCAATTATATGAGCAGTTCATATCAGTGCTCTATATTAAATATTTCCAAGTTTCCAGTGACTCACTCCCAGCAGCTCTGATGCCTCAAGCCATTGGGATGCTTGAGTTCAATGAGCAAATAAAAAAGGTATTTTTCTTAGGCGGGCACTAGTAGTCACCATGCTTTCTGCCATGATCCTGCAAACTTAGTCATACTCCTCTCTGCTTTTGGGAACCTCATACTGATTAAAATGAAAAAAAATCCATACACACGTTTAAGTCAGTTATGCAGGCACAGATTCACAGAGAAAGGAGATATCTACAAATTCATGTGCCTCTTTGGATTGGTGAAACCATTTGCACACCTTATAATTATTAGGTGTGCAGGAAATTCCGTTCAAAATGCACCTGAAACTCAGGTGCTTGATGTACTGAGTTGCTTAGTCACTCAGGGCCAAAGTATCTGTCTCAGGACCTTTTCATTTAGTCTGTCTCACTGCTCAGTAGCGCCAGCCTAGAGCAGAACTGGTTCATAGAAGAAGGTTCCTAAGGGAACCGTGTTTTCCAGTTTTGGCACTAGTTTCTGGGTCTGAGGTTTGTTTGGGGTTTGTTTTGTTTGGGTGTGTTTGTTCATTAGTTAATTAATTTTTTCCTCCATCCTGTGATCTGAAAAGGGCTAGGGCATGGCATACAACCTTGCACTAGTTCCTGCATCCCTAGCTAGCACTAGTAAATAATATTTACACAGTGCTTTACATCTTCAGAGCCCTTCAGAAGTATTGGTGAATTGAGGCTCTCCTCTCATGTGAATGTGGGAAATGAAGCAAACAAAGGGTCTTAGGACCAAAACGTGTGGTCACCAAGCAAAATAGCTGCTGCACTGTGTGCTATGCCAGAAGAACAGAACTGTCTTTACGGTGCTGTTAATGAGAAGTTCAGCACAGCTTGGTTTCCTCAGTGCGTGTCAGGGACTAAAGAGTTAAGAGGAGGTTAATCAGAACAGCTCTGCTTCAGGTTGTTTGAGCCAATGTGAGCCACGACAGTGCCGGTGACCTAACAATTTGCATGTGCTCAGGTTTGAAGAGCAGGACAGTGGCTGGCCTTTCACAAAGGTAGGATCATACTTGCAAGAAATGATCAAGTGACCTAATGCCTTCTCTTACTCCCCTTCTATCCTCAGAGCGTGAGCAGGGGATGTGGAAAGACTTTCCATGAGCCACCACTGCTATTACATAGTTTGACTTTCCATAAGCCACCACTGCTATTACATAGTTTGACCAAATAGATCCATTTCAGCAAGATCTACTAAGTGCACTGGGCAGAGCAACCTCCTCCCAGCCTCCTCGCAGGCATACCTCTGACACTAGCCACTTTTTGCTTCCTCTTTGGAGCACCTTTACCTAAGTAAATATCTTACCTATTATCAAGGGTGGGATGTGTATTGCAGGCGTATCTTTTCTCCTGGGCTTTTTCTGCTCCAGGTCGGTGATCTGAGAGCCTGGGCTCCCTCTCTCTCGCTGTGGCTTCTCTGTGATACCATACCTTTTCAGGAGGTTATCAGAAAAGTCTGAAATTATGCCTGCAGGCAAGAACAAAAGAAAATGCTACTTGAGCCTTGTCCACATCGAATAAATTTGCACCTCTGTAAGTTTCCTGCAAACTACTCTGAGGTAAAGCTGCATGAGCCCACGATCTGCTCTGCATGGAGTACCTACTCTTCAAGTTCTGCCACAATATACATTTCCTCCATGTTAGTTATATCCCATACACTATAGACAGCAACGCTATCAGGCCAGGTGACTTCTGGTTGTACTTAATGGACTAAACTTATGGTAAAGATAAGTGCAAGCTTCTATTCCAGAAGCTTAGACATTTTAGCAAAGTGGCTTAAGCATATGGATGCTCAAGTCTCTTCTTGGGACCAATGTGACCATACAGGAATGGCCTGTTTTAACTAGTGAAATAACGTGTTCTTTATCATACAGCTACCACAGGCACAAAAGCTGTTCCGTAGGAGAGATTGCCAAGGGAAAGATACGTGGGAAAGCTGAAGAGAGCCATGTTCACTCTCTGGATTACAGATTCTGGAAAATCCCAGCTGCTTGTTTTTGACTTCGTGAATTGTTGCAGGTACACAGGGGACCATACAAGTAGTTACTGGCTAACTCCCGTGTGTATGTGCAGCATGGGAAGAACTCAGAGCAGCTTGATACAAGAGCACAGCTCTCTCCCCAGAGAGCACAACAAGGGGTGCTTGTTAGCAGAGTGGCAAACATTTGTTCCCACGGCTGATCTTGGAAGATTGTCAGGTTTCAATGGCAGTCTCCTGCTCATTCTTCCCTTCCCTGGGTTGATGGCATCTGGCTCTCGAACTTCAGAGCTCTGTAGACAGGCAGCAGCAGGGGGCATCTGACAAGGAGCCCCTTTGTTGCTGCTTTGTTTCTGTCTTTTCAAAACACCCACCCTTTGCTAGAGTCCCCATAAGCACAAGATCACTGTGATTTCCTTGAGGAACAACCTGCAGCCGGCTTGTGTCCTTCTCTGATCTCTTCCCAGCCTCATCCCCCTTCAGCCTGAGCACTGGGTGTGAGTTAAACAAGAAAGTGCAAGGGCTGAACTGGGTCCTTTCTGATTTGGGACTGGATCAAATAGGGACATCTAGCACGGCCCAGCAGCTAGAGATAAATACACATCATTTAGCACATAAAGGCAGCAAGACTATTAGCTCAAGGGAGCACGTTGTCCGGAGCACACACCCCCTCGCCCTTGTATTCCCAGACCCTGTGAGAAAACTCTTCATCTAACAGGAAATGCCTTTGAGAAAGCCAGCCTCTCTGTTTGCCCGTCTGCTCAGGTGGAACTGTGGCCTTGCCCACATCCAAGGGGACATAAGTGAATGAGGGGGTCTCCAGACCTTTGCCCGGATTCAGACCCCTCAGCTGAATTGAGATTTCAAAGTCAAGGGATGTACTGCTCACCAGTTAGAGGTGGTGGGGTGTGCCAAGCTGGTGTATCTTTTCTCCTTGGCTTTTTTTGCTCCTGTTCAGTGTTTTGGGAGGCTGGGATGGTTTTGCCTTTTCTTGGTTTCTTTTTGAGGTCACAGCTCTTAATCAGCTGCTCTGAAAGATCTTCTGCAGGGAGGGAAAGAAACCAGAGGTTGAAACTGAGGGGAAATAATAAAACAGATGGTGAAAAGAAAAGCTTTAATAATACTGCTTTCATCCAAATAAATTAAAATGCCTGTGGAGAAACATCTCTTAAGTAGAAAGTCAGCATAAGAGGCCTCTGTGCCATACTACATGGAAGTCAAGTGATCTTAGGTGGTCCTCCTTCGTTGTAAGTGGTAGACATAAAGCAGAGGGAGAGAGTTGTGAGCAGCTGTGTATTACGGGGCAGAGGGGAGGCTGCACCATCCTATGCAGAGGCCCTATGGCCATCCCTGTTTCCTCCTGCACTAACCGTATGGGCTGTGTCTTCAAGTGCTACAAGGGCTCTTTTGTGAAGGAAAGATTTACGTGTGTGACGTCATCCTGAGGTATTGGTAAACTGAGCCCATATATTGTTCCCTTGAAGAGCTGGCTTTATTTCCAGAGCCACTGAGCAGCTGGTATTCACTTTTGATTTACATAAAATTACACTGGATTTTGGATTTTCCCTTAAAACAAGCCTCAGACTCAGATGACTCAGATGGTCAGCATGTCTTTTTCTGCAAGGATCTGAATTTCTAGGTGCTTATACAAGCCCAAAATATTGAAAATAGCCTATCATTAGTATCATCATGCAAACCAATGCTTTGATTTCTTAAAAGCTACTTTTTTTGCTTCAACTGGGTCCCCCACACCCCTTCCCAACCCCTGACTGCAGACTTGGGTACAACAGGGCTTCGTTCCAGGCTCTCCATGCCTACAGGTAGACAGGGAAAGGATGACCTCCAAGTGAAGTCCCTGGAAGACGTGGGATCTTTTTCTATTTCTCACAAGCTTCCTACATGGTCCTAATGACCTCATTTAACCCCCTGCTGACTCAGTTTCCTGACTGTAGAATGGGACTTGGTCTGTACTTATTTAAATAAGTAATTTTATGGAACAATTATGTTTGGTATACCAGCAATTGTAAAAGTGATGCCTTTGGCTAGAAATGCCATGTGGCAGAGACAGAACTAGGATGTCTTCTTTGCTGGCCAGATAAACAAAGTTTATAAAATCATGCTTGCTGGCGGCGAGACACTTTTTTTGACAAGCAAGGGAAATTGCATTTGTGTTTTATTGTTGTCATCACAAGGGTAGCACCAAGCAAATAGGTTTTTGTTTCTGGGTTGCTAAATCTTGACAATTTTGCAAGGTGGAGATGAAGTGATAGCACTCGGAGCAGAGGCAAAGAACATGAATATGCAAAAAGCACATCTATCAAGTATGACGTCTGGTATTTAGGAGCAAAGACGCCTCTGGTACTCTCAGTATGAAAGTTATGTATGAAATAGGTTCAAGGGAGAAAACAGATTGAGGATGAAGGAGACTAAGTATTTAGAAAGTCGCCTGAGTGGAGGCAAAGGGGGTGTTTGAAATCTTTTGCTGGAATTGCATGTGGAAAATGTGTCGAAGGAAGGCTCAGCTATAGCCTAGCTTTCAGCTTATTGTGGTATAAATGAAGAAACTGCTCTACATTTCCTACTAGAAAAGAAAAATTAGTCTTTTTCTTTTCTCCTCTTTAGTTGACTTTGTTCTAGAGCTTCAGCTGATATTTTCATGCAGGGAAAATGCTCTTTGTCTTCCCATCTGGCATCAGAAGTGTCAGCAGAAGGTGTAATCTATCGGGTTTCATGAGGGCTCAGTTATGTTGCTGGAGGGGAAAAAGCAGACACTGGACAGGACCTAATGATGTGAAGACACCACCTCTCTAATTACTGCAATGACATCATCTATCAATACTTACCTAAATGGTTACAGTGTGAATCTCGCTTGTCCAGTCTGTCTTCTGGGATATCAAGTGGCTGAACGCACTCTGTTGACATCATTGAAATGGGTTTTTCTCCCTCTTTGAAGCTACTACGCGAAGAAAGAAAAAAAAAAGCAGCAGCATGAGATAAAACAGACATACTGGTGTTAGGTATCCACTTGCTTGCCAGATCATGAGAGGTTCTTGTCTTCCAGCTGCTCTGCCATGCAGTCTGCTGGCCTGATTTTGCTCACGCCTGCTAAGAGATGCATTTATTCATGGCCTTGGCTACACACAATATCCCATTTTTCCACCTACCTTGCTGTAAACAACCCACAGTAGCACGGGAAATACGTTGGCTCTGCAGAAGAATGCTGACTTTGATCATACAGAAAGTGCTATCAATCACACACACAGAGTAAATGCTAGGAAGTAGAATGTTTTGTTCTTTAATTACGAATGCTGTTGAGTTATTCTTACAAGTCTAGCTCCTCTAAGAGAGCTTGGATACCCCTGAAGACCCAGGTGTAAGTGCTGTCTGTGAGAGCTGGCTAGTGCCCACAGTCCCCAAAGCCAGCATGAAGTTGACTTGCTCGTCACCTTGGTAAGAGCACAGGTACCTGTTTCACAGGGCTGTCTAAGTGCCCATGCTCTGTAGGTCTCACTGGATTGCTGTTTTGTCTGATTTATCCCCCTTTACTCACAACTGCAGGGGTTTCTGGAGCCCAGATTCCTACCTGAGCTCCCCAGCAGCCTACAGGCTGAGATTTGAGCCTGGACCTGCTCACTCCGAGGTCGCTCTAGATACCATCATAGGAAGGAATTTAGTCCATTTTTTACTGCTGAACATTTCTGTGGTTGCTTAGCAGAAAGCTGATAAAGTAACAGAGCCATGTTAAAGGAAAAAAAACCTTTCGCCCTGAAGGTGCAGTCTAAGTCATTTGGGTATCTCCCTTGAGCCAGCAACAGCTGTGGTAGCCTCTTAACCGCTGTTCTCCATTTCGGGGAAATAAGAGCAGATTCTGACTTGCTTGTAGGGAGGAAGAGGAAAAACATGAGACAACATGAATAGTAGAAGATGGGGAACTGGAAAAAAGCAGAGGGAAAGTGGAGAAGAAAAAGTAAATAGAAGAGAAAGGTGATAGAAAAGGCTGTTGGATAAAATCAGTGAAAAGGAGGTTAGGAAAATAGGAGACTACTGTGGGAGTTTGTTTGTGTCTTGCTGGAGGTAAAGAAATTGCCTATATTATTTCTCTGTAAATTGCAGCGGTTGGTTGTTAACAAGAAACAGTAGGGGAGTTAACCTCAATTCTATGACTAAACTTGCATCTATATAAAGAACAAATAATCCTCTAGCAAAATCCAGTCACATAAATATTTGCAAACAAAATATGAAAAGTCGCTCTCATAATCATGCACTGAGCTAATTCTTCAGGGAATGGAAAAACGTCTCCTAAACTCCAGTGACATCAAAGTGGAGCGACACTGGTGGGCAGTAATAAAGTTCAGGAACATTGATTCATAAATGTATATATGGGATTAACTCCCATACCCTTCAGTATTTAAAATTCACAAAAATACATAAAATTCTACAAATTCTTAAATATGTCACTGAACCAGGCCTGGGTAAGGGGTTTGACCTCCAGCTATTCACTGCAGAACTGTCCCAGTATGGCTTCCCATGTGTATTAAAGGATTATACTGCCTGGAAAATTCATTTGCATTTACAGAAAAAATAACGTTCCAGTTGGGAAGATCCTGCATAAAGAAATCTTTGAGTGTACCTTAGCATGGTATGGTTGCTCTGTTTATCCACTGTATAAATAAGCTATAGCTGTGGCATAAAACGAAGCAGTTGTAACTTTATTTAAAACAAAAACATATTATCTGGTTGTATGAAGGCTCACACTACATTTTGTGATTTTAATGAGGTTTTTTTGTCTTTGATATAATTTAATTTTATTGGTTTTCATTAAGGCATGCTGGCTAAATATTATCATTGTTGGGAGAATGTTCTTGTCTGTAGGGTACTCTCTTTAGAAAGTTTTCAATAAAATCAAGGATACCATTTCAGAAAATACGGACTCTTTTTAAACAGATCTTGAGGCAAAAAAAGCTGAGGATAGACAGTAAAATTTAAATGTAAAATTAGTAGTAAATCGTACTGACTGGAAATGCCTTGTAAAATATGATTAACTTTGGTTCGATTTCACCAAGTTATTTCATTATTTCACCTAATAAAAAGTAAGTTTTGTAAAGAGACTCAATGTAGGATTGGTATATGCAGATTATGAAAGATTGCCTTAATTATTATTTCTTAATATAGTAGTTTGAAACATAATATTCTAAAATAAATCACTTAGGTCTGTCTTCACGTTTTCATAGTCACAGATGCCAAGCCCCTGGCATCTTCAGTGCTTTAAAATACAGCTATACAAACTAACTTCTGCCCCTCTCCTTTTTTTTTTATTTTTTTAAAGTTTGCCCTGCACCCAGCATTGCCTTGCTGCACATTGTGACGAAACACTAAAAAGAGAAATATTACCAAAATGTATCACGGCTTTTGGTGTCTTGGGTGTGTATACGTTGCAGACGATGTGCGAACCCATGCGTGCCGTTACACCCTGTCGCTGTATGTTACACGGCGCTCTCGGTCAAAGGTGAGATGATGTATGTGAGCATCGTAATGGTGCTTTCCCAAACCACTGAAATCAATCCCCACCACTAAAGAAACAGATTCCCCAGTAACGTGTCAGATGGGAAGGGAGACTGCTGTGGAGACTGGATGAAGTCATTAATACGCCTTTAGGGAAGGAAGCACGTTCTCGGATTTTTGTGTGTTAAGTGCAACTCTTTTCCCGGCAGCCTTTGTGCTCGCAGGGTTTGCGCTCTCTTGCTGCCGTCCATCACTGTGGGAGGTAACGTTTGCTAGTTAGGTGATGGACTAAAGCGGTTTTTTTTCTTGCACTCTTATATCTCTTGACATAATGATTCACATTCATTCTGTTTGTAATGGTTACAGCAGAGCTCTAAATCACACTTAGCAGGAAACACTTCCTGAAAGGCATATAGATTTTTCCATATGAATTAGGATTCAATAGTCATTTAGCTTGAAACTTGAGTAGAGTGCAGCCTGGCTGTACCACCCCTGTGCAGAGATATGTGCCAAAAGGAGTCACCTCAAATTCTGGGAAAAGAAGGGTAGAGACACTGTAAGTGCTTCCTTAAAGGTTGAGGCAAGTTCTAGCTTTGCCTACACAGTTTCAAATTTGGTCCTTGTAAACAAATTCAGCATTCAATAGGATTTGCTCTACTTACTTATAAAAGTAGTTTTATAAAAGCACTTCTTGTTTATAGAAAGGCTGAGAGAGTTGGGGTTGTTCAGCCTGGAGAAGAGAAGGCTCCAGGGAGACCTTCTTGTGGCCTTTCAGTACTTAAAGGGGCCTGTCCGAAAGAGGGAGACAGGGTTTTTAGCAGGGCCTGTTGTGACAGGACAAGGGGTGATGGTTTTAAACTAAAAGAAGGTAGATTTAGACTAAATATAAGGAAGAAATGTTTTACACTGAGGGCCCAGGTTGCCCAGAGAGGTGGTAGCAGCCCTATCCCTGGAACCATTCCGGGTTAGGTTGGCTGGGGCTCTGAGCAACCTGCTCTAGTCGCAGATGTCCCTACTCCCTGCAGGGGGGTTGGACTAGGTGAGATTTAAAGGTTCCTTCCCACCCAAACCATTCAATGATTCTACAGACAGAGAAGATCAAGGAATGATAAGGCAGATTGAATAGTGCAGGTTTGAGTAAAAGCTACTTCAGTCTCTTGTGGATGAGCTCTCATGCTGAGTCACTGTCTTCTTATACCAACAGGACTCCTTTGGCCACACACACTTGTAAGAGATGGTGATTCAGATGACAAATATCTGAACTTTTCACTTTCTAGATATCAGCTTTGGATTTCTAGGTAGTTTAAAACACACTCTATTTTTTTTATTATTTTTATTTTCCCAGAATTCTCAGTTGCTGTATATGCGTGATTAACGTGCCCAAATAAAGCTTTCCAGAGAAAGAAGTACAGCTCCTACCACACACTAACATAATGTTAAAACACACAAATGCGTGCAGATAATAAGATTCATTTCTTTTCTTAAATTGTACGTCTCCTTCAAAAAGTCCACCAATGCAACCGGTTTCAGACTTCAGTAAGATAAAAATATTTTGCATGGAGATGGACAAAGAAACCAGGTTTGGTTTAGTATTTTAATGCCCAGGTGGTTTAATATAGATATTTGTCACAAGTAGTCAGGCTAGAGCTTAGGTAACACTCCGTGAAGCTACTCTTACATATTTCTACCAAAATGATGTCAATCTTTTGAGGCCTTCTTATATGATATTTAAACTAACTTGAAATCTCATGAGGAAAAGAGATGGAAAGCTAAAAGCTTTGAGAACAAAGATCTAAGGAGCTGGACTTTTATCATTTGATCTTGAACTTGGCATAGAAATGGCTTTGGATACAGGGCAGTTAAATCTCCATTTCTTGTCTTCTCCTAGGATTCGAATGGTTATAGTTGCTATGCAGCTACATGGAAATTAGTTATCTATGGATATTTGTATCCAGTCTCAAGGGACAAAGCAGTTCTCACATGAGACATCAGCAGGCAATCTTTCTTAACTGTGAGATGGAGAAATTAATTTGTGATCTGCAAATCTTATCAGAGTTTACAAGGAGGGTTAAGTGGGCATTGATGTCAATAGTCCTCACCATTGCACATGAAGGGCATGACTTGTTAAACCTGCATGTCATTGCCTTGGAGCTCAAATACTTAGAATTTCCGAACTGACCCTTTTTAAGGTCTCCACAAACTACTTCTGAGGACTTCAGTAGACCATGTAGTGTTGTCCCCAAGTATGTGGATTTTACTTTATTTTTTTGTTGGTTGGTTGGTTGTTGTTGTTATATTTCTTTTTTATTTTTTTTGTTTTGTTTTGTTTTGTTCAGGGGAATGTTTTCTTTCCACAATTGACAAAATCCCTAAGAAAAAAACATGCACTAGTCTGCAGGACACACAATCATTAAAGAAAACATTGGCATGTTGATAAAGTTGATAAATAAAAGTACTCTTGAGAGTACTTGAGAGTACTTGAGTATCCTTTTTTGGGTAGCAGCAGGCAGACTGCGTTTAATCAGTATTTATTTTGGTAAGCTGCTAATAATGTTGCCACAGAAGCCTGTATGACACTATGTACCTGTCTTCTCCTGCACCTGGAGCACTTCATAAGACCATATTTTTGCCATATACTGAGAGAAGGAAAGTTCAAGAGCAGAAATGGAGGCAACTGGGCCCCTGAGGTGGGACAGCACGGACACATTTTTGTCCACGTTCCTGTAGGCAGGACCTGGCCTTGCTGCTGCTGCTGCACTAGACAGTTGGAAATGGAAACAAGGGGGACTATTTTACAGTGTGCTGCCCCACACAGACATGAGGCAGAGGTTGAGCTGCCCTAGCTACAGTTCAGCCTGCACCGAGAGCAGTGCTGCCCTGCCCTGCCCTGCCCAAGGAGCTGCCCAGACACCCGGGTTTGCCCTTTAAGACAGGTGCATTTCCTCCCACCACACACATGCACACACACACACACTTATGGTCTCCTGACAGGCTTTTATTATTTAATTATTTATAACTGCTCTGTCCCTCTCTGTCTGGTTGCAATGGGCACATGAGCAGGGAGGAAGAGGCTGGCTCCCATCATCCTTACCTGCTCTTCTCTTCCCTCCCTAAACCTACGTGGCAGGCAAAGATGCCTGTACTTCCTTCTGTTGCATGTCCTCTGCAGGGTCCTATAGCATGAGTAGGTCCCTTATTTGCACAAAGTCATTTACAAATGTGTAAAGAAGGAAAAAGATGCTATCATCGGGGTGTAGTTGTCTTGCGCCCACCTTCCCAACACCCAGCTCATCTGGAATGGCTCAGGGGCCGAGGGGAATGGTACAACACCTGCTTGCATTTGGCACCTTCTCAGCAGGCAGCCTTGACTCCTTTACAGGCAAATATGCACCTTCACCATACCCTGGTCCTATCTGAGCCCTGTTACAGCTGCTTTGTGGGCAAATCTTGTAAATAAAGCAAAAGGCAACCTGCCTACTGCACTTAGAGCAGAAAATAGATGCCCTAAAAGTAGAAAGTCTGGGTGCTCCCGTTCTGCATTCCAAACTTTTTCTGTGAGTTTTGCTATGTATTTACAGTTACTCTGTTGGAGTGATGTGATCCTGGGCACAGAAGACAGCCTTATGCTACTGCACAGGGATTTTTTTTCTTCAGTTATTTGGGCATTAGGCTGCTCTCTCCAGGCATTCTTGTCAGATTAGTCTTATTTCTGTTTTTCTAAAGCATATTTAAAACTTCTTAGGAAACACTTAGGTAGTTGAAAGCCTGACCCAGGTGTTTCCCTTCACCCAAAACTTTTGCTACTAATAATTGCACAAATGCAGCAATACCATGGAATTCCCTGGGAGCAGTCTCACAGACAGTGTGCTTCTAGGGGCTAGTTCAAAACCCTGGTTGGACTGACTCCCACTACCTCTCACAAAACTGTAAAAAAAATAAAAATACCAACAGTTAAACTTTGATTGATGGGGGGGGAAAAAACAACCACAACTAAGATAGATACACTTGCACAGGTTCTGGTCGCAAAGCTTTTGTCTTTAGAGCTAATAAAAAAATACAAAGTCCTTCTTAATTATTTCCTTGAGGTGCAAGCTAACCCTTGCACATGCCAACCTCTTGTAGTGAAATAAGATGTCCTAGTACAAGTTCCCATGCTGGTGGCTTGTATTGTCTGCTTATGAACTGTCCCAGCAGTTAGTTAGTTGAAGCACCATCATCCCATGCATGCATTCCAGCCTCACTGCTGGTGCAGCCCCACTTTCCCCACGTGGGACTATCTCCAGCCTGCTCCCTGCAGAGTAGGGGACCCTGGGCTTTCCTGCTAGTCCCCCTGGGTGACAAGGGCGATTTCATCGAATAGAATCATAAAATCATAGGGCAGAATCATAGAACCGTAAATTTGCCTTCCTGATGGTAGCTGCTAAAGGGAAAAATAAAAAAAAAAAAAAAGAAAAAGGAAAGAAAAAAAGAGCACAGCAAGAAGCCACCCAGGAGGGAGGAAAGTGTGTGGCTGGAGTACTTACAAAGCGGTGTGGAGAGAATAGATGGCGTCGGGGCTCGCTGGAGCGGGACCGGGCTGGGCTGGGCTGCAGCTGATGCTCCCTCCTGCCTCCTTATCTAGGGAGCCGTCGCTATGGCAACGCGGCGCTCAGGCGTCCTCCGGGGGGCTGGGGAAGAGCATCACCGCTCCCCTGCCCCACCAGCGCTTCGAATCGCCTTCCCTTCCTCTTCCACGAGTTGCTGAGGCCGAAGGAGACGCAAACAGTTTAGGGGAGAGCGGCAGCGCCTCAAGGCAAAGGCATCTTTCCCGCCAGATGACCCGGAGCGCCAGACGCTGCCGCTCTCCGAGCAGCAGAGGAGGATGCGAAGCTTCGGCGCAGAGAGCCCAAAGGCGAGCTGGAGCTGGAGCTGCAGCCGCCCTGTCAAGAGGCGCAAAGAAAATGGCAAGGGGAGGGAGCAAGGCTGATGTGTCTGGGACCCAGGGGAGAGCCGAGGATAAAAGTGGAATAGGGAGGCAGGGCACGTGGCTAGGAGCAGCACCATACGCGCTAAAAGTGATGGACGCCGTCTCCAGCGCAGAAGGTTGGTGATGACTGCACTGTTTGTGCATGTAGCTGGCCACAGTTAGTTAGACAAGCGTGGTATTTATGGGGCCAGGCAGGGAGTCTTCTGCGGCTGTCGGCCGTTTGCCAACAGAGCCTGGTCTTTCCTGTTTTAGCCTGCACCTTTGGATGGAGCTGTTATTTCCATTGAGGGAAAAATACACAAATACGCCTGATGCTGGAAAAGCTCTGGGAGAAACACGCTACTCAGTGGTGGGACTATGAACTGCCCCTCTCTTGTGTTCATTTGCAACAGAAATCCCTTTGTCTAGGCCCTTTTATTAAACCATCTTTACAAACTGTGACTGCTCACAGTTGTGGCTGTCTCCGCCTTCCCTCTTCCCCCACTCAGTGGCTGCAATTCCACCGCACCGGTGTGCACTGCATACTTTAAATTAGCCAAGGGTTCCTTCATAAACAATACATTGTACAGAAGGCTCGAAGGGGCAAAAGCTAATTGCCAGCCCTGCAAACAGTGCAGCACCATCAGCTGCTGCAAGTTTCAGGAGCAGTTCTGCGAAGTGCCAAGCACATTAAATGCTCTAAAGGCACCCCCTGGAAGAACTGGGAGCTTTCCCCACTGATGTCTGGGAGAGACAAGCACAGTCATTACCTCACAGGGTGTAACTTAAGTCAGTCTCTACAGATGTCTCCGAGACCCATTTTTAAAAGAAAACTCATAAATGCTTAAATTACTCCTGAAAAAAAGTGAAGCAGAGGCTCCTAAGGAAAGTAGGCTAAGTTTTTTTTGGCAAGATTAACATTTATAACTGAAAGAAAAAAAAAAAAGAAAACAAACCCAGAACTCCGCTAAACCTTACAACCCCCAAATTGGTTATAAAAAAAATGGGTTTTATGAGGTGCCTATTTCCATATAAATTTGATTTTACTTTAAGCATTGTCAAGACCTCTCTGTTGCAGTGAGTTTGAAATAAAACCAGAAAACCTGCTCCATCTTTACACTGAAATGCCTTTTACTTAGAAATACACGTTATTTAATATTTTCTTATGAACTCAGAAAAATCAGAATGAGATCACTGAACAATGGGGTCAAAAAAAGAACTGCTCGAATCGGAAATCTGTTCTGAAACTCAGCTCAAGAGTGCCTTTTTACATTTTCATTGTCCTGATTGGAAAAGTCAGTCAGTCATTTATAGCACAGGAAAAATTCCCTGAGGAAAAGAAAAATCATTTCCTGTTCTAGCCCCCAGATCCCAAAGATGCTTTGGGAATAATCCAGGGTAGCTTCGCTCACTCTACCGCACTCAGTAAGATCACACATCCAACCGTGGTCACCTCTTACAGTTGTCAGGTGCCACACGATGCCATGAAGCTTTTTACTGCAGCAGAAGGTTTATCCCAGTCTTTCCAGAGGGGCTGTCACATTACCAGTGTGATGGAGGATTTACTCCCAAATCTGAGCTTTAAAATGTTTACAGTTGTTGTCCTGCTTGTAAGAGGGTTGGGACTCCTGCCAGCTTTCTAATCCTTCCTGCTCAGTTATTTCACAAACACAGCCTGGAAAATAGTCCAAGTCTGTAATAAATCTGCACTTTAACCTTTTCCCTCATACACGAGTATTCCCATCAGCACTTGGGGAACTACTCATGTAATTAAAGACAAGCACATGTCTAAAAGTTTCCACACTAGTGCTTTAGAAGACAGGCGATGTAGCTTTGACAGATGGGAAAGGAAGAGAGACAAGCTAATAGAAACCAGATAAATACACAAACACACAAATATGTACATATATATATATGCATACATTTATATATATTTATATATACATTTATATATATATACATTTATATATACATGCATATATTTATATATATTACCTACGCCTTTTTTTGTTTTCATATTTGTTTCTGGCTTGGCTTGTCATTCACGGGTCAGATTTTCTAGTGGCCAAAGGGCAGTGAGGATTGTGCCTTCATAGAATGGTTTGGGTTTGATGGGACATTTAAAGCTCATCTAGTCAACCCCCGCCCCGTGCAAGCAGCAAGGACATCTGCAATTAGAGCAGAGCCCCAGCCAGCCTCACCTGGAAAGTTTCTGGGGATGAGGCTTCTACCACCTCTCTGGGCAACCTGGGCCAGGGTTTTACCACCCTCAGCGTGAAAAATTTCTTCCTTATATTTAGTCTTCCATCTTTTAGTTTAATGCTTCTTTTCATACTTCCTTCGATACATTTTCCTTGTTAGAACTTTCCAGTCTTGCCTTTAAAAGCTGGCTTACAGAATCTTTACAGCATAGCATAAGAGCGTAATTTCGTGAAAGATGCCTGGTGCCCTCTGATGTTATACTTGCTGGGCAATAGTGGGTCTACAGCTGGTTTTGCGACGCAAGCACAGCTGGCTTTTCAACATTGCGGTAGCTAGTAAAGAATATATTCCAGCTGTAATTTTGCTCAAACTGTCCAAGTTGAAGAGCAAAATCAGGTCTCACTCATGGCAGTGCCAGTCCAGTATGAACCAGTTAAAACACTGGATTTATAGAAGGGGAAGCCAGATACAGCTCTGTGCCTTAAAGGTTACTGGTGCCATGCTCATTGTGGCATAAGTGAGCCTACAGTTAGGGCCAGCTCACAGAATCACAGGATGTCAGGAGGCCTGTTGTCCTAACGATGACATAGCGGTCACCTCTGCATGTTCTTTATCTATCTACTGCAGGAGACCATAAAAGGCATTAAAAAGCCAAAGGTATATATGGCGATGTTTCGCTGTGGTTCAGTGCGATTCTGTGTACAATTGCTTACCTTACAGCTTGTTCAGCTTTGATTTTTCAACCCCTGACACTATTTTCAGATGGAATAAGAAGTACTGATAAGGTGCAAATGAAGGGCAATTTCATTTTAACAGGTCTTAGGCATCTGTAAATCGTTAATAATCCAGCCTCAAGCAGCTTCTCTACACAGTAGCATATGGTTACATGCAAGAAAAGACTCCCTCTAGATAAGCAAACTCAGGGCTCACACTATCCTGATGTTTTCAAGCCCACCTTCAGCCAGTGCTGCTTATTTCTCTGTGAAAGTGTACTGCACGGCGTAGAAAGTTTGGGCTGGGTTTTAACTCCTAAGCTACTGCATGCATGTGCATGCCCAAAGTAAATTTATACATGGAGAATTAAAGAATTGTGTCTTGTAATGACCAATTTACTCATTTAGTAACTATATAAATGTTGCCATAGGTATAAAACAGACTATGGTTGATTAACTAAGTTACTTTGCAGCCAGAGCAGTTTGATCAATAGATCAATGCTGGATTTTTATCAAACGACTTGATTGATGTATGGTCAATGCGTGGATTCCCTTTATGCTGAGGAGGTTAAAAGTGCAATAGATTGAAACCTGCACTCAATACACCTAACTTTTCAGACAAAGAAGTATAAACAATTACATTTTCCCTTATATATTAAAAAATACGCATATAGGGGCATAAGTTGCATTTATCACAGACCCAAACGTATATGTCTTTCTAGAACAGAAGGCTCACGTGAGGAAAATCATTGCCACATCCTGAAAAGCAGCACATTTGTCTTGGGTCCAAGAGGGAAACCATCTGTGTTTGTTGTAACACTGAGTGAAGCCTTTGAGGCTAGAGCAATCTCTGAGACCCAGAGGAGTCTGGGATTTGTATCTATCTATCTACCCTGACAGATGGCTCTCATGCAAATATCCTTCCTGCTAGCCCTGCAAAGGTTAGGGGGGATTACGAAGGAGACCTCAAAGGCTAGAAGCGAATAACCCCATTTAGAGTGGCAAAGGGAGTTTCTATGGCAAGAGTCAGGGTGTCGTGGCAAGGCTCCTTGTGCAAAGCCAAGGGAAAATAAAAGTAAAGTATCACGCTAAGTCAATGTGAAAATGACTGTAGATTAACCTGTGTTTTTGCAATTAGAAAATTTAACATTTTCTGATGTATCTCGTCTATAACCAAGTCTTCCTCCTTGCCTCAGGAAAACTAAGCCAGGAGTAAACACGGAGAAAAAAAGATGTGGCTTTAAATGAGGGAGAAATGTTTTCAAGTTTGGTGCTCCTAAAGACTCTGGTCCATGGTTTTCATCAATCCTCATGTCAGGGGACTTCAGGGGGTTACTTTTAGGGAAAGACAGATGTAAAAATCCAGCAAATGGCAGATGGCCGTGGAAAACTATATTCCAGGGAGACCTGGGACAAAACAGTAGCAGATGACCTCTGGCCCATGTAACTTGTGCTTCTCCTTAAATTCATCACTCTTATGCAGCACGGAGCAAAGTGGGAGCTGGGGTGGGGTGAAAGCTGCCTTTTTTTCTCTGAGAGAAGTCTCTCTCCTTCCCTTTCCAGGGGTAATAGATCTGTCATGTTGCTCCTTTTCCTGGAGCACCCACTGCCATTCCTCACCCTAACCCTCTAATTTCTTGCTCTAGTTAATCAGGTGCTGAACCCATGTCTTTCAATGCATTGACACACAAGAGCTTTCTGCTAAAATGCTCTGGACTTGACAAGATTAAAGGATTTAAAACATAGATCTATAAAATATTAAACATCTTCTAAAACACTACTGTGTTTGCTCTCCTTTCTAAGACCCTCCACGCTGGCTGCTTTGCCTTTCTCAACTGTGAACGTGGGAAGAAAACAACTGCTCTGACTGGAAATTACATTCATGTGTGTGAGAAACACCGATGCCTGCCACATGTACTTCTCTCAGACTAGAGACAGAGACTCATTAGCAAACTCGGGCTGTCCCTGGGCCTGTCTGTGCCTCGCAGCAGGATGGCAGAGATGTAGACATCTGAGACACCGTCTGTGAACTTTCCTGACAAATGATGTTTCGGTATGTGTTATCCAGTCAACACTTTATTAAAAGAGGAACAAACTAGGCTTGAGGAAACCAGAGCAAAAGTCTTTCAACCCAGAGCATGAAACAAAGCAGTGGGGAGCAGAGTGACCCACATGGGAGGGTTTTCAAAGAAATTCAGGGCAGGTGACTACTGCCTTCTCTCAACTTCCTGGGAATTTCCAGTTTGCTGCAAGCATCTTGAAAAAGCCTACTCGCCCTTTATTCTTCATGTTAGAGCAGCACTACAAGCTCTTTACTAGTCACTGCCCCACCATGCAACACATCGTTGTGCTGGTGAACATCCAGTTTGTGGCTGGCTCAGGTCTCAAGGGGGATCCTGGGCAAAGATGCTGACTTGGCCAGCATTGCTCATACAGTAGCATGCTATGAGCTCTCTCTCTCTCTGGCATGTCTCAACACCTCCCTTATGTAGGAAGCGATAAGACCATATCTTTCCATACCCCAGGATTGTTTTGTTTTATTTTGACTTTACAAAGGAAAATAATCCTAATTTTCAGTATTTACAGTCCTGAAAAAAAATCAGTAGATGAGAAATTGTAATAGATTAATTGATGCTGGATAGAGAACATAGAGGATGAGAGTTCAAGGAAGCAGTCTTCTACATGCTGCATCTTTACTACTTCATCCTGGGTGTCATCACTGACTAATGTCTACTCTAAGTCCTTGCCTGGTCAACTGGCTGGCCCAGTCAGAGCCCTAATGGCCATCGTGTGATGATGACAGGCTGAGGATTGTGGTTTTCTTTTCAGGATATGCTTTTGAAGAAAGCAGTTGATTTTGTTGGGATTTTTATATATATGTAAATACCTACAGAATATACATGTTGTGAATATTGCAGTATTTTGAGAAAACACTTTTACTTGCACAATTAGGGAGCTAAAATAAAGATGCTAAAGAAAGAACCCCATACTGTGTTGACCAATGAAGCAAAGCAAAACATCCATTATTTGAACACCTCTGTCCTTAACAGCTTGCTCAAAAGATCCCTACAAAGCATTTCTGTGCCATGGTGCTGAGAGAAGGCGTCAGAGCAAGAGCACTCCAGCCTCCCACAGGTACAAGGATTATTTGCAGCCCACTGACAGCTGCCTGGTTGGTAGCCCTGCCTCCTGAAGAGTGTAGCTGTGCTACACCCCACACCCCTCAATTCCCAGATTGCCAATCAACCCCATACAGCACAACGAAGGGAAGGAGGAAGGAGGTGTGCCAGTGGTCGTCCTTTGGGTCCTATTGCTAAACAGAGTACTGCCTGCTAGTCAGAGCAGGGTGGTGTCCTCTGTCTGGTATAATCTCTTCCCTCACAGGTGATGGTACAAAGGGGATAGCATGAAATATTTCAAAGTAAGAAAAGAAAAAAAACAACAAACCTTCCCCCACCCTTCCATGCTGGATGGAATCTGTAGAAGAAACTCTGCTTCCACTGAAATCGAGTCTAAACTTCCCCTTAATTTCAGTGCCTGCATTTCAAGCTTGCAATTCTAACACCAAAAAGTCATGTTAGTCATTAGCATTTTATCCATTTTTTTTCCCTGTAACTTCAATAGAGCTGAGCCCAGCTGAAGGTTTGGCAGCAAGCTGCTGAACACTGAGCCCAGCATGGGTACATTACATTTCATTCATTAGAGACGTATAGGCTTTGCTTCATGTGAGATTTGTGTAAATACTCGTACAGATTCCTTATCTGCAGAAGCTTGCTCCCAGCAAGTTGTTAAACTCATTAATAGGGCAGAAGGAAGATTGTGCTCCTATAATTTCCAGTTCAATTATTATACAGTGCACAACATCCTAATTCTACTGCAGTCCAAGGCAAAACTCCTACTGGTTTAATGGGGCCAAGATGGCACAAAGTTAATTTCCCAACACAACATAAAAACTGGAAACTCTCCCAGAAGAGTGACTTCAATGGAGTCTCGACCTCAGGAGACGAAATTCTCTGTTGTCTCAGAAAGGCAAATTTTGTACCTTACTACAAAGCCATTTCTTATGAGGCAGTCATTAGAAGAAGGAGCATTGCCATGATACACAGGAAATGTGCTTGATTAGCAGCTAAAGCGATACGATTTCTGTTGTGTGCAAAGAGTTTTGACATTACTAGAATAAACTGGGCAACTTTTCTTCCTGTGAGGACAATCATGTGCATACTTACTTACTTTCGGCACTCCTATTTCAGCCCAGAAGGCACTGGGGAATTTTTCTGAAGTGGTATCATAGTGAAAAGAGCCCTTTTGGGTTATGTGAAAAGAAGAACAATGCCAGGGTAACATCATAGAGAGCAACATTTGTGAAGCTGATATAAACTGGCCTGTATCTATTTCAGTTACATTAATAAGGATTGCTTCAACTTAAGCAATGTCCAACCATTAAGTGCCTCTTCGCCTGTAGTTTAATTAAACGTCTATTCTTTGCTAGGTTTCCTACTTATCGGTGATGAAACATCAGAACAATAATTGCTAATACCCGTCAATTTTGCAGAGGCAGGTGAGAGCTGCCTCGCTTTTTTGACGGTCCAGTGAGACAACAGAGGACTTACTGTTCAGCAGGGCCAGGAAATTATCAACAGAAAACGTGACAGAAAAAGCAGGCAGATAATCCAGCAAGTAGGTTTTGAAAACAACTTGAACTGAACTCTCTTTTCATTACAAAAATCTCTTATCCACCAAAGGTATGACATGTGTTTAAAGCAATCACCGTGAGTCCTGAGCTGCAAGCAAACCTCCACAAAGCTCTTGTGGAAGACTAACAGCAGGGTGCCCGCCGCCTATGGCCACGGTCACAAATGTGGGAGGAGGACCTGTGAAAGCAGCAGTGTGGTGCTTTGGTGATAGTAAATCCAGCTTCTGTACATCCAACATGTACAGCCTTTTGCTGCCTCCGTGGGCCAGCACATGGGTACTTGTTGGGAGCTTTGTAAATCGCTGTGCACAGGATTGCACAAAACAGACTGCAAAGCAGCTTTTTGCTCTAACTTAGCTCTGTTGACTTCCACTAGCAATAGCAGGAAAAGCCATCAGACTGATTTTAGCTGCAAAAGCCAAGAGTCTGTCTGTGCTGCTGTTAAGAAGGTCAGTGCTAATGGGGCTCTCCAAGTGCAGAAATTAATACTGAGGTGTTTGGAGAAATGTGCAAATTCATTTTTCTTTTTTTTTCATTCCCATACTCACAAAATATACAGTAGTCTTGTATGGTAATTCAGCACTGGAATAGTACTAGCCATCCTTTCTATATAAAAGGACTTAATTTTAGCCAGAAGGGGAATGAAGGATTCTTTTTGCTAATTAGTTCTGAAAATTATCCACTTTAGAAAAGTCAGTCTCTCTTTTGGGAATCAACGGGCAGTATGAAAGTGGTGCTTCTTGGGCCTCTATGGGATTCAGAAGGGCCCAGACAAGAAAATTCAGCTGGCTGCATCCATGTCATGGCTGGCCTAGTTATAAGCACCTCTTATGTACACCTCAGCGAAGTATAAATACAATGTCATGATTGAAAACATCAGGGCTTCTTCTGTTTCATAAAATTGGGAAGAGGGAATAGTTTTGTGTAGTTACTGATTTCCAGCTGCTTAATTAATGTTTACAATATCTCTCCTTGAAAATAGCCATGTGCATTTCATTCCCTACTTGCTTGTTTAATTTAATTTAATCAATTGTTATCCACCTGTTTCCACTTACTTAAAATAAGCATTATCTGCAGCATAACAAACATGAAGCAACACTGAAAGTAATTAATCTTTATCCTTGAAATGTTTCTCTCAGAGTGGTATAATTAAGAAGCTTAGCTATAAGAATAATCAGATATAAAATTTGTACCTTAAAACACCAATAACACCACATCACCTTCTTTGGAACAGTACAGGCAGATTGGAACAGAGATACACAGAAAGGAGAAGTAAGAAAGCTCCTAGAACATTTCAGAAGAGATTGCAAAAACCCCTTCTCTTTCACTGAAAGGCAACATTCTATTAACGAGTGCTGGGGAGAGACAGCTTTGGGAGGCTGCAAGCAGGTATTTCTTAAACTATACCAAAGAGAGATAGACAGGTTCCCCTTTGATTTTACCGCAGACCTTATGACCAAGAACACGTGGTACTGTGTGCCACTTACTTCCCAGATGAGATACAGAGCGATACGTGCAGCTAAGTTCCTAGACCTCCTGCTTATAGGGAAAATCTTGAACGAGGCTCAAAACCATAAGGCAATTAAAAAAAAAATGCCACACACACCCCCTGCCACACCTCACCCCCTTTTTTCTTTTTCCTTTTTTTTTTTTTCATTTAATGATTTCTGAGCTCGTGCTAGTGCCAAGCAGGCTGTCCAGAAGTCAGGCAGAGCCCCAGCCACCTTCTGCTGCCCTGGGCTGTAGCAGGGCTCTCCCACAACCCCTTGCAGAAGGGATGCCTGGCTCATCCCGGGGCATCTTTAAAACCCAGCTTATAGACCCTCCTTTCCCCTCTGGAAAGCACAACCACTAATAAACATGAAGAAGACCAAACATTAGCCAGAGATTCACATACATGCCGTTAGCTGATAAACTAAATCAGCAGCATGGGATTAGTGCCTGAGAAGCCCTGTGTTTCGTACAGTCTCTCCAGCTGTCTGAGACTTTTGGGGTTCCTACCTGTCTTCTGCTGAGACTTTTATCCTCTTTCCTTGCATGATCTAAAGAAAGTAATTAATTCATTCCTCCAAAGGGCTTCAGTGACTGCGACAGCAATTTCACACCATTCATATGAGTATCTGCTGGATCGCCACTTCCTCCTGTCGACCCAGAGAACACAAGGATAAAATTGTAAAGACCCTAAACTAAAGTGAGGATTTAAAAAAACAAATAAATAAAATTTATTTTTCTTCCAAATTTGCTTTCCTTATTTTTTTCTTTCAATGTCTGGAAATCCCCAGCGAGTCTGTCATAAGTCCCTAACTCATCTGGTTTCTGCAAAACAGAGCGTGGCCAGATGATGGCTCACGCTTCACTGACAATGTTCTGTCATCTATCGGTGCTAACTATGGATCAGTGTCTGTCTCTACAGCCTTTTTAATAGGTACTTTATTATTTTGACACATTTCCTTCCCTCTTGTTAAGCTAGGGATTAGCAGTGACATGTCTAAATTCATGCTTAACTGTGTTAACATTATCCCTCTTGTATTGAATTTGCTGCAATCTCCCAGTGCTAGCTGCCTAGCCGAAGACCAACACATCCTTTTGCTTAAATATTCCCACCGAGACTCTCTGAAGTTGTCTTTGTGGACTCCAAAGCTTTACCTGACAGGTTGGCCACAATACAGAGAACAAAAAAAGCATGCATCTGACAGGATATGATATAAAAAAAAATCAGTGGAGCTCCCATAGCAGAAGTAAAGAAGAAATGAGTAACACTCTAAGCTAAGGGGAAAACAGAAAAGTGTCTGCACAGCCATACAGCACACGGGGGGAATCATTTATCCATCTGCCAGTTCTAGCCAACATCAGGAACCTCATTGTGACCGGATGGATATTTGCTGATGTCCATCCCCAGATTTTTTTCACTGTGGGTAGGTGCCTACTGTCCATGAGCCACATCAGGTGGGCAAATAACATTCGTGACCTTCCCTGCCTTTCACGTGCATTCCCAGGAAAGACAAAATACCCTTTCCCAATATCCATTCTGGCCCATAAGCATGGCCCCGAGCACAGGGACTCAGGCTTCTTGCTTTCCCTGTTTGCAGCCACCTGTATATCCAACTCTGTGTCCCTCTTTCTGCTTTTCTTCTCAGTCCTCTTTTTCTCACTGCGCTTCTCTCTCTTCTTCCTGTCTTCATTCTAGTCCCATATCTTCTGTCAGCCCTACCTCTCCTCCTTCTTCTGTGTGTGTATTTTTTTTTACTTTGATAAGGAGAAGAAACTATACATTTTTTTGTTGACATTTCCAGTGACGATAGAGGAATATTTATAATGGATTAAAGATTTGGGTTTGGCAAGGGTTGAACTTTGATAAAACACTCAGAAGAGAGAAAAGAGGTTGAGGCAGAGCATGTGTTTGCAGGCTATGATGATTCTGCTCAAAAGTCATAAGGACTCCTGTCTCTCTTGGATACTTCTGATAGCAGAGGGCAACAGCTTCAGAATCATCTCTTCCCAGTGAGATTGGAGAATGGCAGCAGAAAGGAGTAGCTGTAATAGAGCTGACCTTGTAAACTGGACCAGAGAAGAAAAATCCCTGGAATTTCTAACAGCTTTGGAAAGAAATGTACAAAGTTGAAAAAAACATAAAACTTGTGTTGGCATCCCACTAGATTTGGGTGAAAATGATTAAGGGGATGGTGGAGGAACTGTCTGAAGAGAAAAGATGTAAGGGGCCGGGACACTTTGGCTTGGAAATTGTAGGCTCCTCGGGGTTATAGAATAAGGAAAGTGGTGGAGAAGATGAATGCAGACCTCTTCTCCACCAAATCCTGCATGTCTAGAGCTACAGGCCATTCATCAAAAGTAGGAGATCAGATTAAAATTGATAATACAGAAGAGTTCACATAGCAAGTAGCAAATTTCTGGACTTTGTTTTCATAGGAAGTAGTGGGACCTCAAGGTAAGGGGGTACAAAAAGGATTAAATGTGAATGCAGAAGAAGACAGACTAGTTCCTCTTTGAGTGGGATGTTGGATTAGATGATCTGATGTGGTTATACTCTCCCTGAAAAACATTTTCTAGTTTCTCTGTCAAAAATACAGGCCTATCACAGGTGGTCTGGCTGTGTAGTCCATTTCTTATGTTCTTAACCACTAGGTGCCATATCAAGGACTTGGAGAGCCTTAAATTGGCTGTTCTTCTGTGCTTTGTCTTAATCTGACTGTGGTTCTTAAATCCTTTCCTAGTCTGTGATCTTGAAGTGCTTATAAGTGTCCCTGGTAAGAGCAACAAGTGAATTTATTTCCCCAGGTTTCTACATGAGGGTTAAATCAGCTTGCTTATTCATTTCACTGAAGGAACTCTGTGTATTGGACCTTTGGGCTACCTTTAAACAGATGAATCTACATGGAGGGACTTCTGCTTCATTCCTCCTTTGTCTAGTTTCAAGTCTCTCATTCTCATTATAGCTGCTCAACTGTTGCCCTTTCTCCATTTCTTGCTATGTCTGCCCCTTGTTTTCAGATTCCCCTGTCCCATCCACAGCTACAACATTTCCCCCGTGCTGCTCACTGGCCCTGTTGTTCACCTGCTGCCTGGGTGGTAGTCAGCCCAGCTGCTGCATGCATTTGCTTTCCAGTGCCTATCTCTGAGGATGGGCTTGAGAGGCAATAGCTGGATCTGGATACAACCTACTGACACTATGAGTTTATTGTATCAGCTCCCAGAATGAGATTTCTTTGACACCAGCTGCTCCACATTTCCCTGGACATCTCACTCCAACTCCTCTCCACCCTTGGCCACCCACACACTCTCTCACTCCATGGGTTAGCTCAGCATGAGGCTCAAGCCTGAGAAAGGTGCCTCTCACTTTTGCCTGGCTGGGTTTGGGATGACTCGGATGCCCTTGCTTCCACTTCTCTATTTGTTAAATGGGACAAGGACGCGAGGAGTCCAGGCTACCCTGCTTCCAAAGTGCTCTGTTCTGATTAGAGCAACCTTAGATCTGGAACAGCTCTCTGATGTAACCAGAGTAACATTTTCTCATTATTGTGATTCCTTGTAGATCAAAAATTAAGGGCAGTGAAGTCCTTATGCAGGATGGTCATTGATACAATAGACCTCAATTTTCAAGTAATTAGGTTTCTCTCTTTTTTTTTTTTTCCCCTAAGTGACTACAGCTTTTTCTCTGCTCCCCATAATTTCTCTCTGTCAGTTGCTTCAAAAATCCTCTGGAAAGTTCATGCAACCTTTAAAAAGCTTATTCACCAGCAAGATAATGCTTCACTACAGACTTTTCTCCCCCTGCCCAAACCTTGTGTTTCACGGTTGGTCTACAATAGCTTGATTTAAGTTGTCTGTTGGAAAGGAAGCTCTTCTTGTGAAAGGTGCACCTTATTGTATCTTTACAGATGGGGAGATGACCTAAAGCAATTTCCCAAAAGTTCATAAAGTGAAACTGAAATGGGAATGTTGAAGTAAGTGCCACAGTTTTCATCATCACCCAGGACCTTCATCCTGCTCCTTTTTGGGCCCCCTGGCCAGCCCGCCATGCTCGGCAGATGTTTGCTTTACTTAAAGGCCCTCTAAATAAATACTTCCTGCAGCCATTCCTGGAGGCAGCTGGCTAAGCAGAGAACATAGAAGAGCAGGAATATTTAACCTGTCTGTGTTTTTGTAGAAGTCTTTTGCAGGTGACAGGGGCAGAGCTTGCCAGTGACATGCAAGGGATACAGGTGTCAACACCTTCAAGTGAGGCCCCATGGAACCTTCACACTCCCTTAGGATAAGAGGTGGGGGGAAAAAACTTGAATTTTATTCTCTCCTGCTTCTTGCCTCCTCACTGCTTCTGTGACTATCATTAAATATGAGCTATAATGTACTAACAGGCATCTTTAACTGGAGGGGGGTGAGGGGGAGGGGGCTGTAAATCAGGAAAAGGCTGCCTATGTTCTACATTATTTGCCATGGTAATAAATGTTTCCCATCTTAAGGCTGGATGGCCTCAATGGGACACACCTGTGTCCCTCCTCCTAGCTGTGAGCTGTGCTAATTGAGTGAGTGATGTGCCCATTGAAAGACAACGGAAAAGGATGAAATGAAGATGGATGAATTCAAATGTACCTCTCCAGCGAGGTGAGAACAATGTTGGTTCACTGTCTTTTAATTCCTGTTCTGGTTCTGAATTTTCCCACTTGATAGCAAAATTGCCTTTTTGTTCATGCTTCGGCCTCTTTTACCCATATCCATTTCTACAGGAAAAACCAAAACCTTGTTTCTGGAGCGGCAGGAGTTAAAACAGTCAACAGCCTTATAAAGTGACACTGCAGCTGTTTCTTAAGTAGCAATGGATCTTAATGAAAGGCGGCTCATAAAATTATTATCGCAGCAGCAAGTAGAGGTCCCAACTGATATTAGGCCCCTATTGTGCCAGGCACCGTATGAACACATTAGGAGAGAATAACTTCTCTGCAAGGAATTTAAAACCTCATTAGATAAGACAGAAAGAAGCTGTGCCAGGAATAAGGGTCCCCATGGGGTAAAGAAAAAGGCCCCTGTCACAAGGAAAACACATGGTAGAGCCCAGTATAAGACATCGGGTTCTGGCCAGCTGGGCTCGCTGGTAGCCCTAGAAGAGAAAGTCATTCATATCTAGCAGCTCAGGACCAGTTTATTCCTATTGCTTAAGGCCAAAATTTGAGACTTTTATTTTTCAGACACAAATTCCAGTTCTGCAGAGGGAAAGCCCTGGGCCTGACCTGGGGCACCTCATCCCCAAGTGTTATGATGCAATACAGAGACAGCACCCCCATATTGCACAGAGCTAGGCTGCGCACCCAGCAGGAGGTCAGCACCACATTTAGAGCAGCTGCACCCATGTAATTTGGCCGTCACGCCCTCCCCCCTGAGCCCTGCCGCCTCCTAAGCCAGTGTCAAATCTTCGGACTTGAAGTTAGAAGGGGCTGAACTCCCAGGATAGTACTTTTCTTGGAGTCTGTTGGCAGCATTGACAATTAGGCAACTGATGCATTAACATGCCAGAGAGGTTCTGATGTTTATTCATGTGCTGCTCTCGAGGGTTTATTGAATTGATGCCTGGTAAAGCAACTAATGGGAGCCCTTGGCAGGGTACCTTAGATGGATTCCCTTATTATCTCTCTAGATTTTATACTCTCTAGCAAAATCAATATTCAAGCTGGTGCACAATGCAGCCTCTTTTAGCTTCGGGGTTTAAAGATTTATGGGGCATCAGGGAAAACCAATGAAGGCAAAAGACAATGACAAAAGAAGTAAAATCCAAGTGACACAAATTGCTGCTGAACTCAGGTGGGCAAAAGCAATCATTAGGTTTTGAATTTTCTGTCTTTGTTAGGAACCATTTTTTAATTGACCTCCGTCTGCCTGCCTGCCTGCCTCCCTCTTTGGTGAGGCTTAGGATCCAGAAACTGTGACCAGGGCAAAGGAAATGCTGAACCTTTAACAGGGAGTTACAAGGATTTCAGGTGGCAGTTTTAGGTTTCTTCATGCAAGAGATGCCAAAAGAGCGCAGGAGGGGAGTCGGGAGAAGCACTGCTTTACCATACCTGCAGCCTGTGCATCTCTCCCTTCCCCATAGCAGGTCTGATCTATATTGAACAGAACTTTGTAGGGCCTCAACAATCCTGTGAAAAAGTCAATGGGGTTCTACCTAATTCAGTTTTGGAGAGATGGGGTAGGCAGAAAAACAAGCTTTTGCTCAAATACTGCCATCCGTTTCTTTTTTGTCTCTCTTTTTTTTTTTTTTTTTTAATTCCAGAAGACCTGCAGCATCACAGGATCGGTTTTCTTCAAACTTGCAAACTGCACACTGCTAATGCTTTTCATAAGCAATGCAGCCTTACCCCTCCCCAAGATATGACCCGCTGCCTTGTGAGCCTGCAAGATAATTTGAGTGGTTCTAGCCAGCTAGAGCAATTATGATAATTAGATATGTTATTATTTCATTAATTCTGTGGAGTTATCATTCAGATTCCCACCATGTTTGCTTATGACTGCCCTAGAGGGAAATAAATGATAGAGTTTAAAAGGTTGTTATCACTGTGAGGTTAAGTGGGCACACAGCTGGCTGTCATGCTCACCAGTGCTACACCCGGACTTCCCTGATCACAAAATTACTGCTTGTTTTATTCTCTCTCCCATCTTCAGCAGCAGCATTATGAGGCTTAGTCCAGCCATTCTTGTAACATGCTTGGAGGAGTTATGAAGTGAAATATCACTCATTGTGCTCTAGGATAAACCAGAAGATTTTTTCCCCTTCCCATTGTTTAATAGGATTTTTATTGCTAGAAGGTTACAGCTTAACTGCTAAACCAACCTTGAGCGCTTCAAATGTTAACTGGCTGTAAAAGCAAACAAGTTCTCGGCAACAGTATTTGTGAGTGTCTAAGTGTTGCACATGGAGGAACCCTCTCCCATCCATGGCTTGCTCAGAATGATTTTATAATTAAATTGGAATGAGGAACGGGACTGCACGTGCAAACATAGAGACCATTCACACAGGAAAGTTTTGTTAGCAGGAGTCAGGCTCAATCCTGGTCAAGAATACAAATGGTAGAATTCAAGTGGCACCAGAGGTCCTGCATGATCTTCTAATCAAGAACAGCTGCCACCTGCCATTACTCTCTGCTGTACACATGGACATAAGACAGGCAGATAGTGGTTGCAGCATCGTATGCCTATAGAGCATCATGCTTGCAAAAAAAACCAAACAACAAAAACAAAACAAAAAAACCAAACCAAACACAATTCATGGGAGGAATCACAGCCCTGGTGCAGTTGAGGCAAGGAAGCTTCTTCGCCATCCTCTCTTCTAGGAGACTTTCAGCGGTGGCATTGTTGTACGTCCTTCACCATGCTCTTTATTTGCCTTCCTCCACAAACCAAGGTACAACATCTGCAAGTGCAGTTCACAAGCCAGTAGAGAGAGAAAATACTAAGCCAAATTTATTGCTTGTTCCACCAAAACATAGGTGAAGGACGTTTGATCCTGTTTGTATGCCGCCTGAAGATACTGCCACAATCACAGATCTTGACTTATAAAACTTTTAAACACTTGATAGTGTGGAAGTGGAGAACAAATCCCATGCGGGGTCTCAAGAAAGGGGCACATTTCAACCAGTAAAATTCATAGCCCAGCAGGCTATGGAGGATCTTGTCAGTTCCTAGGTTATGTACCTCTCTCCCCCAATCATTTTATTACTGTGAACATCTGTGGAAACGTGGAGGTGCAGGGAGCCTCGAGGCTGCTCAGCATGTTTGACTCCATTTTCTCCTTAAACATGTGCAAATGCTACTTCTATTTTCACCTTTGTAGAGCTGTGATTTGCAGCACCAAAGTCTAAATGACACCTAAGATCCCTCCAGAGCATTAAACAAGCAAACCAGTAGGACATCCCACAGTCTGGGAAGTGCTAAATTGAAAGCAGTAGTACAAACAGCACTGCTTTGAAAATGAACTAGTTGAATTTTTTCACTGTGATCCAAACCTGAGAGGTATTTTCTCATGGCTTTTTCTGTGTGAATCCAGGCTCTGCACACTTCCCAGAAAACTGAACAGGATTCTGATTTAAGGCTTGTGAAGATGAAAATCCTGTGTTTCTCAACTCATTTCGGTTTTATTTTGATTTTTTACAAAACCAATATGAAAAGGAAGGGGACAGTGTTGTGGTTTAACCAGGGTTATAGGTTCAAGCCCCATAGTGGGCTGCCATGGTTTAACCTCTGCTGGCAGCTAAATATCACACAGACACTCACTCACCACTTTCCCCACCCCTTCACCCTCCTGTGGGATGGGAAAGAAAATCAGGAGGAATAAAAAAAGTGAGACCCTCGGGGTTGAGATAAAGACAGTTTGATAACACCAAGAGAGAAGAAAACAACAATACAAATGAAATGATAGACAAAGCGAGTGATACCAGCTATGAAGTCTCTACCTGTGTCTGAGATGCCAACATTCCCAGCTCCAGGCACACTAAAGCAAATTGAAACCAGGCAGCCCCACCCAGGCCCAGTCCTCTCCTTATATAGGGGCAGGACTCAGTGTGGTATCAAACATCCCGTTGGCTGGCTTGGTTGGTTATCCTGGTTGTGGCCCCTCCCAGCTGCTTGGGCCAGCAGCTGTTTGTGATAATTGATTCTAACCAAACCCAGGCCAAGAGCCAGGAACCTATCCACAGTGAAAGTTTGACAGAGCAGGTGTTTGGCATTTTATGCACTGTCAGTGAGCTGCTGATTTGATGCTGGCAGCAGACGCAAGCCTCACAAAATTAGTCAGAGGGAAGTTAGTAGCAAGTTAAAGGATAGAACATGGCTATGACCATACAGGTAGTTTGGGCTTGAGGATTAATATTGGTTAAAAGACTAGTTAAAATAACTAGCTGTAAGGAGAATACCTTCTAGTAGTATCTTCTGTGCTGTCTGCAAGTTCTTAAGTTTATTCTCAAGAATAAGCCCTGTCCTCTTCCTTTTAAATGACTTTGCAAAGAACAGCTTTATCTCATGTGATGGCCAAAAGGAGTGTAGTTTTTTCAACACAGAATACCAGTTCTCCATCAGTCTTTTCCTTCTGTTGAATCATTATCTAAAGAATTTTGGAAAGATTTCTTCAACTGGAAAAAAAAAGGAAAAAAAGTGTTATTTTCTTTGTGTGTTGAGAGAATGACCAAAACTAGTCTTAAAAGATGATAAAACATGATTTCACTTCCTTTTTCCTCGCCATCTATGTTTCCCTTTTGAGTTGTATGCTAAGGAACCTGGTTCTGCTTGATAATATCAGTGGTAGTATCAACATAAAACAACAAAGTAGTATAAAACTGTAATAATGAGCATTCTCTCCCATGGTGTTTGCATGTTTTCAACAGGCTGCCTGGGGCAGTGGTGGAGTCCCCCTCCCTGGAGGGATATAAAAGCCATGTAGATGTGGTGCTGAGGGACATGGTTTAGTGGTGATGAGGCAGGGCTGGCTTAATGGTTGAACTTGATGATCTTGAAGGCCTCTTCCAACCAAAATGATTCTATCATTCTGCATGAAGTTTATGCAGAATTTAACTCTGATTGATCATTTCAGAGAATGATCAATCCTTTAAAAATTGGGACACATGCTTAGGTGGAAAAGACAATTAAATTACGAGGTAGCTATCTAAGAGATTTTCTAGGTGTGTTTTATATTAAAGAAGGCAGGCAAGCAATTTTGTTTGCGGTTACATCGTGAGATCAGATCAGTCAGAAATGCTGACTTTGAATTTCTTCAGAAAAACAACAAACCTTCCAGTTCATTGCCTTTACTGCCCTTGTAAAACTGGATAATTGTTTCTGCAAATTGAAGCCATAAATTACTAATTTCACATGGTGGGAGAGGGTTGAATATACTAATTAGTCAGACAGTTGCATTCAAAGTTCAAGCAAGCCAAATACATTCTCTCTGGAGCATCTAGATCATTGCCACAGCTGTCTGAGAAACATCAAGGCAGGTCCAGTCCCAGCTCTGCTTGTGTTGCCTGTGCAGACTGGCAGTGCCCTGAAACACAGGCTCCATCCCTTTGGATGAACACACAGCTTAGCAGGAAAGGGTCCTGGTCTGGGATGTGGCAATGAGACACCGAGTAGTAAAACCCCATTGCAGGTCCGCGATCCCTTTCATTTAAAATCTTGAGGGTGAGAATGAAACACTTCCTTACATTATGTATATGCTTTAAAGTCCATTTTTGCTTGAGGAGGTCCTTTTATTTCCTTCTTACTGGTGGAAAGCACAGCTGAATTTGGCTCAGGTGTTGTTCTGGTAGGAAACTGTGTTGGGGATGCCCCTGGCTGTGGGGCAGAGAGAAAGTCTCTTGCTGTTGTGTTTTCACTAGGAGCTCTTTGGAGCCCCATTTTTGAGCACCCACTTTGGGAATGCACAATGTCAGCAGCATCTGGGAACACTTGTTTATTCTGGACTTTTCTTTCTCCCTTCCAATCAGAGAGTCCAAGCTCAGCAAACAGATGGGATTGTTCTGCTAGTAATTGGTCCAGCTGCTGTAGAGAAAATAGAAGGAAAAGCATATTGCAGTAATAAAAATATAATAAAAAGAATCAAGCAGGATACACAGGAGTATATGAAGCATGCCTGCTTCTTCTGCTTGGTCCAAAGAAGATACGCAATATCTGGCAAATGAGATGTTACCATAAAAAAAAAAAAAAAAAAGAGGACAAAACCCTAAAGGACATTTCATTCCAACAGAGAGATCTAATTGCCTAATGGAAAATCGGCAAATGGACTTCAATCCGTGGCCACTGTAATCTTGACTCTCTAAACCAAGCTTTTCAGGGAAGAACCAAAGGCAAGTCTCCCGACCATCATTTCTTTACCTTTCCTTATCAAACAGACAGCTGGTCCAGAAAAGAACCAAACCAGCAACCATTTTTCAGTAGTTATTTAGTCTGACTGTCCTGTCACCTTATTCTGGAAACCATGAGCAGAGTAGGATACAGGCACTTATTAAATATCGTCACTTTTTCTGGATAGTTGAGCTCAAGCAGGGTAGCCAAGGAGAAAAAGGGTCAAAGATGTCAACTGCAAGTCTGCTATTGGAAATTCTTTTCTTGGCACCAAAAGGATTGTTCAGATGTACCTTCAGAGTTAGCACTTTGAACACTGAATAGCAGGATAGACTTTAAACCCTACCTACACAACCCAGAAGAGTGGCTTGTGCAACGTACCGTAAGGATGCTCTCCCTAACCTGGCAGGCTTGATCATTCAGCCGAAATTCCAGCTCTGCGACCTCCTGACGAATGGCTCGCCGTAAAAGTTGCAGGTATCTACCTTCCTCCCTGTGGGGACAGCAGAAAAATCACACTCTGGTGAGGAGTAACCACCCTCTTCTTCCTCAGCTCCAGCAGAGCTCTGCCTCTGTGGCAGTCTTGGGTTTAGCCACGATCACAGGATACCTTGCAAAATAATAAATAACAGCCCTTGTCTGCTTGACTCTAATTTCTTTGATTATTCCAGTTGCAAGGCTAAACATGTTGTAGTAGCAGAGACAGCTTGAATCTGGGCAGGTTTGTCACTTCTAATGTATCACGAGCACAAAGACTGCACAAATGCACTACTTCCAGGCAGCTCAAGACTGGAAGTCCTCAGTAAGTTTTTGTGAACCTGAGGCTTCTTGGTAATCACTGTGAACTTGTGAACACAAGTGACCAGATACATTACACGTGCCCATGGGTCCTTGCTGATGCTAGCTTTGGATTTAGGTAAAATGCCATTACCTTCCTTCATCTGGCATAGCGCTGGAAAACAGCAAATGCTGTTCTGTCAGGTGCTGTTCGATCTCCTCCAGCTTCTCCTGGAAGTGCTGGCAGGAGCTCTTCATCATTTCTATTTCATGGAGAGTACACTACACAGAAAAGCAAGATGACACCTCACTTTAACACTATTCTTTGAGCATTTCTACGTGGAGTACATTTGAAGCGGACAGCCCGGACAGTATGGGTCCTCCTCTTATCTGCTCAACAGCGAGCAGCTGCTGTGAAAGTCCAGATGGCACTTCAAGCGAGTTTGCTCTGGGTGCATCACTCACATCCCAGTCACCACCTTTTCTCCTGAAGCAGGTAAGATTAAGTCCTGGCAATACTTGAACCAAGGAGAATTTAGTTTTTGCCGTTGAGGGGGAAAAGGACTTTGATCCAAGATCTGATGTAATGTGCCAAATTCTGTCTGGTGTTGTTGCACTGTTGTCAGATACTATATTTGAGCAGGATGAGTAGCTATGGATTAATGATAGGTTACATTACTGTCCACTGCAAGTCAGAAACTGTTTTTAGAAAGAAAAGTGTCTTTCATGCTAGATTGTGCTGTGTCACACTGATAATTTCTCATCTCTTACCAGTTAACAATCTAGAATTGGGTTTATCTAACCAAGTGCAGACATTTACCACAACAGAGGTACGTGGAAGTACCGCAACAGAGTCAAAAAGTAGACATCTGCAATAGGTCAGAGGATTTACACCATAAATGTGACCATGTGGGGTGCAAGTGAACAGCGCTCACATAGTAACCATGATTTCTTCTATCCACTTCCAAATCTGAGCAGAGTCAGGACTTACAGCCATCAAAAAAGTATGCCCAAATAAACTTCAGGTCACTAGGAAGAAGTCAATGGGCCACCGACAAATTTCTAGGAGGTTCCTTCAGGCCAACGGAAATCTAAAAAGCACCATGCAAAAGATCCAAAAAGAACAATCTGGAGAGGTTTGGTAAAAAGTCATGACAGTCCTTATAGATGAGGTACAGGCTGCTCCCCTGGCACCGGCTTTTTGATCATACTGCACAGCATAAGTTCATGTAGATTGTAACACTGGCTCAGGTTGCCCAGAGAGGTGGTAGATGCCTCATCCCTGGAAAAATCCCAGATGAGGCTGGATGAGGCTCTGAGCAGCCTGCTCTAGTTGCAGATGTCCCTGCTCACTGCAGGAGGGTTGGACTAAATGACCTTTAAAGGTCCCTTCCAACCCAAACCATTCTATAATTAATTCAGAGTTCATGCTCAGCAGGGATGGGGACTAACTGTTCCAGGACTACTCTCATGCAAAACCTTGTCTTAAGGTAAGGTGCATGTACACAGGGAAAATTTACTGTCTAACAGTTGCTTTGCTGTGGTTGCATTCCCCGTGCATATCCTTGGTACATGGGATGTAACCTGAGTGAGCTTCTCTTCATAAAAGGTGTTGAAACTACCTCACCTGTAATGCAAAGTACAAGGTAGGCATGAGTGTAATCTCTGCAGAGTGACCAACATTGAGTAAATTCACTTACTTATTGCACAGTGTCTTGGATGCGGAATCATATCCCTAAGAACAGGTCTTGGATAAAACAGTATGGTGCAAAGTCTGCTCCTCCCACATTCCCTGTCCACAACTAGAGAAGGCAAATTACCATTAACTTCTGTTAGAAGTGTGATAAAATAATAGTGAATTGATGCATAAAGGCGTCCCAGTCCAGTTTAAGGTGCTGAGTCACTGCCATCTTGTGGTAACAGCAAGAGAGCTGACATACTTTCCAAGATACCGTTCAACGAAAAGACATTGCAGATTTATAAATTCAATAATGTAGCAGCATAAAATTCACCAGTTTCACTTTCTGAAATTTTTATCTAATAATTTGCTTCCACAATTTGTACAGCAGTTCAAGTTTCATTTCCTTATGAAGAGCAAATAGAAGAGGAAAAATGGAAATGCCTGCAAAGTAGCTGCTCGGTTCCACATTTTGCTCAGGATGTAAAACCCACTCCTGACTCCCTTCCCTGCTTTCTTCCTCAACACACCTTGAATCTTTCACAACTTTTGGGATCTTTCAGCAATTCTGAACAAAGAAACAAAAAAATCTGGTGACTTCTTTACTACCGGTATTTTTATTGCAAAAACTCATCTGAGTGGGACTTCAGATGTAATGCGAGCTTCTTAGTCTACCACGTAAAATGGTAAATAGCTTGAAGCTCTGGGAGGTCACAATTCACTTTGATTTAGAGCAGTTTGGCTTGTGGTACGTAGCTGGGTTCTCACAGTTAGTCTCTAATAAACGCTAAGTAATACAAACTGAATGAGTGTCCTTTCACACTAAATCCTGTAACCTTGCATTTTTTGAAGTCCAGTAAGTTACTCAGTTACTGTAACTCGGATGATTCACAGGAACTCGCTAAAACTCATTCTTATCTCTCAGCTTTTCATTTGACCTGTAAACTTTATCACCCAGTTTGCAGTAACTATTTTAGGACTGAACTGATGTACCTAAGTTACTAACAGAAGGAGCCCAACAAAACTGAAGGTACAAAGATATGTTTGCCATTTTTGCTCAGAAGGGAACGCTTCCTTCCCCATCCATTTCCTTAGTTACGTTCCCAAGATGTGTCTCACTAAAGAAGTAAGTGTGGCAGGAGAAGAATGGAAAAGCCAGCCTGTACTTTTAGCTCATAAGTGTGTCAACTGTCCATGTATATGAGGGAACCTACTCACCGGAGCAAGATCATGCACTGCATCGTCCTCTAGGAGCATCAGTGTTTTCAAGAGCTGCAGCTCAGCGGTAACAGGGTTTGAGGAGCAACCCACAGGGTGTTGGGGAGAAACAGCCATGGAGAAGGTCCATGGGCAGCAGCCACAACAGCAACAGCAGTGACTGCCCTGTGCACCTCCGGTGTCAGAGGCTTCATCCCAGTAGGGTGACCTGTATTTGCCACAAAGCATGCTGTCACGAGAAGCTGATTTTGTCAGTTTAGTATGGGGTGGCCAAAGCAGTGGTGGTCGCCTGGGTTTCCTGGCAGGGATGTCAGCTTGGCTGAAGGCTTCAGTGCTTTGTTTCACACCGTCCTTTGAAGCCCCTGGCTCTGACCAAATGAGAGGACCACCCTCAGAACAGTGAGCTAACATGTCAGAGAAGTCCACAGGATCTTCCCTAGCAAGGCTGTCACCGAGAGGAGCATTCTGTCTTGTGTGCTTCACTCTTGAAGTAAACTCCAGCCCTGAAGACATCTGAACAGTAACAGATTTCAGAGGAGCAGAAGCCATTTCGCCATTTTGGACAGTTCCTTCTTGTTTTGATTTGTTAACACCTAACATCTCCCCTACGTCACCAGTCTTTTGATCTTCAGATGAACTTAATCCAGGCCCTTCTGCTATGCAGGAGGGATGCCTCCAGGGTACTTGCAGAGAACAGCTCGAAGCTGCACTGCTCCCACTTTGCGCTACTGAGTCCCACTGCGGAGCTTCTGGGAGCCCCATTTTGGGGGACCATCTGGTATTTTTTGTATCACCATCCGTTTTGCAGACCTTCTGCCCTTTTGTCACCTCAGCCACGGGAAGCAGGTTACCATCTTTGCTGACCACTTCCACACCCCACCATGGCCTTTTAACATGTCCTGTGTGACCTCCATGGGCACTTTCATGACATGCAACTCCAATATCCTTTTCAGTCCAGTGTCTCTCACTTTCACCTCTGATGTTGCTCTCACTTATGATGACGGGGTTTATATCACTCAGTTCAGTGAGGGCTACATTCATCTTTTTGTGTCCCGTACTAAAATACAAATGACAATCAAATCTGGAGGATCTAGGATCCCCTTCATCCCGAGTATCACCCTGAAAACAAAGACTATGCTCTTCTATGCACCTCTCTGTTTTCTGTTGCTTTCTTTCAGTTTTATCGTCTTTCTTGTCCATGTCACATAACATTACCTGGACAAAACTGTGTGGCTCAGCATTACATTCCTGATACTTGCCATTTTCTTCAGTCAGCAGCAGATGAGCATCTTCTGCCTGGTCACTGCATGCTTTCACTGGTCTAGGTGCTGTCAAAATGCTCTCACAAGCTGTGATGAAGACCTTAGCAACACAATCATCCGGCTTTTGTTGAAAATCTTTATTTAACATAGGAAAAATTGTCCTATGTGACAGGGCTGTTTCTTGATTGTGGATATCAGAAATAAAATTAATCTTTCCTGACAACGATGCATTCTGAAAGGGAAAAGCAAACAAACAAAAAGGAATTGAAATACTACATTTGTTCTATCACACTGGTTTGAACAGCTCTATGTTGCCCTGGACACCCCCAGGACATCTTTAAATATCCAGTGAACCAAAGAAGCAAAGATTTTTGTAATATTTCTTCTCTGATGCTCCTAACCTTGCACAAATCTTGCGTTAGGATGTGGAAGGGTTGCAAAAAGTTCTGAGAAAGCTTCTCACCTTCTGAGCTTTTCTAGTAGGGTGAATTTGTTTTCATGAAGCTTTCACAACTCCATGATTTTTTCAATATTCCTTGTGCCAGGGTTACAGAGTTTTCATAGACCTACTGATGACTATTGCTCATTTCTTACTTGCAAAACTACAGGGTCTGGCAACTCCTCCATGAACCCACTGCTGTCTGACTGGCAGCTGCTTGTTCTTGTCACCATCGCCTCTGCTGGGGAATACAAAAGGAAACACTTATCCACCAGTGTAATCATGAAAGGCAGATTTCAGATTTTGATATATTCACATAACATACACAGTGTAAATAAGCTATAAAACAGCCAACTACTTGCTTTACTTTGCTAAAAATGTTGACTTTTGACTGTTAGAACTGGCTCAAATCAAGTCGAATTCATACCTATGCAGTTTCGATGGCTTCAACCAGGTGACTCCTACAGGAAAAGGAGCTGCTCTACCCCCTCTCTAGACCACTTTGTCTCTACCTTGAGGCACTGTGTATCATCATTGTAGTTTTTTGGTCTGAGGACAGGAAATCACAGTAACTAGCAGAGATAATGTAGGATTGCATGGCAAGACATAAAAGCAAGAGGAAGATATTCTAGATTTACTTCAGAGAAGGTTTCTTATCTAGGATCCACATCATCTGGCTAAATCAATTCTTACCCCAGCTTTTGTATGTGAATAAATTATACACCGTTAACTAGATGATTTCATGAATAAAACCCTACCCTCTTTAAAAGTACAAATGCTTGAAAATAAACTCACCGTTATTCTGTACATATCAATACTTCTCAGCCCTTGGAAAACTTACATTTACAGATAATGTCCATCCTCAGATAACGTCCTCATTCTCAGGTAGCTTCCACAAAACCAGAGGTAGAGTTGGGGGAACAGGCTAAGGGAGTCGGCTAGAGAAGGGATGCAGACCAAGACACTCTGGATACACTTCAACTCTTGTTCCTTGTCTACACAACAAAGATTGAATCCTAGGGATTTTTATCTTTTGGTTATATTTATGAAAATATGACAATTCATCTGCAGTTCTGAGACCTGAGTTACTAATTATCATTTGTGTGAGTCAGAAAAAAAAAAAAGCCTACAGAGTATGTTTTCGCACATTAACAGATTATGGACTTTCAATTATTGAAAATCACACAATCTATTTGTAGACAGCAACTGTAAAACCAGGTATCATTTAATGTTTTTTAAATTAATTACTTGCATTGTCAGTCCTGGTATCATCATCAGCACATCAGTCAGTCAGTCAGTCACTTTCCTGTTTCAGATGAGAAATATGTGGTTCCCATCTCATTCACTGCAAAATCTGCGGTAATATCGCTGAAAATTGCCTGGTTTGTGGGTGGTCTCAAAACTCATCCTTGCAGTTTCCCATAAACGACATCATGGTTCAGTTTCCCCCCGAGGGAGGCTGCTCTACAGATTCTCTAAACTTTTTTAAAGCTGTTTCAATTACCCTTTGCATCTTTGCCAGCTGTTGCTTCCAGTGTGTCAGTCTGGCCTATAGTTTTCCATACATGAAAATGAAGACAGGCAGGCTTAGGAAAAATTTTGAAAAGCTGAAATGTTTCAGCTGTTGTAGTTCCAACCAATTTGAAACTCAAATTATTTGAATCTCAAATAGTCAATTGTATCTTACAATCATAACAACTGACCTTCAGGCTTTAAAGTTTGCAGAGTTAGAAGACGACCACGTTATCTGCTTATTTGTGTTTTAAGGCCCCTATTTTTCTCCTGTGACATGCAAGATAACAAAGTAGCTGGCACGCTACTAGAAATTACATGCAGGGAAAAACTTTAAACAGAAGAGTAAGTGCGGTTAGAATTCACCTTCTGACCTGGCCAAAACCAGGAGGCTGTAGCCAGGTTTGACCCATTTATTATGAGAAATATGATGCTTGTGTTACAACAACAGTCAATCGTGTTTGTGTATGGGAACCATGAAGCTTTCCCACCCACATTCACATTCATGTACTAGCTGGAAAACTACCCAAAACACAATGACAGTGCACTCCAGGCTGATCTTTAGGCACAAGCTGCAGTGTTAAAGACTGGATGAAATGTCTGCAGACCACGTTATTATCACTACAGTTAGGCTACAAAAAGACCTCCATTTGTCTCCCTGGACTTGCCCAGGAAGGAGATGTGATGTGTGCTGTGCTATCATGGCTCTCATTGATTAAACATGTAAAGTATGTAGAAAAATCAAGGCATAAAGCACTCTGAGAGGGTGGCTGTGTATGTATTTAAAAATGGCAGTATAATAAGGACCTAATGACCATTCAGAGAATAAATCCAGTTTCTACAATTTTTGTTAGCAAAAGAGAAACGTATAAAAGAGAATAAAGGTATAGCAGAAGGAAAACTTGTGCTTGTTACTGTGATTTGCAGCCCTCAGACCAAGTAGTCACCTTCATCTGAGTTAAGCATCTAATTTACACCTACCTGCCTATTCGTTGTGTAATGAACTAGTACTCCCAAGGTAAAGGATTAAATTCCCCATGTAGTCAGTGCAAAGCAATGTCTCTGAGGGGCTGAGCTGCAGTTCTTTTCCAACTACATTTAGATGTCTAATTTAATCATTACAGCCCACACTGACTTGCAAGATCCTACCCAGTGTGCCAGGCCCTGTCTAAGGTAGACAGGTGAAGATAAGGGCCTTTTAAAAGCTGAGATGCTTCTGGAACACTTTCTTCAAAGCCAGTTAAAAAAAATCCCCTTGATTTCAGTGGAAGTCTGAATTTAAAAAAAGATTTAGCAAAAATGAATATGGGCCTCCAATTCAAGGTGAGGTCAAAGCTAGGAAGAGCTTTGTGAAAGTGCTCCTGCAGGGACTTCAAGCTGAACAACACGCTCCCCAAAGAAACGTGGAGCAGGGCTGTGTGGGGAAGGCAGGTCACGCTGCAGGCTGGGGCTGTGCCAAAACTGGATTAAACATGCCAATCTTTTCCATTTGAGACAGTTCACTTTCAACCTACATACAAATCGTTCAGTTTAATGTCTGTGTACCAGAGCCAAGTGATGTTTGCATAGTGGAGGGCAGCATTTGCATTGTAGAGAAATTGTGTTTTGGGTGAGGAGGGGGCCAATCAATCACTTTATTTCCTCTCAGTGTCCCAAAGAGTAATTAAGTGAGACTACTTGATGCCGTCCTGAGGAGGAAAAGAGTTCCCCTCTTTGTGAAATTTTCAGTAATGTTAATAGCTTGCCAATGATAACAGTCCAGCTTTTCTTGGCAGGCTCTAATACCCAGTGAGGATAGCCATAGTTTGAGTTTCTACTATGAGACAGACTTTTTGCAGGGTTCCAAAGAAGGTCTTTGCTAGCTCCCCATAATTCCTCTAAAAATCTACCAGGTGTCTGAAAATGTTCAAGCTGTGTGCTGCTAGTGGTTTGTCTCAGAATGGACGAGCATCTAAAGCCCTTTCAGCAGTGGCCAAGGTCACCTTAGGGACACCACTTCTTCACAGCAATAATTCCTTATGTTTACATGAACTGGAGTCTTTTAGCAACTGGAATGTTGTTGTTAGGAGGGATGCAAGTGGGCAAAAAAGATGGGGGGGAAGGTCAGCAAAATTTACCTAGCTTATTTTGAACTTATAAAATGCTTTCACCTTTCTCTTTCAAATGAGTTTGTTGGGTTTGTATTCCCCTGAAAGCAGTTTAATTTTTTAATTTGGAGAATGGTGCCAAAAAAATGGGTTAAATCACCTGAACATTGAGCAAAACACATTTTCCATTCTAGTCTACCCAAAACACATTTTTCCCCGATCATTTGGTTCAGCCACTGAACCAAAATATCCATTATTCATGTAACTCTACTCAGTTCTCCTAGTGTGTGGAGACACCCAAACCTGTAGAGATACTGCAAATACATGCCGAGCATCACACCAAGGAAAGATAAAGTATGTTTGGAGAAGAAGTGGAGATGCAGACCAGTATTCAACTATGAACTGAAAATTACAACTCTGGGCCCTGTGTGGAGAATACATCTGGCTATGCTGGAAAGAGGAAACCTAAGAATAGCCCCTGAAGACCTCGGTGAGGAAAACCTTGGCTCTTCGCCTTTCTGTGCTAATTGAACTGGGATACTTTAGCTCCTGCATCCCATTTCTGTTCTGCCTGAATTTTAAATAAAAATAGGTTAGAGGAAGTTACTAATCAGGTTTCTGCTTCATTTTGTATCGTAAAAGAAAGTACATGCCTTCCAAATCCTAAAGGTCTCACAGCTTTCCAGCCCCTCACTTCAGCAATCCAATTTCATTAAGAGGCTTTTTCTCTCCCCTTATTTTCATGCAGATACAGTAGATCTCATTTTCAAAAGCCTTCACTGCAAGAAATTCTGAAACTATCAGGCTACTAGGTTCACCATTAATAGAAGAATATTCCCTAATTATTTAAAATTATATATATATACAATTCTACTCTGCATTCCTCTGAAGACACCATAACTGGTTTTCTATGGACTTGACTGCAAACAACACAACCTCTTTCTAGTTTCCAGCCTGGAGAATACTTGCAAACTACACGTAAATAATAGCACATTTTTTGCATGTCTTTTGAATCATATTAACATTGATGAATATACGTCAATATTTATTTTCTACATGATTTGAGTATACGGGGAAGCATAGGCACAAAGGCTTCAAAGGCAAGAGCATTTGTGCAAATTTGAACTTTAAATTCACAATATAAAATCTGGACTGCTCATCCTCTCACAGGAAAAAAACCAAACCCCAGAATGGCCAACTGAACAGCCTAACAATGGCTGTTCAGATTTTAGAATTTTTTGCAGCTATTTAAACATTGCTGGGCGTTGATGTGAATAAATATTTCTAAAACTATCTGCTATATACATGAGATCAAATAACACACAGAAGCCACAATTTATTCAGATAAATAGTAAAAGAAAAATAAGGCTGAAGGACTTAGAATAAGAATTTTCCACTTTGCTCTATAAGCAAAGGCATTTTGCAGTCTCTCTGACACAAAACTCTCCAGGCATTAACTTTATTCCAGCTTAAAGACTTAGGCTAAATTCAGTAGGGAAACTAGTCTTAAATCTATGCATAGTATTCCACACCCAGAGTTCAGTGAACACACAAGCATCTCACTGATTGGGCCTTAAGAAACATATACATTCAACAATAGTTGCATTCAGTAGTAGTCAAAGACAGTAAGAGATGAGGTGAATGAAGATCATGCCATGCCCATAGAAGTGTCAGATGTGAATAAATATTTTATTACATTTTGTATGTTTTGGTTTTGGCTTCTCAAACACAGGTGTCAAATAGGAAAAGTGCTCAGTCCACCGAAGCTGCTCAGCACTCTGGCTCTAGCAGCAGCATGTGGAAGATGCGAAGGCTCTGATTCTCCAACGCAAGGCAAAAAAATCAAGAATTTCTATCTTACGTGACAAAAAAAGGACTTTCGAAAATACATTTTCAAACAGTACTTTTAAAATAGAAATGGGTCCATTTTGAGTAGTTAACTGGATCCTTCCCATTTAGACATTTTCTCTCTATCTCTTCCTGCTCTGTGAATTGGTAAATCCATATGTTATCGTTAACAACACCGCCCTGCCGATGGCATCACACAAAAAGATGGTGCAGGACGAGCTGGCTCTGTGCTAGAGCAACACGTCAGCTGCACGGCACAGTTACAGATGGTCCAGGCCTATGATGGGAGAGCTGCTGCTGCTTACTTCCCTCTCCTGCTACTCAGAGGATAAGCACCACCAATTTTGAAGTATCACACTCCACAGTACAGCCATTAAGATCTGAAAAACTCTACTGAAAATATGCATTCTAAAAAAACCACAAAGAATAGTGGACTCAACCTTGATGCACCAGAAGAAACTATTTTTTACAACTTTAAGCATTTTGGGGAAAGAAATGTTATTCATATCAGTTCCCATGTATTTGGAAACACTTGATCCTATTTAAATGTTCTATAAAATCTGTTCATTATCAGCACACCTTACTGTCCTTAATCTAAGAAGTAGCTTCCCCATAGGCAACTGCATCCATTACTGACTGCTGGCTGTGAATGTAAAAGCTTCATTTTAGTGCCACCAACATCTCAAAGGAAAAGTCTATCCTTAGTCTTCTTTTTTTTGTATCCCTTTCCAACTACTATAACATTGACTCACTTTCTGCACTGCAGAAATGGTGATGGACTGAGATGAGAAAGATCTGGTTTATCCTTATGTTCTAGCCAAATGCAATACACTGTTCTACAACTCACCCGTAAGACAGATGAGTCCAGAACTTCTCGTCACTGGGGCAGGGCTTCAGGACTGACCCCTTTCCGCACAAGTACTTCTGGTTTGTGCTGCATTTCAGAAGAAAAACCACCAGATGGCAGCAGCACATAAACCACAAATTCCGTTTCCACAGGCCAGCACAAACTAGAGATTCTATCCATGTCCTTCAGCAAATTTTATTTTTCAATGACATTATAACAGAAATTAGATAAACCATCTTATTAGAATAGTCATATTATTTCAAAGCAATTGATACACCCCAAAATGCACCAGGTGAAGCAAAAGCTCCTATTCCTCCTGTTCAAAACCAAGCGTAGCTATGAAATTTTTCTATCCCCTGCTCCCTTTGAAGGGGCACATCATGTCAATGATCTTGCACAGGGTGATCGAGTGACAATATATTTTAAAAAAGCTCTACACAAAGCAATTATTAATTGCATCCCATCGTGCTGTTGGGTGCTGTATGGCTGGAACAAAAGAACAGTCTATGCCCAGAAGAACTTACAAGGTGAACAAACCCTGGCTTCTCTCAGGTGTTACCTTCTGCTTGCCAACACCCACTTCTCTCAGCCCTCACCTGCAGTGTTCTTCTCCCCATCACTTGGGTACCACTGGCATATGCAGGACTTCAGGTAAACTTTTCTTTTAGTGGAGGTGAACAAGTCGGGGAAGCCCTGCGGTCCTCATGACTGCAGCCACCTCAGGTGGGACATGAGTGAATGCATGCTGCACCTTGAGGAGGTGAGACAGGGCCAGCAGGGATGAAAGGTGATGGGCATGTATATCATGTGACAATTACTGATATTTTGCTTCATCTCCATGTTCAGCCTGCAGTTCTTTACACAGCTATCGCTGGCGTCTGACTGTCAGAGCCATCATTAGCAGGAGACATGTGCATAGCTGTAGGGGCACTGGGAGCGCACACCCTGTGCTCCACGTCCTCTTGTGCAGCCTCCCGCTCCTCATCCAGGGCCCAGCACCCCCCAGAGCTCTGGGTGCCTACATTCCCTGGGAGGACAATGGCCTAGATGCTTTCCAGATATCAGCCAGAAGCTCTTGAGGGATCACAGAGCATTAAAGACACAAATGGTGCTGGCCCAGAGCATGATGGAAATAGCTAGGTAGCAAATCTACGTCTGTCATCAGCGCATTCAGCCTCAGTCCTCCCCCAAGAACAAAAAAAAAGCAGTTTTGTACCAAGTTCCACCCAAGTTTTTGGCTTGAGATTCAGTGTATAGCATGGTTATGTCTAGCACGCTTGTGGCACAGCACAGTCAGCAGGCAGAGCACAGCGTCCTGGAGCACTGCCCAGGTTGCAAAACCTGTCGGAAAAGCAGGGTGAGAGGGTGCACTGTCAGCTCCCCGGTGCTAGGGCCAGCCAGCCACTGGTACCTGTGCTACACGCTCGCACACTTTAAAGCTGGCACACATATTTACTGATTTAAAATGAGCTTCAGTACATCTGCTGCACACTACAGTCAGTGCCGCGACAGCAGGTATAAATATACTCCTTTGTGAAATGCCTGGGGCTGGTGGGTGGGTGGGTTGGCTCGCTCACACTCTTGTATTACAGGTTGTCCTGAACCTGTGCGTAGAAGGAAGCTTTGGAGAAGAACTGAATTGGCTGATAAAATTCTGTAAAGCTACTCATTAAAGAAAAATGAAAACATTTAATCTATTTTTTTTTTTTAAAGACTGATTTCCCTTCCTACCTACCCAAACCAGAGATGAACATGGGCAAAAGAAGCAGCATGTTCTCTACCTTGTGTGTCACTGAAAAAGATGTAATTCCCTGCACTAGCGAACTACCCTGTGCTTCTCCAGACGGGGTCAGAACTGACACTTGTGGGCACTGGTGGCAGAGGTTCACCATCCAGAAGTTTCCACCTTTACCCCTTCCAAGAATATCCCCAGTAGAATTTGGTCCACAACTCTGGAAACTACCTTTAATAGGTTGGCTGGAGCTGCCAAAAGTATTTAAAGTATCTGAGGACAGAGGTGACGTCAGGTTTGGCAATACAGATCAGTATCATGAATCTCCCACGCTGTTGCTGAGAGCAGCGGATGCACCCCTGTGAATGGCCATGCTCGGGAGCAAGGCGGCTGCCTTCCCTGAGTCAGAGCTGCCCGTCGTCTCCTATCTGTCCTACACAAGAACACACTGCCCTGGAAACAGTAAAAGGATAGATGAGTGATCTAAGAGCTGAATTTGACAGGAAAAGAGAGAACACTGTAGGCAGTTCTCAGTGATAAATGATGTTGCTGCAGTCTGGGAGGTTAGGAGTAGTGATGAATCTAGTCAAAACCTGAAATTGCAGTCACTTTGACAATGGTCTTTTATCTTCCCTCAGCTGATGAAACAGCTTCAAACTTTGCCAGGTACTCCTCCTACTTTTCCTTGAGAGTCAGTATCACTTCCATCTTATTTCAACTGAGCTTCAGCCAACTGTCATTAATTCAGATTCATGCCGCTGCCAAATGTCGGGAGAGACGGGTGATGGTTGTGTCTGCTTCTGATGAAAATGAGAGGTAGAGCTGAATGTCATCAGCCTACACTGTAGATCACATTACATCACAACTTCTCCCAGTAGCAGCTGCACAGAGATAATGAATAAAAAATAAGTGATTGCAGGGAGCCTCATAGGGCTCTCTGCAACTGAGGGCACCTCACAAAACAGAGGATGGATTCCAGCAATCCTTACAGAGACCTTTGAGGAAAATGAGTGAAAGCCCCTGTGTTTTTCCTAGGTCCTGCAACTTCTGCCTGGCCAGCAGCGGCCAAAGCAATCGGGAAGTCCAAACAGATACCTGGCTTTTGGGTGTTTGTAGAGATCAATGGTCAATTACAATAGCTCTGTTTCCATGGTAATAACCATTAAACTGTGTTCAGGGGGTCTAAGGGTGTCAGGCTTATAAGCTTGCCTCTCTTTTTCTGTGATATTTTCCCAAGGAGAAGCACTGATTATCAGCCAGTAGTTGACAAGTATGTAGAAGATCTATGGAATAGGAATCATGTTTCTCATCTGTAAAGAAATCAGAGTTCTCCAAAGCATAAAAATACACCCAGGATAATATCAAAGGTCCCCTTCTCACAGGTGTCGCCAACAGTGAGGTGAATCAACCCTTTCATAGCAGCCATGACAAAGCAATGTTGTGCCACCAGAAAAAGTACGTTCTCACGAAGCTGCCCGGAAGACCGAGCTGGACGCTGGATTGGGATTTTGAATTTTGCAGCAAGGTTAAAAGGGTCAAGATACCAACTGGAACACTTAGTATAGCAACATGAAGGTCTGTGACTGCACAGGCAAGGCTCTGATCCTCCTATGCTCTGTTGATGGCATGGGAAGAAAAGGCAGAGGAGGAGATCGTAGAAAAGACCTTTAAAGATCTCAGCATAACTAGATCTCATTTCAGTTACCTTGTTTAAAAGGCTGTAATTGTTAATCTAAACCGATGTCTCTTAAGTACTTGGTTGGCCTCCTGGATACCTAAGGTATTTTATGAGGTTTTTTTTCCCCCCATAAGATTTAAACCACAGTAAGTTTTATAACTTCCACTGGGCTGTATGCCTTAAGTATGCAGTGTGCATATCCTTTCCCACTAGGATGAATCAGCCTGCTGCAGTAGGACCTAAAATATGACACATACATGCAACAAAATGGGCAATGACTTTTAGGAATGTACTCGCTGAAAAATCATACACCCCTCTAAAGCTCTTGGGATGCCTGCTTAGACGTGAGGACTGCAGGCAGAGTGTTCTGACACTACTGGCAAGTGGCATGACCTCCTATTTCAGAAGTCTGCCAGACTTCCTTTCTTTGCTGCCCATCTAGCTTCTGTACTGGTGAACATGGAATCACCATCTCCTGGGTCTCCATCTTGATATCCATTTCTGAACTAAAACATACACGTTTGCAGGAGATACATCGAGACAGACTGTGGCAAAACAAAGCAGCCAGGGTGTTCTCAAGAGCTGCAGAAGTACATTCTGTTTCTGGGACTTCTCTGAGGGAACTAGACAACTTCAGGATGTTTCTGGATGGGGAAAAGATGCAGGAAGATTTGAAGATTCATCATTTCACAACTTTGCTTTTCATTTTGTTCTTTTCCTTCAGCCTCTGCTTCTTTCTGGGACAACAGACCTTTCCCTCCAGACTTCTTCAGGAAATGAAATGCATTAAAAATATACAACTTCCTCTTATGTAAGGAAAAACAGGAAGGACTAAGAAGGTCTTTACATGGTTCATGTGCAGAAGATGGGAAAAATACGAGCTGCAGCATCATAAACCAAATGGAGGCAACCTAAAGCAGCTAAAGATGGCAGATGTCCCCTTTGTGCCAGGTCACATACAGAAGATAAAACTGTTTCAAAGAGGGATCTTATGGATCTATTATTCATCATGATTTACAACGGGAGAACTCATATGCAGAGACTGTATGAGATCATTAACCAAGGCCAAAGTTCAACATAAGGCAGCATCAACACAGCAGTGGTTGTAGGGCATTTTCAAGATCAGCTCTTGATTTTGATTGCAGCTTTAGCAAGTCTTCTTTTTGGCCCTCTCTTTGCCTTTCGTTTTGCTTTAACTCGTACTTAAAACTACAAGTCGCTGTGTTATACATGAAGAAAACCGGTGTTAGGTATGCACTACAGCAAATAAGAAATATGAAATAGCTGTTCACTTCTTAATGCTGAAATTAGAGGAAGATACATGGAAAAGTCTGTACTCTTTGAAGCACAGGAAATATTCATGATCTTTCTTCTTGCACTTTTGAAGACATTGCTCCTTCAATTGCAGGCAGACCTTACAATGGATAATGGATAATCAACAGGATTCACGTTCCTGGCACTCAGTCAATTCAAAGAAATACAAATTGCATTCTGCGAATATGCCCATGGTGCCAAACCACCAGAGGGGTTGGTGAGTAGGAGGAGTGAAGGTGTGATAATTGAAAGAATTGCTACTTGATAAGTCACAGGAGCTAATGTGTTAGCTCAGCATGCAGGGAAGCTAGGACTGTTCCCAGCTGCCACAAAAACTGGGTGTTCGCGATCCCTGGCACCACTCATTGAGACAAGATGAATCACAGGCGCTTTGGTAGCGCGCTACCGTGTCACAGCGAGCCAGATGGAGGTGGTTACTTCCCTGATTGATTGCCTCTTGGGCTACCAAGGGCTTTTCCAGCAGGCTAATGCCTTTCTGTTGGCAGTGCCCAGGAGTAGCGTGTCCACTTGGGTCAGCACCGTGCAGGAATTCCTACCTTTTGGGTGCATGGCCACCCCGCAAAGGGAGAGGAAAGTAAATAAGGTGCAAGAAGGAGTGGGTGACTACAACACACACTGAAATAACACCACCTTCCCTAATAGATGTTGCTGCTAATGAATTTTCAGGCACGTGCTGAGTTGATGGGGGTGAGCAACACTGAAATATCCTTTAGTTAAATCCAGTGCTTTACACAGGCTAATTGAAAAAGGAAGGAGCAGCAGGGGTGGGGTGGGGACAACAAGCTGGAGGAGGGGGTGGAGGGGAAGAACAGCTCTATTTTTCAATCGCTGAATACGAATCCCTGCAACAGCTGAGTTTACATGCAAGCCTACACCTCATCAGAGCAAAGATACAGTGAGTGGAGTCAAGTAATTTTCCTCTGCACACAGCATCCCCAGCCCCTTACCCTGCCCAGCCAGCTTTCTCAACTGTGAGCTTTAGAATATAAACAGCCAATAAGTAAGGACAATAACTGTAGTTCCTGCTGAGAGCTAACTCTGCCTGTCATGCATTTGCTGGGTCCTAATACAGGACAGTGAATAAAGCTTCATTACAGAACAATGGAGTTAGCTGCCAGAGCCTACAGATTTGAATAAACAACAAATAAGCAACATCTGCTCCAGCATATGTGTATGGTAAAAAAAAAGTCACAAAATAAAAGAATTTGTAAATGCCAAAAGCAACACTAAACTGCCAGTGCTACTGTAGAGTGAATTTTTAATTGCACATGCATACAGGCAGGCTGTGGGTATTAGTCTCACATATGTCTGGTTGCTGCCAACCTGGGAGTATAGATGAATTTAATTAAATAAGGATTATCCCTTCTCCCCAGTACAATTACTTATTTATAACAATGATAAAATTGCCTAATAAAAAAGATTGTAATATTTTTTAAAACAGAGTTAGAAAACGCTCTGCTTTCCCTGTAAGTCATTCAGGGATGTTTGGGGCGTTTGAGCGTCTTTTAAAATGAAGTTTCAGCATTCTGCCAAGAGAGAAGGAAAAAAGCCTTATCATAAAGCCTACTGCAGTTAAACAGCCAGAATCTACATTATGGAGAAATATAAAGAAGACACACAGCAGCCAGGGAATTGGCTTTCATGGGGAGTGTAGAAAATTAAGCAATTGGACTAAAATTGAGGCCAGGCTACGGAGCCAAGGGACAATACCACTGGGAGAAGTACTTCCATAAGTCACCCGTCTCTAATATGTTCCATCTAGGCAAAGCAGTCTGTTCCTATCTATATCTATTTCCTCTCCTGGTGGGTACCTCACATTTTCCCACTCAGGTGAGCTCCCATTTCACCAGGGTCATGTCAGGCTCTCGCATCTTCATCATCACTCACACCCTTTCCAGCAGAGCCCACAATCAGATGAGAGTGGGACCTTAGGGTATCAGACATGGCATGAACCTTGAAAAACAAGCAGCCTGTGCCCCAGGGAATTTGGAGGTCAAATCTAAATTCAGGCATGCCCTCCTGGGAGCTGAGGTTTACCTTGTGTAGGCTCCTGGTGGACTCTATTTCCCACTTGCTCTTATTTGGAGGACCCCTGCTTATGGGTCTAAGCCACATTCTGCTGAATTTGGTAGGAACCTTCTTAAAAGCTAGGGATTTTTCACTACGAACAGTATTACATTCACAACTGGCAATTTTTAGACTGTTTCCAAGATGCACAGCAAGTTGAAGTTGCAATAAAACTCCGATGGCTGTGGAGGGCTATGCCGTTTAAGAGCAGTGGGAAAGAGAAAGAACGTGAAAAAAAACCTGCCAAAAAAATAAAGCCAGAAATCTCCACTTTAGTTTTAGGCCAAGCATCAATGACTCTAAGACAATAGAGAAAGAGAGAGAGAGAGAGATTCCAGTGTTTAAACAAAACTCTAAAATAGTATTATGGTTCTGCAAAGGTATAAATCTTACGTAAGTTCAGTTTAGTTGTATGATTTTGATTGATCACTCAACTGGACAACAGTCTTACCAGAATTAAAACCAAGTAACTACTTTTTGTGTTTTCTGTAATGAAATTGCTACTAAATAAATGCTTATTCCTATGTTTTAAGAGTATTCAGAGCATATAGCTATTTTCTTTCCCCTTACATTGTGATTGATACACCTATACAATCTGCTAAATTCTTTACGAATGCTCTTCATCATTAAATAGAACAGACATTTTTTAGAGATGGACAAAGAAAGAAAAAAAGCATTTGTGGGTATGTTATTACATTTTGATTTTTTTCCCCACTGGGCTGTGTCCACATTTACTTTTTAAAATTTCTCACTGAATGTTTGTCCAACTGGTGTTTTTCGCTGCACCAGTCCTGAGGAATTGCTATTCTTTGTATAGATATGCTATTAGCAAGACTACCGGTATGAGGGCTCATCTTTGTTCATGAAGATCAAGACATTCATCAGAAAACATAATCAAAGTAACCTCATGTAATTTAGGTGACAAAACATTGCTGAATAGCAGTAAGGACCTGACATTAAACTCCAAAAGGCACTGGAGACACATGTTGTCAGATTGGGCACATAAAACCCTGCCAGAAAATGTGGCAAGAACAGTCGAGTGCCATAGGTATGCAATCTATTACACAGTTTAAAAAAAAACAACTAGGAAAATAGCAAATGTATGCTTACAGATCATTTGAAAACAAAAATAAACCCTCCAGAACTGAGGAATTCATGATCATCTTTACTCAGCTCTGGCATTTACCAAGAAAAGCCCACAGACTTCAATGACAACACTGAAGTCAGCAGGACTTACACCACTGCCATTAACAGGCTCATGATTTGACTCCTGCAAATCCAGCTGTCACTCCAGCCAATGGCATCTGTGAATGACCAGCACCAGTGGATATTTGCTTGTTTGGGTTTTTTTAGACAACTGTATATAAACTTAGGTTGCTTAATTATTTGTGCTGTCTCTCCAAAAGTGATATAATATAGTCCTCAAAAGGTGAGGGCTCACCAAACTTTCACCTTCGTCCTTGCTATCTGCTTCTTGCTACTTAGTAGTTCTTTCAGATTAAATTTATGTCCCATTTAGAAATAAAGCCAACAACTGCCAGTCCTGCACTAAGAACCAGGTAGAGAGGAAGGCCAAACACTCCCTGCTCTGGAGGCTGAACAGCTATCTCCCCAGTACCACCACCCCTGACAGCAAACACTTCTCCGCATCCAAACCCACGTTGCCCCAAATGGCAACATAACATCTGGTCTAACAGCTTTGCTTTTAATCCTTTCCTAGACTCCTCAAATAACTTACTTTCTAACATGACACAATGCTATGTCAGCTCACGTGATATGTGATACAGGAGACTCAGACGGTGGGGTAGAGGCCGTGCTGCCACCCGAACGTCCCGGTTGCATGGTCCTGGTTGAGCTCAGTACAGAGTGCCTGCAGAGCCACTGTCTCCTATCTCCTGGTTGGCTTGTCTTCTAGAGATCTGAGTGTTGGCAAGTAAGTGATCGTCTGAGTCTGGCAAATAACTCACTGAGTGGGAGCAAAGCTTTGGTGTTATTTGAAGGGTAGAGAGGACTGCTTAAAGCATCAGAGAGAGACCTCATATGCTCAAGGCTGGGCATGGGAGGTACCCTTTACACGTGCACTTGCTCTGTCTCTCTGATAAGCCGAGAATATTTTTTGCAGCCCTTTGATTTTCATATCATCTAAACCACCATGTGTAGAATAATGCACCCAAATGCTGGAGGTGATGGGAGCAGGGAGGGAAAATGTATTATTAGGATAAGCTTTAGAAGCAGTTACGTGGGAATAGTGTTTTACAATCTGAAGTGGGCAAGTTATGTTTCCTAACACTCACCTGAAGTGGTATCAGGAGTGTTTCCACACAGAGCTTCATCCTCAAAACTCTGAATCTGAAAAGGTGGAGAGGAGGAAAAATTCTTATTGACAGTAATGATTATCAGTGTATGCCTTATTATGAGGGGGGGTTAGGAGTAAGAACAAAAAAAAGATTCTGGACATTTCAAAGTGAAAATACAAAGTATTTCAGATGGTTCTTTTTTGTCTGTCTGCTCTTTAAAATATTTGTTCTTTTCACAAACCAGGCTCTAGTCTCAGAACCTTTCCAAGCTTTGCTGAAAGTAATCAATACATAAAAGTTCCCAACATGTAAATATACTAACAATCTTGTTTGAACAGTCTCAGAGAAATGTCCCTAGGAAAAAATATGACTTAGTAGAAGAAACCCTAGGAAATGCAAGCATATAGAGACAAATTCTTGCCAAAGAGTATAGGCAAGGTCGGAATTTTTTCCCTCTAGGAATGAAGATCCATTTAACTTTTTCATAATGTCAAGGAGAACATTGTGTCACGGTGCTGAATAAATTCCTTCAGAAAAAAAATTAATAGAAAAGGAGATCATTTAGATCCAAGTACCACATGAACATGCATGTTGGGCGTGTACTCCACGCACTCTGTAGCTCAAGACATCTCTAAGCCTCTTACTGTCAAAGGCTGTAAGAATACAAGAGAAGGATGGCTCTGTATGTGCCTATTACTCTTCTCTCCATGCATCTACTACTGGCCATTGCCAGGCTAATTAGGGTGGTCTGATGGTTTCAGCCAGGATGTGGTTCTTCCAGTCTTAAGTCAGTGACATGGTAGAGAATACCTAGAAGTTAAACAATATATACCCTGTCTGATTTGAGGATGCAGCATTCACCAAATTATCTCAGACATCAAACTGGGGTGTTTACGATCAACTATATTTGCTGTTCTGTCGATGTCCTCACTTTTGAGTAAGCCTCTAGTCAGAGAGTTGCAAGTCCAGCATGCTAAGTGCTTTACAAAGACACATGGGCTTTATGTATTTGCTGTGCAGGAGATCTCTGAAAGACATTCTTCCCCACAGGGACTGATAATCAGGCCTGCGGTCTCATTCTTGAGGCAGCTCTGCTGACATGAAGGCTGCACCAAACCTTTCACAGAAAAATACACCTTGGGAAGGACTTGAAGAGATAAATATCCTTTCCTCAAGAAGAAGCCATCACCTTAACCTGATCTTTTCCAATGCTTTAAAAAAAGGGAAAACTTTTTAAAGTTTTCCATCTTTTCCAGCTACTTGCTACTCCTTCCCCTCCTTCCCTTACTCCACATATTTTTAAGGGGCTGCCAACCGTCTCATATTTCCTCCTTTTTCTGATTCTTACAGTACAACCTAACTTTTGGGCTCCTCCTACTCATTCTTGAAGGATGACAAAAGGGAAGAGTATTCCTGTTAGCAGCACAGTGGAGTCTGTATGATTGGAGAGTATCCTACCATAGTCCTTTTCCTTTAGTAGTATGGCCAGAAAAGTTGCTGCTCGGAAAACAACTCTAGATGTAAGAAAGGGACTGGCAAGTATCCTGGTTTCTGCTACTTTGTGTTGAGTCCCCACTGACAACCCACTGTTGCTAAAACATACGGGGAGCTGAGTATCATGAACTTTGCAGACTAGATATGAGAAGAAGATGCTGTTCTGAGTTATTCTGGTTTTAGGATGCTCAGCTTACAGAGCGATAAAATATTTCAAATGCTGCTATAAAATCAATGCTAATTTTGTGATGCAACTTTCTGAAAGAGAGCACCAGAAAATGAGCTTAGGGGAAAAAAAATACATAGAAAAAAAAAAAATCCAGCACTGGTTAATGACTGCATCTGTAAAAATATCCTTCACCATATGTATTAGTGTTCCTGCAACTTCCTTCTATAGAAACACAAAAACCTAGTGCTGCATAAAACACATTGGCATCTTACACTATCACACTGGTTGAATGAATCCTACCTCAGTAACTTCAGTGCCAACTTCTTTGACAGTACCTTAACACAAAGACAATTTAAATTAATCAAAACCCCAATGAGTAGTGTAAATCCTACTGTTTTTCCCCATAATGCTGCTGCATGGTGTTTGTTGAAGTAATTTAGCTTTCCTCCTGAAAAAGATAATCCAAACTTATACCATAAATATGGGTGGAGATGGATATATTGCTGGCACAACACAGAAAAATCCACCTCACCTCTTCCATTTCAAATGAGTCTGGCAGCTTGCAGTTTAGGTCAGCCACATTTTTGAGCGTGTGGGCCGCAAGCAACTGTGGTTCCTTTCTTGGCCTGTCTGTGGCAGGCACCTCACACGCAGGAGAAAGGTGGGGCTGTTTTGCAATGTGGTGTACTGAAGCCCAGGCTTTCACTGGTGGAGTCAGTGGACACTGGGATGTGAGATATGCTGAGGCACCTTTGTCTCTGGGGGTTTGCTCCTGGATCAGGCAGCCCAATGTAACACGTGCAGAAAATCCCACCCGGACTGTTCCCCTGTCAGCAACATCTGCACAAGAACTGGGTTGCTCTTTCCTGCTGGCCAAATTGGTTTCCACAGGTGCCAGTGAACGTTGTTTCAGCAGCATTGTCTCCCGAGAAGATCTTTTCAGAAGGTGACCTATTCTTCTCCGCTTTGCTCGTGTGACCGCAGGTCTGCTCTTCGCGGCATCCAAGAGGCCAGTCTCATCCCTGTCGGTGTCCCGTGCTCTGGTCTGTTGTGTGTTGACATCAGTCAGCAAAGACGAGAGGGCGCTGGTTACATGGTCAAGTACCTCCAGCTGTTGAAAACGTTCTTAAGTTTGGCAGAATGGAAAGCAACATGGTTATTAAAAAATAGTTTGAAATAATCGGGTACAATGATTATTCAAACTTGTCATTGCCAAGAAACATATTAAGTACCTTGTTCAAAAGTGGCTAAATTTTTCCATTTGCTGCCAGAGGGTCTATTCAGACTACTCATAGACGTCATTGCTCAGTTCTTTATATTAACCAAATACTTACGCAACGTTGAATTTCTCGGGTCTAGTGAAGCTGAGTACTGGCCTGTGTGAATAAATGTTACAGAACCCAGCCTGAAATTCTCCGGTTGGCTGGGCCAGACTTGGACGCCATTTTTGAGGACTTATTAAAATTCATGTGAATAAAGTTATTAAAATCTGATATCAAATGTTTACAGCAGGCAGCTGTCCAGGATAACTGTAAAACGCATATAACCATTAACTGGTAAAAATTGACCACAGAAGCTATGTTCTCATTTTCATAGCAGCAGAAAGCAAAACACTTATCCCCCAGAAACTCATAGTTGCTGTCGTATAAAGGTTCCCAGATTTTTTTTCATTGTACTAACCTCTTGTAATTTCTGGGTCATTTTTTCCATGGCTTAATATCTAAAGAGAAGCGAATAATGTTTTCTCTAAGGGATCCTGGCGATTTACTTTGCTACAACACTGTGAAGTTATTTATACAAAGAAATGCAACATATTTGCTTGCACGTTGCGTCTGTACCTATCCCGAGGCAACGAATATGCTACCAGGACTCCTCCTTCCTTGAGAGATTCATTGAAGACAGTAGATGGCAAAATGCTAACTTTCTTGGCTGCCATTTCTCTTAGAGAGCAGCCAAATTTCCTGCCTGCAGTCTGCATGCAGGCTGTCGGTAACGCTGCTTCACTGACAATTAGACAACAAGGGGATATTTAACATGAATCTGAGTCGGTCCTTTGCATCGAGGACCAATATCATGACATACAGTTCCAGATAGCTACTATACCTCAAGTATATCCCTTTTTTTTTTCTTTGCCCCAGACATTGCCTGATTTTCATCAATGGAGGAAAATGTTGCCATCACTGCCACTTTTAAGAAATGGTCAAAGTTTTCACTCGATTTTGTTTAAAGGATTTATCTGGTCTGTTGGTACACATATTAGACTGCGTTGCATAGCTTCTATTTGCCCTAATTTGCGGTGTCAGGGTAAATAATTTTTTGTTTTGTGCATGTTGTGCTACAACATGTTCTCCATGTAAGGCACATTTCATTCTCGATATTTCATTTGGCTCCCACTACGTCAGGCCATAAAAACGTCAAGTGCTAATCTCCTTTGACTGAGAATGGCACAGCAGTCCAGCTCTTCTTTTGATTTGAAACAGAACCAAACTTGCTGCTATTTGAAATAGTTTTTACACGCTGCTTAGCTTTTCTAAATTATTTCAAAGCGCCTGGGACACCTATAGAGCAAATGGAATAGCAAAAAATAGTATAACTGAGCAACATAAAAAAATCCCCTCACTCATGTGCAATGTAATAAGGTCATGAAGAAATTCTGTCAGGGATAGCCTTGCTTCATGGACTATTTCGCTCCTGTCCTTTCAGTTTCTAGGTGTGCTCCCCAAGGATTGTGTCTCAAATAGGCAAGAGGTTGGTAAGATCTCTTTAGTCCCTGCAGCAAAATAGTCTAAACCTGTAGCATCGGTGAGATACTGAAGGACACAAACAAGGATTCCTTTTCACTAGAAACTTCAGCCGAAACAGCAAATGGCTGTGCTGTAATAAAGATCAATGAAACTTCAATAGAATTGGTATCTTTTGTAAGGTTTCAAATGACTTTATGATCAACTGTATTAGAATTTAGGAGAGGAAGCTCACAGTTTTGTTCCTCCTTCCTTAAATCTGGTATTACATAGGCTGACACAGTTATCTGCATTAAAGATTTCAGAAGTCTTCTGTAGGCCCACAGTGGAACGAAGGAACAGAGAACATTTCCAGAGCCAGCAAGAAATTTTCAACCAATATCTTTTTTTCAAGGCAAACGGCAGAATTTTTGGGGAAAGAAAAATAAAAATCTTCAAGACACCTGAAATTGCTCAGTTTTTCTCAGAAGTAAAAATTAAATTTCAGCATTGTCTACTTTGTCATATATTAAAATATTTTCCTTTTTTTTTTTGAGATTGTTTCAACTCGAGATGCAATCCATTTTAATATCGGATAAACACAGATTTACCACTCCTTGTTTTTGCTGTACCTCACTGCAAACTCATTAGATGACCTAAGGTTGGGAAGATTGGAAAAGCACAGTTTGCAAACAAACGCCATTTGAGGCTATTCCTCAGGCATTTTTATGCTAAATCTGATACATCCTTTTTTAGCTGTAGGAAGGTTCTTGTGCAAGATTACCTCCATGGTCACTGAGACAGACTGGCTTCCTCTGGGAGGTGTTTTAAGTGGTGGCTGCATGATGACCCACAGGAGTTACCTGGCTCTCTCCACTTGCTATGGAGAGAGACCCTACAGTGATTAAGCTCCTTGAGATGGTGCTTCAGCTAAATGCCTATAATTTGGTGCAGTGAACCAGGCTGAAGTTAATCATCTCATATACGGAAACATGTAGTCAGTGAAAAGAGAAGAGGTAAGTTTCTCTGAAGGCTGAATCCCATTTCTCTCCATGAAATGTTCCCAGCCCAGACACATACTTTAGGAGGCCTAAGCAGATGGTGTGAAAACCCCCTCCCAAACTGTCAAAAGCAAGATAATGTGTTTTGATGGACATCACACCCACCCAAACAGAAATTCAAATCTTATCTTACTTCACAGCAACTCCCCCATGCAGAGAAGCCATTAACATGTACTGAGTGCTCCCATTGAGGCTGACTGCAGGAGAGTCATTAAATTCACACCTTGACTTACCACTGCTTGCCTTCACCCTGCAAACTCCTTCTCTCAGAGGCTTTCTCTGCTCTCATTGACTTCTAGTTCTCTACTTTCTCCCCTGAGGTCTCCAACCACTTATAGTGATTATCTCTGATCCCTCTCTCTCAGAGGAGTTACAGAGAGAGAAAGAGAGAGCTGAGAAACCTGCTTGATGTGTCAGTTTGCTGTAAATATTGAATGTGCGCATGGGGCTTGCTATAGAAAAAGAGAGAAAAAAACCCCTGCGTTTTCCACAATGCTCTGACATTTCTGTTTCAATTCTCATTGCATCCATACTGCTTCCTTGGTGCAATTCTAAATGGGAATGCATGGGCTATGTGAGAGATCCTGCTTTGCTGAGCATCTTAAGCAAACAGAAGATTTCAAGAGCCATCTGGCTATCCTGCACAGCAAACGGGAGGGGAAATGATGTCAAAATTGGACTTTTCAGGTGGGTGATACACCAGCAAACTAACAATACTATTTCAATGCAGATATATCTTTAGGGTAAAGACCTCATATTCATTTCTCAACTCCAAAATACACAAAACGAGAACCAAAACTCTCTAAATGAACACAAATCAAGACTGTGTGTTTAAAATGACGCAATTTCATTGTACTTAAAATATGATCCTCATCTATATCTTGGAGCAGATTTGAAGCACAAAACTGTTAAGTTCTAGTTAGGGATTTGTGGGTCTGATGCATAAGCTCTGGCAGCTCTAGTCAGGGGTAGTTAAGATCTTGTCATCCGCTCTGCACGTTTCCCTGCGAGGGGATTCCTGTGCCCACCAAGCGGGAAAGGAAATGTGAGCCCATATGTGGCCTGTCTGAACTCTGTGACACCAACAACTAACTCTAGTGGTGGGGTAGGTCTTAGAGGGGTTGGGCAGTTATGTTTTAAAGTGTCATAAGCTGATAGCTTCAGCGCATAAATTAGAGTCCACAGCTGAGGAGAGCTATGCAGTATTTCAGTCACACTAGGAAGAATCATCGCCACAAAGGGGTACATGAGGATCCTTGATGTCTCCTGAATGTATGGCCCTTCTTGCATGAATTTTCTTCTATAAGCTTCTTCTTCCCTACCATCTCAGCCCCATGACTTTTGACAGATAAAACTTCTCCTTTTAGCAAAATGTCTCTCCTTACCATATAGGTTTGGCCTCTCAATGTCCATCCGCTGCTTCTGAGCTTCCAAAAAGACTCGAATGGTGATCCCTTTTGCTACAGAAGCGCCACTGAGGAACCGATGAGGGATTTTAGTGCAAACATGAGGTTCTTCTGTACCAAAGCCCAAATCAAGCAGAATCTCCACGGGATCCTTTTCCCAGAGCGCCAGACATTCCGTGATGCTGTGGTGAAAACATCACGATTATTTACACCACTGTCTTGGTGTCATTTTTCTCTTGCAGTAGCTATCGTACGGTCTTGTTTTCATTAAATAATTCTCTTCACTTCTTCTCCCCTTTTGTGGACACTACTGCTTAAGTGAAAGTAGTCATTTTTGGTCACATTGGTAAGAAATTAATACACGGTCCCCCCCAGAGGAATTTGGTGGCATTGGATCTAGGTAGCTTAGCAAGAAGAACATTAATAAAAGGTGTAGGTTCACAGCTCTGCAGGCTCACTTCTCTTTAGACACAATACAGATAAGGTACGATGCAGCTGTCGTGAGACCTCACAGCCTTTTACCTTCCCGTGGATTCAAAGCCCACTGCAGCTTCAGGTAGGTTTTGTTTTCTTACAAATGCATTTGAGATTTGACACCTGTTATTAAGAAGGTTATTTTGATCTTGTTAAAGTAAATGAGGACATGCCTTTTACAAATGAAGACCTTGACTGCATTTTTAAAATTGTACTCACGGTAGTTGATCCCTAGATGGGCTAATACCTTGTATTCTTGGCTGAAAATATAGGGAAATAACTAACCTCTGGGGTGCATCAGTGAGTGAGTGGGAAGAGTTGAGACTCTTGCATCTTGACATAACCCGACTTTCTGAAAACTCTTGCAGGGACCTAGTTGGAAAAAAGCAACAATGAAATGTGTTTACTCATGTGCTCCTCTGGGATGTCATTATGATTTTTTCCTAGAGTAAACATTTGCATTTTGTCTTGGTTTATAATGATACATAAGAGTAATGCCTTAGAAGAAGAGTCGGCATGAGAGCGTGGCAATACGCTTATTCTCAAGAACAGTATGTTACAGTAGGTGTGAGAACGTAGGTGTGAGGTACCAGTAAATGCTAATTATAAAGGTGGCAGAATGGCTCAATTTTGACAGATGGTGAATCTTTGGGGAACCTTTAGGGAGCATGGTTTCTCTAGCCACCTACTTCAAAAGATATAATTGCTCTCAACAAAGTTTTGGAGAGACAAGACACAATGAGCTGCAGCAGCAGGAGTGGCACCTGAGAAAATTCTGAGCAAAGCATTGCACTTACATATTTTTATCATTGTAGGTTATCTCACAGCTCATATCTCAAACAAGACTAGGCATAAGTAGATTTTTGAACTAACACTGTTGCTATCAGTTTAGGAGAAGAAAAAAACCAATCAAAACCACCTAAAATTCCACCTTTTTATCACAAGGAAAAGGAAGAAAAAATAATTTATAACAGATCTCTACAGCGTCTGACACCTACCTCCTGCAGCTTTGCACAATCATTTGTACTGTTCTTGGTACTGACAAGGAAACTGAAAACAAGAAGAAAAAAAATAATTTAATTTCTTACCTTTTTTTCCCCTCAAAACAAAAATGTATCAAACTAGAGAAAAGACCAAAAGACTGATTGCATAATATAAAGAAACATTTATCCTGAGTCGCAAAGTCGCAGAACAATACCATTGTGGGAAGCTCAGCTCACAGTGTGTGTTAGTCATAAGTAAATGCAACACATGTCAATAAGAAAGGGAAAATAGATGCCTTTATATTTCATGAACCAGTAGCAGTACACTCTAAGCCCCTGCCATTTAAAAGTAAGCACTGTGAATTGAGTTCCACCGTCTGCTACAGGACCATTGAAGATATAAACAGAGAAAATATGATGAAAATAAATTTTAATCTCAGCTTTTTTAGTTAAAAAAAAAAAAGTACAATTAAAGCATATTCTTGTGAATTCTTATTCCAGTATGTGCTGGTACGACTTTTTTTTTTTTTTTTTTTTTGTATATATATATACTAGTTTCTCTGCTGCAATTCACTGAAATTTTCTGAATATTTGTGAATATTGATTTCTCTGGGCTTTGCATCACGATCTAAATGTGTTTGAGAGGAGTGAAACGTTGGCAGGACACTTGCAAGAACTTCTAGAGGAGAAAATATTTGTCCAATAACTGATAATATTGTTTACTGCACTTCAAGTGTGTTATACCTATGAGCTGTAAGGTACATATTTCATCATTTCATGATGATCAAATGGGAATAAATCAGATTCAAGTAAGCAGTGTCTGTAGTTGTCACTCTCCCTTCTAACATTGAGATAACACACTTCTTGATACTCTGAAAGCTGGGGTAACATTTTGCCTAGGAGCAGCAGAAGATATCCTTCAACATTCCACAGGATGTATACTTTTTGTCTAGCTTTTAAAGTTTTCTTTTCTATTTAACAAAATGGTGTCAATAAAGGAGGAGCAAAAAATCCCTTCACATTCACTTCTGCATTATTCTTCTACTTGTAAATTCTAACATAAGTTTCTTCCAGCTTACTCAGTGCATGGGTATCCATCCAAATTGAGAACATAAAGGTTACGAATATCCTGTAATTTGCTGTGGTAACATAAATCAGACTTTCTAGCAGCAAACTGAGTATGATTTGAATAAGAATCAGCTACTTGTTGTATACCATTTCTCACTCACGTGCCAGCAGAAGCTGTAGATTCACTATAAAATGCTTGAGAATGTAAAAAACTAAGATCTGAAAGTGAGAGTTAATACATTTTTTCCCTAGCAGCACGTAGGCACTTCTCTCTGTAACAGAACATTATACCACAAACTAGCTGCTGCTGTGATTTCCTCAATATCTCATGTTGTTGGGACTGAACGAACACAAATGCTGCCAAAATAAAAACCCAGCGCTGTGTAACACCGGCCAGGGTGTTAGGTAAATAATTTTATGATGAGAAACCTGGGCTTTGTAAGAGGTGTAGCAAGTAGCAGGTCACCAAAAAATCAAATGGGCAGAACTTGGTAAGTTACTGCAAGTTGGGTAAGAGGCAGTAGCTGGTGTGGCTGTACTCTCAAATCAGGCAAACACAGGCTCTGACACCTTAATTATCTTGTGCTGCAGGCTAAAGTAAGTTGATTTACCACTGTGGGTCAAGAACATACCAATGCACTGCTACCAAGGCTAAACCATCCAACTTGTTAAGCGGTAATAAACTGCTCAGGAGCCTGTGTCCACCTCAGGACTTGGAAAAACTTTGCACCTCCAGGTAGTGCAACACAGGGCATGTCGCTCGTGGTTACAGTCTCCACATCTCTCTCTAACGACAAGACTCTCCTGAGAAGTCCCTCATCAGAAAGCTTGACATTTTGAAATATTAGAGTTTGTTTTCTCCATATTTAAGAGGTCACAGAAACGGGAATGGGGAGGGTACGGTATTTACATTTCCTGATCTGTGTAAGTATTTTGTTCCTGACACAAGAAACACTGAATCTCATTACCAAACTGGAAGATACTTTGGGGGAAATAATGCCCTTTAGAAATCTGTCAGAAAACCTTATGAAAACAAATAAACAAACAAAAAATACTTTGTAAACCAACTGTGGTGCTAATTGGTGCTCTGTTTACTGCACATCTAAGTATATCTTTGCTTATGAATAATATATTTTGCTAAGCAAGATGTAGCCTCTGATACTTGAGGGAAGATAAGGCATTTTAGCCTCAGTAATCTCCGATTAACAGGAGATAAGATTAAATCACGTATTATTGAACTGCATCTTCTTGTGAACCAAATAAACAAAACGTGTAGATATGAAAGCACTGATAAATAATTTTTCGGTCTTCCAAAAGCAATAAAAATGTGGACATTTTCAGGAATATACAAAGAACTGTGAGGTCATTTAAGCTTCTCATTTCTTTCCTAAAAAAAAAAGAAAAAATCTCTGAATTCACTACATGCAGCAGATCAGGAAGGTAGGTGAGAAGTTCTGCATTCAAGTCAGGCAGAATTTTAGCCACCCGAAACTCTAGTACCGTTACTTCCAGACCACTAGGCAAACCCATCCTAGAAACCTCCACTCCTTCAGTAGAAGAAAATCAAATCCTTCCAGTAAAGAAGGTGAGCCTAAGAGTTTTCTGTTGAAGGTCTCATGAGAGAATTTTCTCATTATGACTCCAAATGGAGGAAAAAATATACAGCTTATCCAGGAATACCACATCTTCCCAATATCCCCCCACCTCCCCAGAAGTCTGTGATGCTTGATAATTTTATAGTTAAGCAGTCCTATTAGAAATGATGAATGATATTTGTTCTTACCTGCCTGCTCTTGGTCTTGCAGCTTACCCCCTCTTGTAGATAGGCTGTAAGATAAAAACCATTGAAAAAGACAAAGAAATTAATTTCTCCAAAAGAACGACTGCTCTTTCCTGAGAAGAGATGAGGTCAGGGAAGCACAGATGATGGGCAAGTACAGTACAGGGCAATCAGGGCATGGATGTGCTGTGTGGGGATGCCTGTTAGAAAAAACGAAGCAGAGGGTCATCTTCTAGCCTGCCTGTGAACATCAGCTACTTTCCCCTCAACATTCATTGGCCTCTGTTAAGTGTTGAGGTTCAAATCTTGAGTTTATGCTTAAGGCAAAGACTATGAAATTTTAGCATTCTGCATGAGTAAGGTCTGTCACTTCTGAACTTAATTTTTACTAAGAATATAATTAAACCAGCTTATGCAGGGCTGGAGTGAGAAAAATGAAAACCTTTTCAGTGCAACACGTAAGAGGCAACTGTATGATAGGTCTCAGTTGATCCGTGTCTGCAAGGTGACACGGCAATTATCAATGGCACCAGTAACAACAGCCAGCCCTGCAGTGCAGGAGTTTGGCTGACTTGGCCTTATCCTATTACCGAAAAATGCTGCTACAATTGTTACATAACATTACTGCCAGGTTTTGTGCTCTTCATCATACTTCCAAACATCATTCCTAAGGCTGTGTAAGTTGTTTGGTTTTTTTTTTAGTTGCATTTTTTTTTTATTCTCTGGCACAACCCTGCCTCTAAGCCTCTTTGAGACTTTATTTCTATCCTGAAGAAGGACAAAGAGTTTAAAAAGAAGAACTTTGGTAAACTAAATGCAGTCAAGTTTAAGTAAGTTCAATGTTAAACTATTTCCCCATAGTAGCACATTGCCCTGGAGTTGTAGGTACATGTAACGACAGTCTGTGTCATAAATTATGCTTGTGCATCAGGCTACATCTCCCGTGGGGCACTCAGCATTGTGAAATTCCCACGATGTGGATAGCTTGATCAGAAAGCTATCCAGACACACGAAGGGAAATGCTTGTCACCGACACAAATACACTAGTACAAAACCCAAACAAACAAAACGCTGACATTATCCTCAGTCACCATGGCATGCTGAGAATCTGCAGAACCCTTTTTTCCTAGCCTTACCCAAGCAGTGGCACAGGAAAAGGGTGGTCTACCAGTTGCAACAGTGTCTTCCTCTAGGTAAGTCCATGATACTTCGCTGCACAACAGAATCCCTCTCATCTCAAAAGTCTCAAAGCTCTGGCCAATCCATTGGCCCGGATCTGATGCCAACTCACAAAGCAAGTTTGAAAAGTAACGAAAAAGATCCCCTGCCCTTGTTTATTATAAAGCATCAGCAACCGTTTTAAGAGTCCATCAGTCTATGGAGAGCTTTAACGGCGATCATATGGTGGGATTCTATTTTTCGAGGCTAAATCGCTGGGCTGGTACTCTGTAAATATGGGTTGCTTCCAGAATGGGCAAGCCTCCTCTTTCTTTTGCACCTCAATTTCCTGTGTTCAAAGCTGCCTCTTTCCAATGATATCCATGAGTAAATGACTGAAAGAACAGGTGAGCAATCTCCTTCGTGGAGAGGATGGAATATACAGCATGAATTGTTTTTGAGTTATTTGGCAGAGGGAGTGCAGAGTATCATCTACTTTCTGTGACCTCTCAAAGTCCTTCCAGTCAGAGCATTGCAGTTACACAAGAACGGTGAGAAAACATCTGTTGCTGCGTTTGGTCAAAGAGAAGAACTGCAATGAAATGGAGACTCCCATCTGCTGCAGAAGTTGCCAGAAGGGCATGTGCAACAGAAAGAGGTCAAAGAAAGAACAGTAGCATTTTGGGGGACTAAAGGGGGAGAGTGAGGCAGAAGGATGTTTTTTTTCATATTAAGATGACTTACAGTGGAGGATATGCAGTGGCACACCTTCTCGGGGTTAGAAGTCCAAGTTTAGAGCTAGTTTAATTAAAATTAGCTCATTCCCCAGCTGAGTAATCCATCGACCTGATTCTCCATTGCCTGATGACTTGCACAGCCATTTACAGCAGGGCACAATGAGAGTAAGATGCTACAACGGGACTAAACTGTAAATGACACAACATGAAGGGCAATAAAGAGTTTGGCCCCAGATGTGGGAAGTACAGAGGTAACTTCCATTACATTTAATTAGTGCTATCACCATTAATTTCCTGTGCACAGACAGCAGAAGACATCCTTTTGATTTCAAATTAATTAACACATAATGATTAATCTGATAGGGTACATCTTTTCAGACAAGAGTGTCCTCTTGATCACAGTTTGGGTGCCAGCACCACTCATCATCTGTGTGTTTTAATTTCTAACTGCTCTCCAGAAGCAAATTTAGCTCTGCAAATCTGTTGATGGAATGAATGACTGGCTGGTTTCCATGTTCTGTGTGTTTTGTTCATTTGATAACACACTGAGAACATCTTGGAAATATCTTTTTTTTCTTTTTTTTCTTCCCTCTCCTCCTCCTCTCCAAGGAGCTTTCAAGGTAGAAATCGAGGACTTTACATCAGAGAGAAATTTATACCACCTTTTAACTACAGAATGCAAGGAACAAAAAGTTTCTAAAAATTGAAAAACAGATAAACAGTTTATGGCAGGTTCCCAGACAGATTTGTCTCACTTTAGTTGCCAGCATTTAACAGAACCGTTCTCCTCGCCACCAACTACAGTAAAGTGTGTTTGTTTCACTGAAACAAGATCTTGAACTTCATCAGCTTTGCACCATATTCCTCACATTGTATGATACATACTATACAGCACTGTTAATATTACCTTCCCTTTCCATTTGTAAAGCAATTACTCAATCACACTTGGTTAATATTTATCCACTTTCTTCAGACATTTAGGAATGCAAACATTTCCATATCCACATGCAGCAATACTTGATCAGACAGCACACGGTTAACTAGTATGGAGAAATATGCAACTAAACTTGCAGTTATACAGACGTGAATTAGGAGTCAGCCGCAAATCTCAGATACCTTTTGCTTGGAAGGTCTTTAAATTCCAAGACATTGCATATTCGTATGGAAAAGTATTTGAGCCTATTGATGGTGACTGGGCTGTTTCAGCACGATAACACAGCACTACGTATGCTTTTGCAACATGGAAAGAACAGAATAAAAAAAATGCTTTTTTTCAGATCCCACAGCTAGAATGAGAAGCTTTTCTATTATCAACTCTATGAACTCATATATACAGTTTCTGAATCAATCACTGCATTTAGGTAATGAATAAAAACCAGAAAAGAATGTGGGAGGAAAACAACAAAGAACATCCTTCATATTATTACTACGGAATTTTGCTCTGCACTCTGGCTCAGCTATGCTTTTGATGGCATCCCCATCAGGGACAAAGCTCATGGTATCTATCTACCCATCTCTGCTCAAGAAGAAATTTAGCACGGTGGTCTCAGGCTGAAAGAATAATAATTTCTGCTCTAAGTATTCACTGTTTCCAGTTTCCATTTATTGGGACAAACAACTGTTTGAAGACCTTTTCAGTCTTCAACTTTAGGACCTGACTCTGGGCAGCAAAATGGAGTTGAGGTCCCCTTCCCCTGCCCATCAACATTTGAGTTGTTAGGTACACTGGAATTGCAGCTGCTGTAGGAAAATGACTGATTTATTCTGTCTTGTCAGCATACCTGCCGTTTGCATTGAAAGCAATGAAGGATGCTCGGTTTGATATTCAAAGGATCCCTGGAACATTCGTGTGAAAACTCACAAGTGAAGTAGCTTCAGGTAACGAAGATTTTCTGGAAGTGTACTAGGTAGTAAAAGCTGTAATAACACTTCAAGCCTTCTCATATGTTGATAAATATAAATTTGGATAGGTTGCTGTCTGTGTGAAGCCTTTGGCAAGATTCACATTCAGAGGCCACAATATCAACTTGTTCCGCTCTTTTCAAAGAGGTCTCCTAGGCTGAGACAATCAGTGTTGCTCTCTGTGCATAACCACATTGGAAGCTGGTGGTATCACCGTGTTGCATTTTAATCACAATGTGAGTTCACTCTCAGTTAATAAAGCTAAATAACAATAGTTAAAGATGTTTCTATTTGAAGCGGCATAAAACTGTGCTGAAGAGGGAGAGAAAGAGTTGTGTTTTAAGCCTCCTCAATACGTAGGGGAAAGTGTATAAATTCAGTGCACAGATTGTCACAAGCAAGGAAACGAACCAACAACAATGAAAACAGTAACAGCAGCAATAATTTTGCCGTACACTCAGTTTGAGTCGGATTCTTTTGCTAAAAAACACAACCCAGCTGGTCAAAAGAGACAGTCTATGAAGCTATGAAAAAATCAAAGCTCTTTCAATCTGGAATTAAGACCTTTTAATTGGAATGAAGCTCTTTTAACTGGAATTAAAACCAGAAAATAAAAAAGTCAACATATTTATTTCCCACATCATAGCTTACAAATTAGAAGAGAAAAAAAATAAAAGGCTTCCTAAAATTTTTAACCACCATAATAAAAAAAAAATAAATTGTAAGCTCCAACCTGTATGGCTTGATCCAGCTGTTAATATAATGGAATAGTTGCAGGCTGATGCATCTGTGCCTCTGCTCTGTCACAGTCTGAAAAACTGGAGGACAAGAACTGGTGTTCTTGGCTTGCCTTTCCACCTCTATTATTTTATTTTTTTTAAAAAAAAGATATCAGGAAGGGAAGGATGTTTGCCAAGAAGTGGTGTTTGATTTGACAGTTGGAAGGATGACTGTTTGCTTAGCCTCTAGGCAAAGGGAAAGCAGAAATCAGGACTAGTCTAGCTTTTAACAATGGGAACTCTAGAAAAAGACAAAATGGGAAAGAGAGGGTAGAGGAGTCAGGGCTGCAATAATTCAAAGAAACAGGATGAAAAAAACCAAGAAAAACAACAACAAACAGAAGTTGCTTTGGTTGCTTCCATTTCCAAGAAATATATTGCTGTCCCTTTAACTCCGTATGCCTCTTTGGCACATGCACCAAGGGAAGGATTACACTCTACTAAGAAGTAATGCAAACTTGTCTTCATTTGGTTACCATGGATATGGCACTATGTGAGACAAAACCTTCCATCTGCATTGCAAACAACCAGGAGCAGTGAAGGACACCCAACTTGATATGCTGGCCACAGAATGTCCCAGGTTCTTCCTTCTGACTCATCACAAGTGAAAACCACCAGCTTTGAGTCTGCGCTCGGTATCAAGAGGACAAGGGTAAGGGATGTTGCATTTCAGATGAAGCAGGGAGAGGCAGAATCATGGACATATGCAGAACAAATGGCATTTCTTGTGCTACCTAGTGTGAAATTGCTAATGGATAGGTATGGTGATCATTCAGCTTGCCAGCTTTCCCCCCTGGGGTACTAGACCCGAATCAATATGTTGGTAATCTGGAATAATTGATTTCCACAAATGCTGGAATGGAATAGAAAGTGTCCAAGTCTTATGATTGATGTGTTTACAAGTAACAGTTTTTTATCTAGCTGAGTGTCCTCTTCATTCCGCAGAAGTACCGTATAAAGTACATTAATTTTTACACAAAATCCAGTTAAATGAGCAAAATGAACAGTCTCCTAAGCAGACTTATGGGAACCAGCAGAGTACAGTTAACAGTGAACAGGGAAATTGTCTTGTTTCCCTAAAACAAATTGCAGATGACTGTTTGTCTATTAGATTGCTAGATTGTCAGTAATTCTTTTTTATTGCTTTGAGCTCTGCCAGATATACAGTCACACATCATTTTTATTTCAACTGACATGGAATATGAACAGTATGACCCTGCTTCTATGGATAGAAATGGCCAAATTGTCATCACTTTGAGTGAAAAAAGAACTGGATCCCAAATGGTTAGCCCACATCCATGAATCAAGAGTTTTCTTCCCAAGGGATCTTAGGCACAGGATTAACCAGAACAGTAGATCAGACATCTGGCAAAAACATTGTTTCCTCCCTTAGCACTGGACTAGACACATCTCTGATGGGGCCAGGGCAGCTGCATCATTCCAGGAAACTCTTCTTGGCTCCCCACTTCAGCTGGTGACAGAGGAGCACCGCTCTCTAAGTAGCTCTCCTTTGATACAGAGGGTGCAGCCAGACCTCTCTCTGTCCTTACACCACCATTCTCTGTGGGTACAGGGGGATAATTAGGATCATCAGCCCTTCAGTTGCCCACCAAAGGGTCCACAAAACAGTAGCTTTACACCAGTGTAATCACACTCACATCAGTGGTTTTCTTTCCTGCAGCTGTCTGTGAGAGAATCATCAGTCTCAGATGTTTTTCTCTTTTCCCTTTCTTCTCAAGCAAGCAGCTGCCACCATGCCTAGCCTTGAACCCTTTATTTTAAAAACTGCTCACCGGGAGCGCAAGTCCACTGCTGTTGTGTCTCTGAGTAAAGAACAGGGAGTTTTGAAAATGGATTAAGTTACCTTTTTGCTCTAGTGTCCCACCTCAGCACCCTTCTTGAACTTCCACTCAAACCCTGTAGCAGCACAGCAATATGTGCCCTTGAGATCGGTTTTATTGGTGCTTAGCAGCATCACCAGATCACAACCTTCACATACCCTGAGCATTAGTTCAGGCGTTTCCAGCAGCTCTAATGGTAAGTTAACTTCTGACAGGACTTTCAGTGAACATGCTGCTGAGGAAAGGTACAGGAAAGGTGGCAAGTGTTAAACACAGAAATACTGCCCCAGCCTCGTGATGACTGTGTAAGGACCACTGAACTTTATATGCACACATTTCAGTCTTTTCCCACCCTTCCGGACCACCCGGCAATGAAATAAAGCCCTGGGTCTACTCTTTCCTCCTCTCTTTCTGCACCATCCCACAAACCAGGTCAAGAAGGGAGAGGAAGGAGGGTGGGACTTGAAACGGGAGCAAATACCTGAACCTGCAGCTCTCTCTGCATGCCTCTGACACCTCTCCAGGGCTTCAAGTCCTCAGCCTCCCTTTGCAGTGGTGCAGCGAGGATGTGATTCCCATGGGCTGCTCCTAGTGCTCTTCCAGATGCGCCCTGCAGCAGCAACAGAAAAGTGTAGAAAATGCCAGTGGCGTCTTGTCTTGTCAGGCCAAAGCAAACATGAATCCTGAACACACGTAGGTCTCCTCAAAAACTGAATCTAGCATCCTCCTGCCCTGTAGGATTCTTTCCTTGTGCAGCAAAACTGATTAGGAAACTGTTTTCTTTGCATTTTCTAGACTTTAGTACACCAGCCAATAAAGATGTAGTGGGGCAAAGGGGATGGTAAGTCTCTTGAATAACAAAATGACTTGGAGTGAATAATCTACAAAAAGTGCTATTTTCTTTAATATCTGAAAATAAATTTGGGCTCAGTCCTCCAGTCAATAGGTCTCCTCCCTCTGGGTGTCCAGTCATCTGTTTATTTTAATAAAAAACATTTTGTTGCTTTAATTCAATTAAACCTGCACAACTGCAAGAGGTATGGGGAAAAGCAGCATTCCCTGCCTCCTCACATCAGCACGACCGCAAATTCTATATGGTAATGCTGAATCTATAAGTGCCAGATATCTGGCTATTTCTGCTGCTTTCAAGGGAGTTACAGGTAGATATTCCAGAAGAGGTAAATGGCCTGTTATTTTTATTTTTAGCATTGTCAGAGCCAGGAATAACTCACCCTGACTCTTGTGGACAAGGCTAAATTTGCAGAAGTGAAATTTAGAACACTTTTTTTTTCTTCGAGACAAAATGAGGATCTTGAAGCAACAAAGGGCACAGGAATAGTTAAGTTTATTGGCCCTTGCAATCTCATTCTTTCAGGACTCATTTCAAAGCATAGCATCAGTGCAAACTATTTTTACATCTGTTGCTATTTATAGCAATACAGTTCCAGTGAAATCTGCTTCTCACCAGCATTTGTACCCCTACCCCACCCTTACATACGAACTCAAGACTTCTTCTGTGACGGTAACAGTTTAGAAAGTCAGTACCGATTATGGGATGGATATGCAATTTGCTAATAATCTCACTAACGTCCTAACACGGAGAAGAAAACACTGATTCTGCTTGCTTGCAGCCAGTTATACCCAATTTTGCCATGATTTTGGAACTGATTCAGATAGCTGTAGCTTAGTTCACAAGCAGCCTGGTTGACTTGTCAGAAGCCAGCATGCTTGGTATATGTCAGCATATAAGGGGTGAAATCAGACGAGGCTGACCTCCTATCTCAGTTTAGAGATGCTGCAAGTTTACCAGAATTACTCTGACAAGTGTTTGACCATAATTACTCCCTTCTTTCTCTCTGCAGTACAACGTTTCAGCTGATTTTTCCTTTATATGGAAGCAGGTTTTGCCCAATCACTCCCAATTTAACTGACAGTTACTTCAGGTCTAGTTCTGAGCCTACAGAAGCCAATTGAAAATTACCTACTGAGAATCTGGTTCATGGCTTCATCCACATCAGACTCTGCCGGCCAACACCACCACTAATTCCCCCCGTCTGTGAACCGGCTCAGGAAACTCTGAGGGCAAACATTTTCCTTTCCTCTGTTGATAAGAGTATCCTTTGTGTACTGGGGGCAGGCAGGGGGGGACTGTAAGTATACGTAATTTTTTGTGTTGTAGGAGAGGTTTTACGTCCCTTAGTCAAATAGAGATGTCATTTGAACAATTGCTAATTCTGTCTCTATGTCTGAGAAAACAAAGATTATAGCTGATAAATCAGTAACTTTATCTGACTTCATATGGACTAATAAAACTACACAGCTCAGTATCTTAGATAATGGTATCATTAGACAGTGTATATTTAATTACTCAGTGACACAAGGTCCAAGCTTTAGCTGCTAGTAACGGCATTGTCCCATGCAGATGGAGTAATATAGCAAGAGACACAGTCATGCTGCATTAGACACACCTTCCCTTTCTATTGCATACCTTTGATACAGTGGAACAGGAGAAAAGGACTTTTATCCTCCATAGATACTTCCCTTGACATCACCCTTCTGCCAGCAGTGCTTGTCTGGGATAGGCTTACAAATGCTGCATGGATAAGGAATAAGGTCAAGAAAACAAGGCTTACCTGGGCCAACTGGCACTGCAAAGCATGCTCTAATGCTTCTTCAGGTGCCAGAGGAAGGACGGGTGAGACTCGCCAGCAGCTCTCCCATCTCAGCAAAATAGCTCTGAAAATCTCTCACAGCTCCTAAAGGAGAGAGGACAAACATTTGCCTAACCTGGGCTGATATTTTCATAATCCCCACCCATTCATGCCAGAAAGAAACCCATTTTTCAAATATGCTTTGCCTATTCTATGTCAGGTAAGCGTTTTCAGGAATAGATGTGTTCAGAAAGTTTGGTATTGTTGATTTTTTTCTTAAAGTGGTGTGGGAAGTGGATGTGGAGCATATTTTAGGGCCAGATCAGTTGTGAGGGGTCCTGTCTTCTTGCTACCACAAGCCAGCACAGACTTGTACGTGAATGCAAAACACTCCGGGCAATCCTGTGAGGTGAGGCAGGCATAAGCTGGGAAGAGGTCCCAAGAACATTCAAAACTGGACTGCCTTAACATGGTCAGCCCACACCCTCTTCTACAAATGTGAAGGTCCAGATGTCCGCAAGAAGCCAGCCTGCCTATTTGTCAGTCAGGTGCTTGGGGATGGTGGCAACAGCAGAGTTCATCAGAACAATAAAAATTCCTGATGCCTTCACGACACATGGAAATGGCACAAAACCCTCTCAAACATCAATCCCAAGAACAAACAAGACTTTTAAAACAAACAGGCGAGCTAACAAAAACAAACTCAGCACTTGAAAACTAATGAAAGTAACAACACAGCCAACGCCTACAAAGCTGCTCTCATCAGACTTGAAAAAAATAAATAAACAGCCTGACAAACAACAAATTCAACCTTGTAAAGCTACTCTCAGCAGCACAATATTTCCAAACACACAAGTGCTGCAAGTCGTGTCATTTCAGCTGGGGGCAAGGACACTTTCGATAGCTCCAGTTGAGCAGTGACATTGGGCCTACCAGCTAGCATGGATATTACCCAGGGCAAATCTCAGCCTCTGACTTCCACTAAGTATTTTGGACACGTAATTTTACTTCTCTGTCTCTGCACTGCACCTCTTGTAAAATAAGGAGTCTAGCAACCTGGCACAAAGAATCATAGATTCGTTTTCATTGGAAGAGACCATTAAGATCATCAAATCCAACTATCAACCCAGCGTTGCCACATCACCACTAAACCACATCCCCCAGCACCACATCTAGACGTCTTTGAAATACCTCCAGGGATGGCGACTCCACCACTTCCCTAGGCAGCCTGAATATTAAGGTAGCCTGAATATTAAGGTATGAATATTAAGGGGCTGGAGCACCTCTGCTATGACGATAGGCTGAGGGAGATGGGATTGTTCAATCTTGAAAAGAGAAGACTTCGGGGAGACCTAATAGCTGCCTCTCAATACCTGAAGGGAACCTACAGGAAGGCTAGGGAGGGACTTTTTTCAAGAGTGCCCACTGATAGGACAAGGGGAAATGGGTTTAAGTTGAGGGAGAATAGATTTAGATTAGATCTTAGAAAGAAATTCTTCAGTACAAGGGTGGCAAGACTTCGGAATAAATTGTCCAGAGAAGACGTGGATGCCCCCTCCCTGGAGGTGTTCAAGGCAAGGTTGGGCAGAGCCTTGAGTAACCCGGTCTAGTTGAGAGGCATCCCTGCCCATGGCAGGGAGGTTGGATTAGATGATCTCTAAGGTCCCTTCCAACTTAGGCCATTCTATGATTTATGCAAACCACTTTATACATTAATATTATATATTCCCTTTGAGGGATGAAACACGTCCTCTAAGCACATGCTACTAACTTGGAAAGCAACACTCATGAGGGAAAGGATGCCCTCAGGCAGCCCTTCGACCAGGAATCCTGATCAGAAATGTCTTCATAATGTCTCCCTCCAAGTGTATTGAAAGCCCCAGGTTCATACTGGATGGGCTTAATAAAACAGACGGATCATGAAACTTTGGTCAAGGAGGCTAACTAAACCAATACAGAGACTAGAAAAAAGAAGATAGAAGAAAGCCTTTGGGATTCTATCTGGAGTTCTGTAAGAGTTCCTGGAGGGGAGCTACTTACCATGCATGAATACACTACACATGTCATTTCATGAAGTACAATTTATCCTTCCCCCTTTCTTCCTCCCAGTTTTCTCCTACACTTTTCCTCTTCCCACCTTCTCAGTGAGGTAGTCCAAAACATAAACCACTGGTTTCACATATAACTTCAGTCCATTTGTTATCTCTCCTCACTCATGCTTAGGTATAGATGTACAAAACTGGAAAAAATATAAGCACAAGAGAGCTGCACTGAGCTCCGTCAATCTCCTGGTGCACAGCACCAACTAGTTTGCACTATTGTGTGGCACTTTACCAGAGATAAACAAGTTTAACAGGACTAGTCGATGTTGCTGCAAGGTGCCCAGCAGAAACTGCAGCGGTGTCTCTAAACACCAAGGTGTGTTGTATCATGTTCATAGAGCAAACTCACCATCGCAAGATTACATCACTTTCCCTAGTAAGATCCCAGCCTCCTTGAGAGGGAAAATGTCACTCAACCTGGATTAGCAATTTGTCTGCACTTGTCCTCCCTTTATTTTCAGAGTATTCAGTGGACCATGGTACTAAAGAGGTGAAGTGAGAAAAATCAAATTAAAGAGGCCAACAGAAATAAACCAGCTTCTTTTCCACAGCTTTTTAACCAAGTCAGACACCGTATCCCAATGTCTCTGCAACAGCCAGTATGATGCTATTTATCATTACCATGAACATAATTTACTGAACGCACAAAAAATATCCTTTCATGATGATTTTCATCAGGACACAGAAACTGTTTCAAAGACATCTCACTCTCCAGGATGTAACTGCTGGGTGAAATGGCATTCTAAGTTTTATCTCTCAACTTTTCCCATATAAAAAAATCCTTTTGCTTTATTTAGATTTTTGATCTTTCCACCATTCTTATTTAATATTGTCCCCGTTTTTTCCCCAAAGTAACAACTGAAATTTTACAAAGTCTTTCAAACCCATTCCTCTTTTAGCAAGATCTAATCAACTAATTTTATTGTTATAATTTAATTTCACAATAAGTATTTTAATAAGTTCCATTTCTATGTAAAAAAAGCTTTCGGACTGTGATGGAAATGCTAGAATGGCATATTTTGAACAAGTTCAGAAGAAAGGCTATCCTAAACAGACAGGTCAAGATGAACGATTTCCACAAAATGTTCTCATTTTAGCAGATCAATTTTTTTTTTTAATGAGGAAAACATAAAAAAATGTTCTAACCAGCTTTATCTCTAATTCTTTTCCCTGCTTCTCCCTCAATTGCAGATTACTTTGAAGAGAGTCATGTCCTGTTAAAAGACATGTCTGCGCTTCAGGAAAAAATGTGCTAAGTTTTGATGATGAATATGATTGCCAAGTGGTGGTAAGCTGGCTTTTTGGGTTTGCAGGCAAATATTCTGCGTTTAGTGGGAAACCACAGTGCAGTCACGTCCTTAACTCCATGCAGCCTTTCACTTTCTATAAAGAAAACCTTGGCTGGAGCTTCAGAATGAACATTCTTTGCTGGGGATCTCTGTAAAGGATGAAAGGTACATGCTTGTTACCTCAGCATCATACGAGCCACAGAAAGGACTATCCCAGAAAAAACAGGTATTATAATGTTACTCATTCATTACTGCAGGGATTCAGTCTCGCCCACTGCAAAGGACATGGGATTGCACCGACAAATCTGAGGTGATATTTTTCGGTAGACAGAATTATTCGCACAAACCCCAACGGCAAAATTTCCCCTCTTATCTCAGAGCGACTCCACTGAATTCAGAGCAACTGACCAGAGTTTAGGCTTGGAAGCAGCAAAGCTTACGTTGCAATTAAGCAAGATGGACTCAGCCCTTCAGCAGTAGATTTTCTGTCAACATTTCTGCAATAATATTTTAATTTTTCCTTTCCCACCTCCTGTAAAAAAAAGTTTCTTTCTCAGAGATTTAAAGCCACAGATGTCTTCTGTACAAATAAAATCTACAAGTTTGGTTGATGACCTGTGACACTGAAGTGAAACTATTCCTCTCAGAGATATTTCTAGACTGCTAGGAAAAAAAAAAAAAAAAAAGAAGAGAACATTTTCCAACAGGACAGTCATTAATAAGGAGCTATTTGCATGTGTCCATGTGTCTGCTTTTCTATGGGCGCATATGGGGAGTTTACAAAATTAGAAGAAATTGCTGAAAGTATATTTTTTCAGCATTCTCTATGAAGTTAGCCAGAAACATGACAAAGAACAAATCTGGATAAGGAAAAAACCTGCTACGTGTTCTCTTGCAACCCATGGCACAAAAAGTTTCTTCTATGCTTTTGCCATATCTTTTCTGTCCCCCTTTTTTTTTGTCACATGGGAGGCTCCCAAGACAGAGTGCTAAAGACAATTTGGGAAAACAGCATACAAATGACAAGGGCTGCCCTGTCCTGTGACTGCACGCTCCCTAGAGACGGCTGGTTGGAAAGTTTCTGAAGAACTTTCTTTCCCCAGTGAAAAATTGGGTTACATTGAAATTGAGATTCTTATGAGAATGAAGGTTTCAAAGTTGGGATTTCTTTTTTTTTTTTTTCCCCAAGTGTTTTGGTTCTGGGTTTTTTCTTAAATTTTTTTTATAAACAAGCACATATAGAAAGACACTCCAGCGTTTTCACATCTCATTTTCCCACTCTGGTGTCTGTGTTATAACTGGCAAACATTGCTCAGCGACTAAAAAAAGTGGGTAAATACCCTGCCTTTTTTCTTGATTACATTCAGATCTTTGTCAATAACAAAATTGCGTGGACATGAGCATAGAAAATAGTAAACTGATGTCTAGAAAATGGTACTGTGACTTTCAGTAACGCTTTCAAAACTGCCATAATCTATGAAATCTATATGCCCAATAGAAAATCTATTTCTCCATGCCTGCATACAGATTAATATCTCTGTCTATGCAAAATTTATTGGTTGTTATCATGCACTAAGTGCCCTTTATAGGAGGAGACAGAAAATTACATATTTTATAAATATGATTTGGATCATAAACCTTTTGGACCCTATAGAAAGATTAGAAAGTCTTTATTAGTAAATGTAGAATGACAATCTTCTTGCAAATCGAACCTATCCTCCTTACAGAAAGGACTAAAATGATTTTACTATCACTTACTTGATCTAATTTTATGCTTTCTAGGAGTCTGTTCATTATTTTTAAGGAGAGGATGCCGCAGGAATGGGTGCCATAGTCAAAATGCTTTATGTAAGAACAAATTTTGGGGGGTCACTATCTTTTCTTTTGTATTTCACCATTTGTGTAAACCTCCTTAATATTCCTTGGGCATATATCTTTTTGGTACTGAAGACACTTGACAATCTTCTAATACACAGCATCTCTGAAATATTCCAGTTCCTGTTAGAAGATTGCTGCAGCTAAATACACTGAGAAAGCTGGACAAAAATGTTTATGGAAAGATCTGGCTAATATTTGATTAACTGAACAGACATGCAAATTTCCACCAGCAGAGGTCATTTTCATTCTAGAATGAGTTCAGGATCTAAAAAATCTCTGTCTTTTTATCTAACAGAACATCTTAAAACCAGTCCCAATGCCAGGAGTACTCTTCATCAAAGTAATCTAGGGCAGGATATAAAGAATTTTAAAAAGCTTAAGCAAATGCTCTTCTTTTGATCAAACAAATCCAGTCTGTGCTGTGAAATACCAACAAACCCCCTACTTTCACATTTCCTGTGCATATGGGATTGGTCAGTTTACACAACCCCGATGGCCTAAGTACTTTTCCTGAGCACTTATATTTGTCTGGGAAAAACTTGCCTGTGCACCACTGAAACTTCATATAAGTCTAAGTAAAAATGCAGTGGGCAAATGGGGGCCATCTGTTTTCTCCTTTTTCTTTCTCGTGTCTACCAGCATCATCTGCGACTCCCTTTGCAGAAGGCCAGATCCCGCCCTCACGTACACAGTCTCGGTGGCACGGCTGTCATTGAGGGGTGTCTCTGACAAACAGACAGTGATCACAAGGACATACACATGCATACTATTCACCCAAAGATCAAACTATGTACTTACACATGCTGAGATTTAAGTTTTAAGAAGGGTGTGCATTTGAGATTTTTAGCTTTAGCAAAGGTAAGAGCTGTCATTTAGAAAAGGAAACTGGAATTAAAAAAAAAAAAGGTTAAAAATTACGACAGACCTGTTAGGCACAGCTATGGCACGAACCTGAGAAAGCATTAAACTTTTATACTGCAACAAATTAAAAATAGAGTGAAATGGGAAATCTGATAAAACGTGCAATTGTCCAAAATGAACATTGAGAGTAACACAATGATACAGATAAGTAGGTGTGTATGAGAGGAGAGTTGGTAGTAACTATTCCTCATATAATCATAGTGGGAAACACAACTATGCTAGAAATCAGGGAGCTTTGATTTTCTGGGTGACAAGATGCTGAGAAAAACATTTCCCTTTACATTGTCACACTGCCATTAAAACATCTGCACTTGCTGGCCAAACACCTCTCTACTATTTAGTTTTTCCCTTTACTGAAACTACAAGTTTCCATCAGAGATATGTTGTGCCATTTGTTGAAGAAACACAGTACAAGACCAGTATTGTTTAACATTCCCACAGAGCTTTTCATCAGTAACAATACACGATTTTTCTTCCCCCAACGCCAAAAGCGGTGAGGATCCCATTGCACTAGACACCATGTAAATGCTATGAGCACGTACTAACTTATATAGAAATAATACCTAAATTGTTGCTGTTCAAGGAACATCATTTTATAGTTCATTTGAAGTTTGAGACCATTTTTCTTGCAAGATACATGAATCTCTTGAACTGACAGGTCAATTGTCCCGGTCTTTCACACCCAGCGTTTTGTTGAGCTTCCCATCCCAAAGCACACTGTGGGACTAGATGATGCATGTGAAGCTACAGAGATGATACTACTTTGTCTGGTGTTTTGAGAAGTCCAATGTACTGTTGACTTGTTAGAAAGCAGTCCTGGGATAGAAAGTCAATGGCAAACTGGACTGAGGACAGTCTGGTGTCCTGCACAGTAACATGCTGAGTGAAGATGGGCTTGAGTCTGAGTCAAACCACCTGAAAGATGATGGGAAAACTTTGAATTAGGCACAGCAACAAAGAGAGCAAGAGACAGGTTTTGTTTCTAAATAGCACAAAGATTGTTACTGCGGGCAATGGCAAAGAAGGAGGAAAGGATGTAAAATAACCCTTCTAAGTCTGAAAACTCTGCTCAGCAATCACTGTACAGGAATTAACACTTGGCAAAGCAATAATATCCCTATTTCTCCTTGTTTTACACCAAGGACCGAGAGGGGAGTTGAAGGAGATTAATTACTTTGCCTGCTAATCAATGCAAAGACATATTTTTCTGCTCCTCCATCTCATAATTTTTATTTCATCTAGTTTGGGCTTTTTTAGGGTTGCCAGATGTCCCAGTTTCAGTGGGACAATCCTTGTTTTTGAAGGTACATCCCATCTGCTCTTGAAAATATTTCTGTTCACTGCTCTCTTGTTGACTGTGTGCTTTTAGAGCAGCCAGACAGCAAAGAACTGCAGGAGAGAGGCTGATAAATTATTATCAGACTATAAAAAGCTGCCCATATTTCCCCAGCGCCGAAATTAATTCTGAAGGGACATTTTTTCACAAAATGTAAATGGTCACCGTGGCACGCAAGAAATTATGATTACAAGTCCCACCGCTGCTCAGAGAGCACCCCTTAATGTGCATACATTTCAAATTGGAAGCAGTATTTCTACCCTTCCTGGGCTGCCTGAGCTCCCATCACAGAGGGAGTCCTGGACTTTTAGATTGTGCAGCTAAGAGAAGAGATCCTCTAAGACCAGTATAGGGGAGGACATTGCAGGAAAACTTCCACGCACAAGGGGAGGAGGCTACAGGTTGATCAGCCCAAAGTATCTAGAAAAAGTGGAAGCTCACTCTTACACTTTCAGCTCCAGATCTATTTCACAGCTCCTAGCTCCCATGAATACATCCCACTTACAATCAATGTATCACAACATTATTCCTAAAGCTACAGCTACTGCATTCATGTGAATCTTCAAGAGTCAAAGCTGTTCATTAAGAACAGAAAGTGTTTGTAGCCCTCATTCCAAAAAAAGCTTGCAAAATCAGCTGTGAAAGGACAAATGAAAAACATGCCAAGTCAGTTATTTTCCATTCCTTTTCATTGTGTTCGGCTAAGACTTGACTCATGGTATCTGAATGCTTGGGGAGAATAGGAGAAGATTAAAAAAAAAAAAAAGAGAAAGCAATGATACTTTAAATGGGAGGGAGGTCAACTTCCTCCAATCCGGTGCCACGTTTGCAAATAAATCCCATCACAACATCTCCCGTGCATTCCCTCAGACTTAATAACATTCACACAACTACCTCACTTGGTTCCAGCAAACATCTCATTAAAAACTGCCTTTGTCACCAAGATAGCGAAAGACTTGACAACATCTACACTGCAGGTTGTGCTGAAAGTAGTGTAAAACCTCCAGAGGTTAAGCAGCATAACTGCTTGCTTTTACTCCCCCAATGTGTGGGGAATTAGAGTAAAAAAAAAATCTATATTTTTCACTTATCTGTCAATAAAAACAAATATTTGAGCTCTGTAAGAATTAGAAATACGGTGAATATACTTCAGCTAGTACATATAAAGTGCTACTAGTATATTCGTAAACTAAACCAGTACAAATCTTTTCTTGCAAATAACAGCATAAGGGAATACCAAGTTTCTACCTAGTGGTAGAGTTCAAAAACAGGAAGAGTGGAATACCAAAAATAAAACCCAGCAATCTTGCTTACATGCCATTTAAAAGATTATATCCAATGATTGATACAGCCATAAGGGGAAGTTTTGAGATCATGATTCCCTAATACTACAGCACAGCAGTATTTCATATTGGTATGCTTTTTAAAACCAAAATTCCACCTGTAAAACACACATTTTTGCACGCAAGGTGCTATTTACAAATGTGGAGAGATAGGTCACAAGACAGGTAATTACCCCTGAGTATCTTAATTTACCCAGTCTGTGCATTCAGCTGACCACAGTACTTGCTTGTATTGTGTGTATAACATTAGGGCTATATAATCTGTAATATATGGAAGTTACAAAGTTTATCGCCAAACGTCTGTAGAAGAATCAAAACATCTCTACCACTTACCAGCAAGTGTCTCAATAATTCATACAGCTATGCCAGCAAAGGCAGTGCCACCATTTACGTGAAAGATTTGCAGAAACTCTTTCTGGCTACTGTATTCTATGTTTTCAGTAAGGATGCCAGTCGTTTTTCACTTAACATTTGTTCTATCCGACTTAAAAAGATGCTAAATTAAAATTTAAAGCTGCACAGATACAATTCTAGGTGCGTGGAGTGGAGTAGCACAAAGCCTCTTATTTTTCACTTATCTTCACATGGTGATTTTGTTGCTTTCATCAAAGACTGGAAAGGCACTTTTCTCTCCATAAACAATCCCAAGTGTCACCCTTAAGCAGTTAAATTCTCTGTAAATAAAAACAATACACCTGGTGTTTGCATAAACTACTCTGGTTTTGGGGTTCCTCAGACCTGTCTTCTGCCGAGTGAAATACAGATTCTAGTTCTGATATGTGCCTGGTGAAGAGCAATAAGCACGTATCGATAAATCTTATAGTCCTGTTATACCAAATTTGTCACTTCCAGGGTACATCCAATTCACGTGGCGTTTACCGCAAAGACTGTCCGCATCCATGCAACCTATCTGGTATTCCCCAAATACCATCTGCTTACTGGGCAGCACATGTGCATGTATTTCTGTCCAGGAAATATGCTAGGCTCACTCTTGTTACAGAATGCAGTCCACAGCTTGATTAGGTTCCTCTATGCCCCACATCAGTTCAACACTACACTGCATGGTTAGACCAAAGTAAATGTCTGTTTTTGTACTGAAACTAGTATCATTACTTAGTCCAGCTTAGATACAGAGAGATCAAGCAAAGTGTGAACACTCATTAATTACAGAGACCAAAGAGGTTAAACTCAGTAGACCTCTAAACTACAGGCAACTGTTCAAAAACCAGTGCATCACTAGTGTATTGTATATTCTGTGAGTAGGTTAAAAAGCAATCAGGGAAAATCCAAAGACAATTCTGCCTCTAGGATTAATTAATTCAGAGAAGGGAAAACAACGCTGTTAAATAAGAAATGACACAAACTTCTATTTGAACTTGAAACGAGTCAGATCACAGACCTTTGGGGAAGCGTAAAAGCTTGCATTTGATTGTTTTCTATTTCTTACCCTTATTTTCTCTAATTGCAATCAAGACAGGAAGGGCCAGCGCTGAAATGCAGAAGAAAACATTATTAAAAGTGTTCTCACTGTGACAGGCTAAGGCATCAAAAACATTTTGAAAAGCATTTATTATATATGTGAAGCTATTGTAAATACATGCTTAAGTGCTTTATTGTGCTTGAAATGCAGTCTTTTATTTCTCAGACAAGATGAAACAAAATAAAGAGAAAAACAAGTGCTGCTTTAAGTCCTACATTGCACATCTGGTACAGCTTTACAGTAAGTTTTGGCAGACCCAAGCACCAAGCCTGGCTGCTGGTGGTCCCAGTGCAGCAACCCAGCACAGCAGAGTAAAGGGAGATAAGGTGACTATCACCCCGGCCTGGAGCTCCTGCTTTCCACACCCAATTAATTCAGTAGGCCATGAGGAAGGGAAACAGGCAAAGTAGGCATTGCAGCGATGCTTGTTGAGATCCACCGAGTTGATTTCCTGCTTAGTTATCCGGTATGTCCTTGTTCAGCAAGGGTCAAGTCCACGTGCAGGGAAATCTTGACTCTCAGCAGAATGATACTGTATTTTGTCTCACAAATAAGATTACATATGGGATTTCCAAAATTGTTATAAATCGGTATTTTAAGTGATTGCACAGCAGCTCCATGTCTGCTATGTGCTTCACTAACAGATAGGATACTTCCTAGTCCTAAACGCAAAACAAATCTCCTAGTGAGGCAGCGAAGTCTTAAAAGCTCTCCGGCATAGACAGACTCGCTGGCACCTATTTGCTTCAGAAACGGGTATGAGAAATTTTATGCAAAGTTAACCTGCCTACATGAAGGGCATGGTAGTTATACATAACCAGCTGCACTTATTTCTGCACAAATTTTAACACACATCACCTCCATTATAACGACATCTGTGTACCCCACAACCTCTAAGAGATTTATCTTCATGCACTATATTTTTCTTAGGTAGGTGGACAACAAAGTCTCAGAAAAGACAAATATTTTGCTTCAGACCTCCTGGGAAGTCTGGAGCAAGGTAAGACTTTGCATATCATCCCTCTCAGGCCCATCATGTTCCTTTCCTTTCTGAAGAACTGAAAATCTATTTTCAGAGGATCAGGAATAAAACCTATACAAAACTACCCAGAGCTAACCATCCCAAATACGAATATTTGCATGAAGAATTTTGAATAATATGTTCCTGTTCTGGCAGGATATTGCACCCCTTTGGCTCCTCTCTGCTTCAGGTTCAGAATACAGAGCATTGCGACAAATCTGGGGCATTTCTGTCTACAAAATAGATTTTACGTGTGCATATCTCCAGGTGCTACCGAGAGCGTGGGAGCCCCCTCACCATTGCTGTGGACAGATGAGGCTGTGCCTGCTTTGGCATTACACACGTAAACCACTCGCTTAGTACAAAGTGGATGTATTTTCTCCAAGGCAAATAAAACCATTTCAACCTCTGCCTATGACTTCACAGGAGATTTGAAAAATCAAGCAAACTCATTAAGGCAATTAAATGATCTTTAAAAAGTGAATCAGCTCCGCTCTGGTTTCCTGGGTTATAAGGGAGGGAGGCAACAACAGAATTCTCTAATCCAATCATGACTTGTAAGTAAATAAAATGAGAGAAACTGCAGTAGTTGCTGACTCTCACAAGAAGCAGCACAGGAACAGTGACAGGTAAGTACTGTGTCACTTCAGGGACAGGATTGCTTCTATGTAATTGTCTCTACCTGGACAGATTTCCAATTGTGTCATCCACGCCAAAGGGAGCATTACTGCATTAATTACTGTAGTCTACAAGGTAGTTAGTGACCATAGTATCTAAACATACTCAGCACGGAGTATGACATTTAAATCAGAGAGGGAAGAACCTGCGAAGCTTTGAGGGCTTCAAATCTCTTCAGATATTTTGGAAGTACATCAGAGTACTAGCTTTTATACCATCTTTCCCCAATATATCATACCCTCACATTCTTCCTAATAAAGAGCCCTTTAAATATAGATTCCCCTGTAACAGGGATAACCAGAGACTAATTTGTTGCAACCAATTTTACCTAGGAAAAACAAATCTGTGAATATTGTGCACCTAATGGTCCAAAAAGCTTTAGCAGTGTTCATGAAGTCTGTGGGATCAAGGCTCTTCAGAATGAAGACGCTCTGGCATTTTCAGTTGAATTTTAATAATTCTACCTACAATACCTAACAGTTTTCCTACTTTTCTAAACTTCCCTAAAGATTATTTATATAATTGTAATGAAAAAAAAAAAGCTTTCAGCAAAATAATACAATTTTGCAATACCAACGCAATTTCAGTCTGAGTTTTTGTGTAACAGCAAGTTTGACTTCCTTTTTTTTTTTACTGTCTTGCTTTTAAGAGTTCAGAAAACTCCAGCTAAACTCACAATTTTTGTTGCAGTTAAAAAGCAGTTGCTTCTAAACAGGCATTTTCAAAGAGAATATTTCTGTGACCTCTTACACTGACATCAGATCACTGTATTGCACCCAGCTCTGTGCCTTTAATTTTCAGCTCACAGAAGATGGTGGTGCTGACAACAGAGGTCAGACTCACTGCTGAAGGAAGCAGCTTGTGTAACAATAACAGGATGCTTCTCATTTTTTTGAGAGTGACGGCGTGCTGGTTTCTTAGCGATTAATCCAGCCTTTACAGGTAAAGCAGAATATCCCACAAAAGCCCAATTTTGTTACCGTAAACCACCACCCTTGTATAGCCGCTACATGTGCCACAAATCACTCCATACCCTGCCCATCCATGGCCCGCACATCTCTACTAATAAAAATGTGTGGTATAGACTGACACTGCCAAAGTCATTGATATTCACTGACATTATCGGCCAATTTTGCCTGCTGAGAGGTAACTAGCTGGAGACAGCAGCACTTGGGAAGGCACAGACAATGAGGATTATGCGTTACCTGTCTGTCTGCAAGCGGCCATCCCTGAAATAGGTGAGGATGCAAATGCGTGCTTCAGATTTAGCACCCTGGGGAGAGGAAGGGGCTGCTGCCGATTCAAGCTGGTACACATTTCTGAAGAGAAGGAAAGAAATGGCCCCAAGTAAGACACATCGACAGCTGAGGTGATCTAGCTGCAAATGCCTCGTGTTTAGTCGCTCTCGGGGATTTCCCTGGAGGAAAAGCGCAAGTCAGGCTGCGGTTTGAGCTTGGTGGCCTCACTAGCCGAGCCCCACACATGAGCCTGAGTAGAACGACAGGGGCCCAAAAAGCCCTTCAGGTCAATTTAAATTTTAACACAGCCATAAATTAGAAACATTATTTGCATTAAGTAAACTAATTTTTGGAGCGCAAATGCACAGCTAGGTGTGAGTAATGCTGGTGTGAAACCTGCAGTGTAGGAGATAGAGAATCCCCCCCAAACACTTCACTAACAGTACCCAATGCCTTGTACGATGCGTTTTTCTTTTCGTAAGAATTTTTCTTCCTAGTCCTTGCAACGGCTTTTAATGGTTTCCCAAGAAAGAAGGTGGCCCAAGTCAATCCTTTGAATTATGAAGCCCAGTTTCAGGTCTTATGTAAATGGGTATAAGCGATACTAACAGAGTTGCATCTGTTTTTACCAGTTCTGAATCTGACAAGGCCATTTCTCCATTCTTCATATAGGCATAAAGACATTTATATTCTGGAACCACTTTCCCTGCTGCACAGCCATTAATACATTTTTTTTCGTTTTTGTTTTATAGCTGCCAAGTCTTGCACAGTTCCATGTGTGAATTTATGCAAATTTCAGAATGCGCTAATTCACATATTTGCAAATTGGCAAGTGATTGGCAACCATGTAAATGAGCTCATTTTCCCCTTCCCCAACTTCAGCTTGGGATCAGTACACCCTTCCCCAAGTTACAGAAGTGAAGGCAAGATAATGCAACTGCCTCAAACCGGGGAGGACTAGTAAGGGTGTGGGCTAGCGTACCCATGGCCGAGTATGGGAAGGATGCTAAAGTGGGCATAGGCTGCTTGTGCACTAAGGAGATCTCCCGATGTGGTAGGAAGGTGTCAGGGGAGGACCTGGCACAGATGTGGTGATGATTAGCATGCCCAGGCAAGGGGTGGAAGATGAAATGTCTGACAGGGTGAGGTAGGTAACAGGTAAAAATACTGGCTATGAGGGGAGCTAAAGAGCTGGTTTCACTGCAGCAGACAGTAGGTTGGAACATAGCTGGTATCTCTGGAAGAGGGAAAGATGGTTTGACAGAAGAAATTGTGGATGAAAATAGGTATGGTGAAAAAAAATAATTTCTTCACGCTTCTAGAAGACCCTTAGACAACATGGGCAAGTAGGAGATGAAGCAGGAATGGAGATGTCCTAGCACCCAGGCTTCCACTGGCTGGGGTTGCTCTTTACCCTCCAGACTAAGCAGCCTCATGGGTGCCCATCACCAAAGAGCTTCTGGTAGCAGCTCCTGCAGTACCTGCAAATCGTTGCTTGTAGTGAGGGTATGAGATAGCTGTTGCACAGGGGTGAGCCATGCCAGGCGCAGGGTGGTAGGCGACCCTCTTAAGTTTCCCTCTCACCAAGAGCAGCTGACTGCTTTTGCATGAAGCGTGATGGCTCATGGAGAAAATACATATCACTCTCCAGTTCTCCCACTGCTCATAGCCCAGCAATGTTGGGTGCAAAGTATGCCCTACTGAGATATGTTGCATCAGCACTTCCAAGGTTTAGGGCAACCTCTGATATTCTCCCTTTCTTTACCTGAGCCAGAAGTCCTATCACACTATCTTCTAAGTCATACTTTATGAGCTGAGGAGTTCCCATTGACTGCTTATTCCAGCCAGCACCAGTTGTGTTGCTTCTCAAAAGCAACATACTTGTAGCAAGCTGTATCACCCCTAAAAATGGCAGATACCTTGCAAAGCACCTGTAGCTTTGGGTGACAAAATTAGCAGAGTATAGCCTCGAAAGGTTAAACAAACCAGGGCTGAGAAACTCAGGTAAACCAAAAGCGGGGGGAAGGGGGAAAAAACAAAAAAGAAAAAAAGGCATAAAAAGCCAGAGAAAGCATACAATTCATCTTCAAGTTATCTAGGGCAGCTTGCCTTAGAATTAGCTTAATTAGCTTCATTACCTTGTTTCATATGGAAATATTGTAGGAACAGTATTCTTTCTGTGGCACTCAGGTAGTTAAATCCGCACAATTTGCTTTTTGAAGCTTGGATTCTGCTGACTTTATTTCAAGCAATCAAAAGTATCTAATTTGCATTCACATTCACATTAGTGGTCCATATGTTAGCCCTGTTTAAAAGCTATATGCTGCATTCATTATGAAATACTTGGCTTCCTAGCTTTATCCTTTCACTTTGAAATTATTTGTATAATATTGCAACTCTTCTATTTAGGCTATTCTCAAATACAAGTTTTTTTGTGTGATTTGATTCCTTTTCAAAGTCTTCCAAGGGTAGGGCTTTTTAATTTTTGTTTACAGTGTTATGGGAACTTGCAAATTGGCAAAATAACTCACTGCTGCCATTTAATATGACAGTGTATTATTCCTCATACCTAAAGCTTCATTAAAATATTGGGATTTCAATCTGTCTCTGCATAAGATTTCAGACCACACACAGCGTCGTGAAGTACATGCCCTTCAGAGTTCACCATGCTACTCACTAAACTGAGTTAGCCTCTTAAAATTATTAAATTTGGTTACATTACATTATTCTATTATTCTTCAAGTTTCTTTTTCATTATGGAGCATAGAGCAAGACACTTCCTTCATATTCACAATCAAAATAAAACAAAAAAAAATTGACAGAATTAAAAAAAAAAAAAAAACAAAACAAAAAGTGTAACTGTCAAAGGAAATGTCCTCTCTATGGTCACATAAAGGGACTGTGACAGAATCATGAATTAAGTCAAGGTCTTCCAGGATATTCTCCTCTGCCTGGGATAGAAGACCACTTACCATATACTATTACCCACTTCACCAGGTCATCCTTTTGTCAGCACTTGGTATAATGCATGTGTTAAAGCCATCACCAAAGTATTACTTCCAGAATATTGCAGTTTGGTTTTATTCACCAGCTTAAATATTGTACATCTAATGCTCACGATTCATGAAAAGAATCATATTTCTTCCCACAGAAACCACTAGGTAAGTAATTTCCCCTTGGAGACTGATTCTCGTACTTCTGAAAACTTGAAAGGGAAACTCCTTTCTTACCTGCATGTTCACTGTGGCTTCTGACATTTGGAAAATTCATTCCCATTTCAGTCTTTGGAAGCTCTCTGGACATCCTAGAATATGAAGAATAATGAGGTGTCTGTTATGAAATGAACATCACAAAAGTGTATCTGTTAAGTATGAGACAAATATTCTGAGGAAAAAATTATATCCTTCGTTGATCTTAAATTTTTACATGAAATCTGTTTAAGTAAGAGTTTCTAATAGACAAATTATTTCTGAGGTGTGGAGGTTTAAATTATTAGGTTTGTTGTTTGGAGACATCTCGACCTGACTCCATTAATAAATTTACACAGTACCTCTGAGAATGAATTGTCATTAATGGCCAAAGAGTTCATTTACAATTATTCCCTGGGTGTAGGAGTTACACCTTTTATAACAAGAGTTGTGTACGGAGGAGCATGAACAGAAGCCATGGCGTTATGGTGGCACCCAACATGAAATTAGAAATTCAAAGAATAAGCTCCAAACCCCATCTGGTTATTAAGAAATTTAAGAAACTTACCACATATAGAGTAGAACAGAACATTAGAGAACATGAAACGCAAGATATCCAAGCAGGAAACGTGTGTTACATGAAGGAATACAAAATCACTACATAGCATTTCTGATCATTGTGGGCATGTCTCTGGCACATAAATATTTGAACTAAATAGGAAATACTACCTTTTATCGGTGGACTACTACTCTGCATTTTTTAAAAAGTGCAGCTCTTTAAAACACCTGAGTAGTGTAACAACACACGGTAAATTGCAGCTCGCTTTCTAGAGGACTCTGCGTGAGGTAACAACAAATAATGATCCACAACTCACACGTGAGTTTTTCAACAGTTGGTATTAGTTTAAGCACATCATGCCAAGCTTTATGTAGAGTCAAAAAAAAGCTAGGACAAACTCAATGTGCATAATAAATAGACTGACTTTTTCTTAGGTCCAAGAGAATTCAGATGAGTATGTAGTATTGCTAGACATTATGTTGAACCTTCGCCTCTCCCCAAACCCCCAACAGTTTGGAGAGTATAGGCAGAAAGCCAAAACTTTAGTGTTAAAATCAAAGAAGCTTATTGAGTCAAAGCCTATTAATCCTGAAGTAGTTACAGAAGAGCCAGGAAATAAGAACAATACCATACATTGATGCAACAAAAAGTTACCCTTACCCGCATTCCATTCACACCTATATAATACCTCCCTGGTTATACTATCCATACCACAGGTAATCAGTCTTGAGAGTCAGTCCCTTCAGAGGAACCAGAGATGTTTCAGTGACGTGAATGAAAAGCTTCAGATACATCATGTCCAAGCCGCTTCCCACTGAGCTGACTCACTGGCAGAAGTACAGCTCTGAACATCTTGAAGTCATTTATCCATAAAAGAGTGAGGCCCCATTCTCAGCTGTGTTAAGTCACAGACAGCAATGACTGTAGCTGTTAGAGGTCCCCTGAAGATAGCACCACAACACTGACTTAGTCCAGCCACGGTTCTGGGTCAATTGGTCCAGTTTTCTGGACAGATATAAAGTGAAACCTGGTAGCAAAATTGATAGGGCTAAATATTTGCTATGGTTGGGGTCATGCTTTTCTCTTACCATGTGCTTGCAATTTCCATATTAAATAAAAAATGAGGGAGAAAAAACAGAAAGCCAAAAGCTTCTTCTCTCCACCTCACACACTCATTGGCTCTATGCAGTTGTTTCAGCCAGAGGCAATGTCAATGTACAGGGAAAAGATGAATATTTACGTTAAGGGAACCAGTCACACACACACAGAAACTTTTTTTTCCAGAGACAGGTGTAATGGGGGCGGGGGGAAAGAAAAGCCTATGAAAATCATCACATAAATTAATCTTCACTATCAATAAAGACATGTTTGGATCCAAATTTCCAGTGTTTCATTGGTATGGCAACAGGAATATCCCAGCTACAGACATTAAATCAGCTCAGGTGATAAAAAAAATGACAATAACTTCAACAAAGTCCATATTTAGCCTTCCCTGAGCCTTGAAAAAAACCTCATGCAATCATTTAATTCTCTTTGTGCCTGTGAGTACATACTGCTTTACTTCCTAGAACTGCAAATACTAATGATATTTTCACTCTTTGTGGTACTTCCAGTTTAAAAAAAATCAAAAAGAACAGTTTACCAGCTAAAATGATGTTAGCGTGAAAGGTGAATGTTCCAGTTTGGGGCTGTTTCAAAGAAATTCCTGCCTGGGTGTTTAAATTTTCCTTGTCATTTTAAGCCACTAAATTGCGATCACAGTTATCAGGATCTGACTGGATGTTGGGAAAGTGCTTTGGATAATACAGTCTTTTCTGTCATGGAGTATCCTCATGATCTCAGGAAGTCTTGATTTTCTCATCCTGTACCTTACAAATCCTCTGCTGCCTTGAGACATATTTCATTAGAACAACACAAACATCTCTATCTGCCTTGGGAATAATGTAGAGTACCCATAAAGCGGAACTCTCTCCATTCACAGTCCTTAAGCTAGAATTTTGCTACTTACTTTCACACCTCCCTCGGTGCATTTCAGCAGATAACAGCACGTTCCCCATTATATTCTCTTATCTTAGGAATCAGACTGCACAGTTCTCTGCTGCTCAATGAACACATCAGACAAATCACTTTGTTGTTGCCAGTTGGCAGGTAATAAATATGCAGGTTAGGAGTGTTAATGATTTAAAAGGTCCAGTCCTGCTCCTGTTGCTAGCAGCCTCCTCCCCAAGAAACAGAGCTGAAACTGCCTGTGAAAAGCTAGAGCGTGTGGCAGCTCCTGCCATTTGCTACTAGACATTTCGTGTGGCTCCATGCTGCGCCGGAGTCTCAAATGCTTGCCTCCCTGTTTCTTTTCCAACTGGTATGGAGAGCGTGCAGCGTGCTACCGCTTTCATTGGAAAGTCCACAGCCATAAAAAACATAGACAAAATCTGGCCCATAGCTTTTAAATGCTGACTGGGTGGTATGGGAGAACTAGTTCCACATTTTCGTGGTTCCTTTCTCCATAAAGCAATAAGACTTTAAAGAAAACAAACACACAAACCCACTACCAACAACAAAGCAATGGCACATATATGTATCTATCACCATGTGATGTCAGAAATTACCTGCAGTACCTTTTTGATTCAGGACTAAACCGCACTCCAGCATGAGAGTGTAAGGAGCTCGTATAAAAACCAAACTGAGACTGCCATAAATTCCGAGGACTAACGATCCAGCGTAACTCTTTCATATCAGCACGAAGCACGCCAAGTACAGGACTGTAGTTAAAGTCCTCTTCCAGGAGTGGCTAAGTGTGATGGTGCCTATATCCATTTTTCACTGGAAGGGCGTATCTTGCACATGCTTTATGGTAGGTCAGGTTCATTTTTTCCTCATTACCTGGGATGATTCTCACGTTTCAATTGACACTTTTTGAATCAGTTTAACCCACCAAGTCAAACCATCATTGTTAGAAAGTTATACCGGGGAATCAGTAATCCTGTCAGCCACTATCACAGGAATTAGGAGGAGAGCAAAGTATCTACTGGTGACTAGCCAGGTCAAATGAAGCCAGGTGACTTAAAACAGCCTTCAATGTGCACCAGCTATAGGATTAAGGAAGTTCAAGTGTAGCTTAAAATCAGCTTCATATACTTGTCTTCTTTGAGCTTGAACTCTTTAGACAAAAGTGCAAAATCTGGTTTCTCATACCAACAAAGGACTAATGTCAAAGTGGACAGTAGATTCTCCACAGTATTGGGTGCATTGTGTGAGTGGATCGGCTCTTTGATTTTTCTGCCTGGTCTGCAGTTGTGTTAAACTGTGTCAACTGGAAAACACCCATTAGGAATCACTCACTATCTGCAGTGTGCCCTGGATTCTTCCTAAGTGCCCTCTGTCTACATCACCTTTCCCAGAGAAGGACCTAGGTGAGCTCTGAAGGACTACCATGCCTAGGGCCTCTCTCCAAGCAGCTGGGATTAGATACTTCCTATGGGACAGGAGAGGTGTGAAATGGGATGGTGAATGTAATATCTGATCTCTTAATTTTTGTAGATCCTTATTTGGTATTTTAACTGTGTGCATAGATTTGCATCCTTTAAGTACTTACAGTAGAAATCAATTCATTCTGTCATCACATCAACTTGTATAATATCTGTATATTATAATACACAATCCTCAGCTCACATTCAGATAAATAAACATTGACTTAATATAAATTGTTCTCTTACCATATCAGAACATTGTGTAATTAAATCATCTCACTGGTAGTGTGTACAGATGGCTTAATTTTCTGTAATACCCACTAAAGCTCAATTGACTTAAAGGGGACTACTAATCTATTTAAAGTTAAACCCACAATGGATAAATTTGTAGCTCAAAATGGATTTGTATCTCTAGTAGACCACCATTTTCTTAAATGTTTGGGGACAACAGAAGGATTTGCCATTTAGAATTACTAGTCACTTGAAAATAAAGAAAGAAAACCCCCAACTCTGTGACCATTAGCAAAGTAATAAGGTTAGCAGATGATCTCTCTCCCTCTCGATAATCTTTCACTGTGAAACATTTCTGTCAGACTGGAACCCAGCACTGAGAGTAACAAGCAAAGCTTAGCCTTCTTTCAGACACTGCTACATATTTCTACACTTTCATATCACAATAGAAGAAAAAAAGAAAAGGAAAAAAACCAAAACATACAAACAACTGAAGTGGATTACAAGCCAACACGTTGCTTGAAGGTTTATAGCTTTTTTTGTAAAGTGAAATTTAACATCTCCAGAACCTGTGCATCGAGTTAGTTTTCTATTTTTATTGTGTTGCAGATTTAAAAAATTGCCAATTAAGTCAAATTAAGCTGTTGTGCAGTCAGCTTCTATAATTACTAGCAATAGTTTATGGTAGGTTCAAGCAAATAGAGGGTGTTTGAGTTTTTTGGTTTTTTTTTTTTTTTTTTTTTTTTTTTTTTCCAGAGTAGTAGTTTCTTTTTGTAGAAACAATTATCATGGTAGTGCTTCCCAGCAAAGAAAAACATAGCCTGCAGCCATCCTATATTTCATTTTCAGTCCAGCAGTTTTAAAGAGGCTTTTTGCTTTTCTAGCGAATGTACAATAAGAGGAAAGCAATCCAAGGTGACAAATAAAATGTGGGGCACCATAAAGCAGGCAGAGGCGCAAACAAGGCAGAATGGAGAGGAAGCCGTGCTGGTCTGGACAGCTCCTTCCTCTCATGCTCAGCCTGTATCACAGTGCCAGGACTCTCATACATCCTCAGCCACCGCAACAACATTATTGCCACACCTAAAATAGTTGCAGAGCAGCCCATGAATGACTGACTTGTCACAAAGGACAAACCAAAGACACGTGTAGTGGTTTATATACCCAGAATGTGCTGGCCTCATGCATGTTGTTTGCAATTCCAGTTCCTCCTCCTTTACAAGAATAGAGTCGAACTGAAAAGGTAAAGAGAATTGTGGCAAGGATGGTCAAGAGTAGGATGCAGCTTTTATATGACACTTTTTTCGGTAAGAGGAATGGCTAAATAGACTGCGGCTCTTTTACCTTGGTGTAGGATGATGCTGTGCTATCTAAAGAAATCTATAAAACCATGAGTGCTACTGTGGCACGAGAAATGATCTGTTGTAAGGAGCAGTGCATATGGAATAAAACCAGCAATGTCCAATTCAAAATTAGCTGAAAGACACAAGTTTTCACATAGGATCCGGTTAGGCTGTGAATCTCTTTGTCAAGGGGTGTTGAAGATGCTGAAAGTCCGCATGAGTTCAAAAAGAGGCTGGAAAAATCCAGAGAACTAAAAAAAACCTGAACAATCACATTAGGATCAGTAATCTGTACTGCTTTGATGGAGCTGAGACAAGGAAATGACTTCCCTTGTCTTCTCTTTACAGCCCTGGCATCTCCAGTCTTATGTCCAGTGTGCTTTTTATTCCAGCACTGGACACTTTTGCCTACTCTACCATGTCAAGATGAAATAGATCCTGTATTAAGGGAGAAAATAAAGTCTTAACATTGTTCAACAGAGCAGAGAGGAGTATAAAACTGTATTTAAAGTCAAACGTGAACACTCTGGTAGCAAGGCATGGGTAACAACACCTAGCCCAACACAAGTTCATAGAGCTTTACAAACCTTCACAGAGTATCCCAACAGGTTCCATGTTGGCATTAAGATATTACTACACAGGCCAGCACTGGATAAAACTCTGACATCCATGAGTAGAGAGATTAGCCTTCTTTTACAGGAGGAGAAAGAAGAATACACAGATGTTAAGTATCCCGCCCACAGTGATCTATCAGCATAGCCAAGACAGAAGCCATCCCAGCTACCTCTCAGTCCTATGCTTAAGCCTCTTGACTGATTTGCTCTCCCGCTGATGAGCTCTACATGGATCTCTGCACCACACTTCCAAGCAGTGCCTGCTAAATGGCATATCCATCACCACCAAAGAGGTGCAGAGAGGGAATGCAATACCAGAGTCAGTGGATGCCTCGACTCCAGCTTGGAGCAGCCCATTCATTGTGCACCTTACAGATTTTCCCCACTATAAAGAATGAATAATTTCTTCAAGCACTGAACACAAAAGCCAGTGCCAGATCAGTCAGTGCAAACTTAGGGGCTATTTCAGTGATTGTAGGCAGCCTGAGTCCTCAACAAAGCGTGGGGTGCTGTGAGAACCTATAGAATAGTCTTTTCCTTTGTCTCCCTGGAAGGTGAGCTTCTGCCTCACTGTCCTACCTCTGGTCAGGAGGAAGCTTTATCTTGGACCTGTATGTAACATTCATCACGATTTGACCTTTATGCATTGAGAGATTTACCAAAGGATTACGTGGGGTTTTTTTCCATCCTTCTAGGATTTTATTTTTTTTTTTAAGTATCCTAAGAAATGTGAAACTCCAGATTAATTGCAAGGGGGAAGGGAGAGGAACAACAAGAAGTCCATTTTTATTCTCCTTGAATTAGAAACATGAATTTTCTTCCCCTCCCACTGATTCACCGCTCAGCGTTCAGCTAAGATGATCACCGAAAAAGGAAAAGCAAATGAACAGTGATGTTTCTTAGGGTATGAAATACTTTACAATTAAATAAGGTGCTGCGGAGTATTGCACTGATCACCAGTGATTGGTAGCTCTCTGCTAAGCTGCAAATGAAATTCAGCACAGGACAGCATTCCAAATTGCTCTTACAAGCTTTCCTTTATTATTTTTATTTGGTTATGCTCTGACTCTCATCCAGAATTGTACTTAATGCCCTCGTCTGAAGTTGTTGAAATGGCACCCCATGGCATAGTGTGACAGTGAAAGGATATTGCCTTTGGAAGCTGCTAATGGCCCATGAAAAGAAAACAGCAGAAAACAGGAGAGCAGTTGTTCCAAAATAATAAGAACAAAAATCTTTACATTTTTAGCTCATCGTCTTCCTATTGTCAGAGGATTGAGAATGGGCAGAACATAGTTTGCAGCTAGTAAGGAGCTGCAGATCCAGATGGGTTGCAAGTCAAAGATACAAGTAATGAAAAAAAACAGGGTATTACATGTAGCAAAATAATTTAATATTTTTAATTTTCCTCTTGCCACTTAAAATTAATGTTTGCTATATAACATTATCCACAAGGTATCGTTATTCCCTGGGGTGGGAGAGAGAGAGACCAATAAAGTGTCATTAGAAACAAGCAGCAAGCGTTGTAAGGGTCAGGCCAAGTAACAAACCCTTCAGTTCCAGTAACTGTGTCTTGGACAAAGACACTTCAGTGACCCTCAAGCGAGGCCCCGCTGAAGCCAAAAGGAGCTCTCTGCCTCAATTCTTCTAAACTTAGGAAGTGCAACACACAGCTGGGAAGGCCTGTTTGTCCTGATTCCCTCAAAGTGACGCATTTCCCTTACTGCTGAGCACACTTGTACAGGCAAAAACAAAGAAAAGAGAAGAAAGCCAACAATGGTGAGCTGTTCCTTTAACAACTCTCTCCTTACTCACAAGAGCTTTTCCTCCATTCTTAGATGACTTCTATGGCAATAACTGCCTCAGGCATAAGCTCTGGCACCTGCCTCTCCATTCCACAGACTGCAATGGCAGTAAGGCACTAGCCTGACCCCTTCACGTCCCCTACTGGACTACTGACCTATTTTCTGCAGAAAAAACAAGGAGATACCAACTTCTTTGTCCCATCATAGTAACATCAAAGAGGAGTCTGTGTCCCCTAAGTTACTTTAACAGCTGTCTAGTTTACAGCATATTTCACCTCAAAGTAAAGCACTACATTTTTTTTTTTAATATAATCGTTACTTAAATGACTTACTACCATAACATTTGCCATTTTTTCACCTCTCCAAACAACAACATGATAAAATAATAATAATTAAAAGTAAAAAGCATTGCTCTAAGAGACAGTTATGTTTACTTGTGTAGTGATTTCCCAATAGAAATTAATTCAAAACAAATCTACATTCTACATTTAAAGAAGATATAAATAATTCATGTTCTCATATCATGAGCACTCTGCATGTCATACACCGGGGTACCTGCAATTTTTCAGTTTATCCCTTTATAATTTTCATTCAGAAGCTCATTATCATGTTTATTTGTGCTTCTATTCCACTGTGGTAATTTAATAGTCTTCAATAGAATTATGTTCAATTAAAATGTATTCAGTTTTACCATTCCAGATCTTTTTTTTAGCTTTTAATTTAATTGCTGTAGGCTTCAATTTTACTTATGTACTATTAACTAACCTTGTTCACCGATTCTGCTCTCAGAAATATGAAAAGTCTAACCCCATAAAGGCTGCAAAACAGGGTTTCACTCCATTTATGCCACTTCTGTGTAAATGTCACTTGGTCTTCGCCAAGCCAATGATTCCCATAATCTCTGAGAGCAGAACTAGGCCCGACCGCTTCATTTTTTTGCAGCCATTCTTCTTCCATGTAAACACTTCCATAAACTCCCTTGCCCACCAATACACACCGTTGTCCTCTGGCCAGCCACTGCCACGCCAGCACGGGGTCCCACAAGTTTCTGCTTACCCAGCTCCTGCCCAGGATTATTATGCGTGTGATTTCCTGCAAGAATCCTCAAGACACCGATGTGCTCAAAGCCAAGCTTTTAAGTAGATGCTTGGCTGGAGAGGACAGAAAAATGCTCCACTTCTTGTAAGATCAGTGACTTGACATGGAAATGGACCTCTTCCAATCACTGGAGGCTTGATGTCTTAAAATAGACCGCAAAAAGCAACAAGTGACCTAGGGAAAGGCAGAAAACGGAAACTGAGGCTTTCTTCTGGATTTAGACAACTTTGTATCCCCACAGGCATGGGAGTTGTAGAACAGGAAGATCCACATCAGTTTCTGAGTCTCTGCTACCAAAAGCAGGTTTCTTAAACTGTACTGACATATAAGCACTGGACTCTTATAAATGTAATACTTGCATCATCTGGGGGGAAAAAAAAAAAAGAAAAAAAAGAAAAAAAAGAAAAGAGAGAAAACCAGCTCTGTATCTTTTGTGTAAGCCTGTCTGATCCCACGCTGCAGGTGACAACACATCACCAATACAATCAGTGACGTTATCAGGTTCACATTGTTCTGTAACTGTAACTGATTGACGAATTTATAGTCCAGCCTTTACAGTACTAAATTTTGCCCATTTTTGAGTTTCTGTTGCAGACTGATCAGTTCTTACTGACCTGTGTTCTTGTTCAGTTGTATTTTTCCTGAGCATTAAAGTTAACATGTAACCTCCAAAATGAACAGACTATTCCAAATTTTCCCAAGATAAATTACTTGCATTAATCAACTTTCAGTTTTCTGTATCATTGTGTTAGGTCCTGTTGCCTCCTTCTTAATTTTCTTATGACTCTTGACTGGTTTATATGATTACAGATTCTTCTATATGATCGTTTATTTCCTTATTCTCGTCAGTCAGTACTTCTCCAACTGCAAAAACTTCAACTGCTCCTTTTCTCCTATACTGAAAGAACTAATTATTTTCCTTATTTCTACCAAAAGGAACCATTTTCATGGGTATCTCGTAGATACAGAAATTTTCAGCTAATAAACACTCTCTTCTTCATTTCTTTTTATGTGCAAAGACATTTCAAAGAGTGAATATCAACGAAATCAGGATAAAATTTTTGCTGGAAACACTTTCCAGATATCTGAAACTACTAAATCTATAGTGAAGATCCTGGAAAAACATGCTGCAAAAATGGCTTGAAATCAGGCAGGTACACAGTTTTCAGCAAAAAAACCCCCAAACCTAAAACAAACCACCACGAAAAAAAACCAAAATACAAAAGGACCACCTAGGTAGGTATGTATTGTCCAGCTTTCTAACCTTATTGCACAGGTACTTGTTGGTCCCAGGTGTGCAAATTGTACGGGACTCAATCTTTATGTATCCTCAAGTTACAGTAGGCTTGACTTTGGGCTCTCTTCTCTCATGTATATACATTTGCTGTTATCAAAAGATCAAAGATCTCCCCAAATTTAACGGGCCAATCGGATTATTATGACCAGCTTTCTGTAGGTCAGTGGCACGGGAATGGGCAAGGTGCTCAGCCACACACTTGACTTGCTTCAGAAACCATTTACGCACAAATAACCTTAGATGAGATATTTGTTAAGGTCCACAGTAGAGTCTAGACTCACATCCCTGGCACTGTATCAAGACCCTTCAGTAGCCCTGTTTGCTGTGCTGTTGAGAAGAGACAATAGCTCAGGCTCGGATCAGCCCAAATGTCCAGCTAGCTGATACCCCTGTCTCTGACAAAGGTCAGCCACAGAGTCTGTGTCATGGTCCCTCCACAAATGCTGAGAGACTTCATTTAGGACAGGCAACACAGGCAAAATCTGACAGAAAAAGAATTTTTTTTTTTTTCATTCTGGCTAGAACCTGGCCTGTGACACAGTTTTTTTTTCGCAGTCAGCAGTAATGAGTTTCCATTACAAATTAACACTAGCGACATTTTTAATATTAGAGAGACATCGAGCTCTTCAATCACTCCACAAGAAAATGATACAAAGAACCACCAGGACTAGTGTCCCAAAGCAACTTGAACATGAGAAAGCAAAGTTTTGTGTTTTAAGTTTCTAGCAGCACTGAAGTTTAGCTGAGATTTTCTGTGCCAAGTTTCAGTTTAAGGGGAATTTTTTTGGCTACGATTTAAGCCCTAAAGAATAGGAAGCATTGTAGAGGAAGCATCAAATCACACTTAACTACTGTATGGCAGAGCAAGTGGCTGTGTTACAACGCAATCATTCAATAAGATAATTTCTTATGTTAGCATTTTAATTAAAATAAAGAATACTTGCCTCCATCTTACACTCTACAATTCTCTCTTCAAATTACACAGACAGACAAAATGTACAAAGCAAACAGAAAATAGGATCACAAATCCTAGCACACTTGAAGGCATGACTCAGAAGCTTTGTGAGAAATATGGCCAATAAAGCCAGAGTTAATGATTCCATAAACATTTATTTTGAGGAAATATTAACAGCAATCCCTAAAATGTTTCTGGGCAATAAAGGATAAATAACACCTATTATTAATGTAATGGTAAAAAATGTCATTTACCACACATTTGCAGTACTCTAGTTAAATACATTATTAAACAGCATCCCAGTATGGATTAACTCTGAACAGAAGCTCCAGATGTAGAGCTGTTTCCCTGTGGTTTTATCAGCAGCAACATGGTTGGTGCTAGCCCAATCCCGATCCCAGTGTGGACAGGGCCTTTGGCTTGCTCTGTTTGTTTTTTGGATGAATAATAACACTTGTGCAGACTTTGCGCTGGGCTTGGTGCTTTGATCAAAGCACTTTCCAGTGGGCACAAAATCTGCCTCTGATGTTTGCACCTAAGCTTTCACTTTAAATCACTGGGGCGAGACCCTGTCAATCCAGCCTTGCATACCACGCTCTCCAGCCAAGCGGCTGCATAGATTGTCCCCTACAGGGTCACGCACCCAGAGTAAAACAGGTCTTCTCCCACTCGTGCCAAAAAAAGAGAAATGGTCCGGGACCCTTCTCTGAACTACCTTCCCTCACTGGCTTCCCCCAAGCAGTGTCTGCTCAGCCCAAAGGCAGCAGTGAGGGACTAGATGGTTATTGGGCAGCGTGCAGCAGCGGCCTATAACATGGGCCAGGCAAGTTCTGACAGCACAAAAGCCCCTGAGGAAACACAGGTCTTTCTGCATTGACCTTCCACTTCTCCACCCAGGCATGCTGCTCTGGGGTGAGAAACTGTGTCTTACCAAGCAGGTTTCTTGAGAATGACAAGCAACGTGACGCAGGCCAGCACTGGCTGAAGAGGTGGTTAAAACCTTTTCTGCTCACATCAGCGATCTTCTCACTGGCATCCAGATCAGGTTCCTTGACACAAAGGTATTGCTGATGCTATGCTGGAGGATCAGGCAGGTTCACCCTCTCCAAACCCCACAACCCCCAGATGCTTAACAGATCAGCAGCCTCCCCCTTGGGCAGTAGCACTCCAGCCTCCCCACAGTGGGAATTTTTATCACGGATTTCTTCCTAGTGGCAGACATACTCTAGGTTATACGAGATCATGTCTCCCTCTAGTGACTAAATGTCTGTATTTTTGAAAGTCGTGACCCCAACTTTAAAGGCATCATTTCTAAAAGAGCTGTAAAGTACAATTCTACCTCTCCATAGATTAAACTCTTTTCTTTCACTCCTGGTTGTGCCCCGAGGTATGATTCGGATTTTGCTCAAAACCACTTGATTTTTAACAGAGTCATAGGACTTCTCAGTAGGCATTGTGTCTCCATTATATGGGGCTTTTAAACACAAAAGACGCTTTCTGACCAGGAGGAATGATAGATTTTGATTAAACATTCATGCTATTTATTTTGTACTGGCAGCTAATCGTTGCGCAAACATTTAAATCCAAACAGTGATATTTAACAGCAACTCTACTAAAACTATCACTTGTGCTTGCTACAGATATGGGGATCACTCTTTCTTATTTGGCAAGCTAGAAGATATCTACTTATCTTCACCAACGAAATAGTAGCCCAATTAGTTTTTAAAAGATATATGACAAAAGAGAAAACCGTGTTCAAAGTTTCATCAGCTAGAGATAAGAGGGGAGAGAAGAGGCTAAGAGACTGGAAGCTTGAAGCTTCACAAAAGGTCTGCCTTGATGATTTCTTCTCTGGCTTATCCCACAGGCAATAATACACTTCATGCTGATAATAAAAAGCAACAATATACAGAGCATCAGGTAGAGATGATGTCCCGAGGTTTAGAAAACGAAGATCTTTTTTAACTATAGCCCTAGTAATACGAGGGATAGTACAAAGCATGGTATGTACGCGTCAACAAATGGAAGCGGAACATAGAGTACAAGAGTGACCAGAAAGCAATGCCATGGCACAGACCAAGGATGAGCACTTGGGAGGCAAGGAAAGGCAACACAAAATCTCATGGGAGGTGTGTCACATTCCTCACACTTGGACAGAAGGAAACAGTGAAGAAAAATGACAACGTATCTGAGCTATGCTGGAAAAAAACCATTGCAATACAATTTTTTAAACCCGGCTAGAAGCTGCTGAAAAAGCAACATAGGACAAAGTCATCCTCAGACTCACTTTTCCACTCAAAATTTTAAAGCAATTATTATTATAATAAACATAATTGAAAAAGAAGGCGAAAAAATATTTTTCTATATGTTTCTTTACTGAATGAGTTTCCCCACACATAAAGTCAATTTCATTTTACATCTAGGATCATTTTTTTTCTCATTTTCAGTGGCACTAGGCTTGCCTAAATCCACACGTAACCTGTGGGAAAACTCAGACCTCAACAATGTTGGTATTTCTCATGACTGGGAAATCAAGGCTTCGCTCTGCAACTGTCAATATGTTTGGCCTCAAATCTTCATTGGGTCCCATGAAGTGGGAGCAAGAAACCTCTCTACCAACTCTTCATAGCACCCAGGTCTAGATGGCAAGCCTATGGGATTCCTTAAATTATTCCCACCTAATCACAAAAGAGAGCGTTATATCAATATTTTATATGGAAATAAAATATAAGAATTATTTTTAATTTGTTTTCCTTAGTAGTAATAACAATTGTAATAGGACTACAAAGCTAGAAAAGAGCCTGTGAAACTTCTCTTAAAAATTCAGTGTGCCTGTAGTTTGTTTTCCATTATGGTTTTGTTTTTCCTTCTTAGTCAACTCTTCCTTTAGCTACAGTGTAAAAACGTGAAATAATAGGTTGTTCTTTTTTTTTTTTTCTTCCCCTGAGGGAAACCATTTTGTATAATATTTTCCTTTCAATCATTTACATTTCCCAATTTACTTCCACAGCATCAAGCCATAAGCTAGAGCAATAATACGTCCATACTAGAAAAGTCAGTCTGGAAAGGATAAAGAAATACAGCCCATTTACAAACCTTGTAAACAGTACAAACCACCACCTCTGCTGGCAAAATCTAGAAGCTATTCCGGTACTACTTACCAGCAAAGCAGATCACATTTCCACCAGTTACTTTTCTTCTATCTATAGGTGGCACTAGTTATGTTTGTAACATCTCAGCCAATGCTTGCTGTGATTTCTGCAGACCTCAACTGTAGCTTCTTGTCTGATTTCTTCCTTGCTGTCAGTAGAAGTGTTAATCATTACCTTTAAATACGTTTAGAAGCAGCTTCAGACAAACTAAACACATGTTTCTAAACCAAGAAACAAACCCTCCTGATATCTGCTGGGTTACGCACCTCCACTGCCTGGGTGTATATCCGTGTCCCCAAATACGAAGGCCAAATGGTGGCAAATACCAGTCTGAATCGTACGTCTTGGGAAAGATGGTTATAAATGTTAGGGCATATTTAACATTGTGTAAGAGAAGCAGCAGACCCATCAGGCTCCTGTGGGCACTGAAGTTCACCCAAAATTTGACAGTGTAACATTGGCTATTATTTGAGCCACAGACCTTTTTAGATTTTAACCATTAAGCTAAGCCACAAATGTTTTTCCTGTCACGTGAAAATTTTCAGAATTTTAGTAAAAAGCCAAAAATAATGCTTTTCAAGAAGACTAACAGAAATCCTTAGTATAAATTAAATATGTAATGTAAATAATATTCCTATTTTTAATTTTTTGTTAATTTCTAACAATTTAAACTAAGTTAACTAAAATAGTGTGATGAAAATATTGTTTCGAATTATAAAAAAGTAAACTCTTCTTCGTGAAAATATCCAAAGAAAATATTTCAAGAAAACTTTTTTCCCCATACACATTTCAGATTAGATGAGAACAATCAAAATTGATCCTTTCTTACAAGCAAGTTTCATTGTTGTTTCAATAAACCTGTTTTCCAAAAGAGAAAGCAAAGAATTAAAGTTAAAATGACAGATTTATTTTGTGTCCTATTTATTTTTCTTATGATCTGCTAATTTTTACCCTTCTGTTGCCTTTCATTCGTGCTTTGGTTCTTGTCTATTTTGCATTAATTCTGAGAGTCAAAGTGTTCAAGAATAGATGTATGATTTGATATTCCTCTCCCTTACCCCCCCCAAAAAAAACCCAACACAACCCAAACCACTGGTGTTCAATCCAGGCTATTAGAAAAGGAGGTTACCCTCAACACCCTGCTCCGTCCAGAGAGAACTACAAGGAAGTTTTTACTCCATGCAAAATTTCTCCAAAGCCCAGGAATTGCCTCGGCTTGCTCTGCCCAGCAGTAAGCCCACTACACAAGAAGAAGCAGAGAATAGATAGTCTTACAATACCTATTGAGAGGAGGACACGTTTCACCTAAATTTAGCCATCTGAAATGGAGATGTCCAGTGGAAAGCACCCATGTAGGGTCTTCTCAGTACTTAGTGGAGATGATGATCCATCTCATCTACTTTCACCACCCAGGCACCACCCACACCATTAAATTTTTAAACTTCAGGCCACCTTCCTGCGATTGTTTGGGTGGTTTGTTAGGTGCTGCCTTGCTGTGTCCTTCACTCTTCTCCTTAGCCTCCAGAGCTAATTCTGCAATTACCAGGCTTTTCTTTATAAAAACAGGCAAGATACATTCTAAATGTAAAACACTGTATTATACCCTAACGCTTTCACAACGGCTAAACAATTATAATTTATTCGTGTTGCAACATTATTTTTGTCCACTTTTCAGTTCTTTTATTCAAATAATTAGTTATTGTGCAACTTACTTTTCTTCAAAAAAAAACCCCAACCTGTTTTAACACATTTCAGCTCTGTTAAACTACCTTTTACACATGAATTAGTGTGAATTTTATTGCTATATTTTCCCAACTTATTAAAAGGGCTGTACTTCACAAATAAAACTGCAGGATGGATTTATTATTTACAGTTCTAGTCCTAGCCTTCATATCTACTTAATATGTGTAAAGTGTTTAGTTTTCCAATGTAGTCCAGCTGCATCACTGGAATCAAACTTGTAATTGCCTCTTTGGGATTTAAAACCATTATAGTTGTGCTTTTATGTTCTCTTTTGTTTTGCTTGAATCACTTTTTCAGGTCTATGAAGTACAGCTGGCACAATAAAAGTTTGATCAATGCATAACCAATGCAGTGTATATTTCTTCCAGATATATAAAACCCAGGTGAAAAATGTTAATCTATGAAAATTATCTTTGTCAGCTACTTATTCTTTGAATTTAAATCGGTTTCAATCTTGAGGTATATGGTTTGGCCTGGGGTTTTCCAGTCTGGGTTTTTCAACAGTTTCTTGTAATGTATACATTTGACATATTAAAATGAATGATTACCTGATGTAAAGTTTCAATTACCAGGGCAGATTTTTTTCTTATACTGTGATACTTGAATAAAATTATCCTGGTACCACAGGAGTTAGCATTGGAAAAAGCCTACACAAGCAGCCTTTATTTCCTTACCAATTTAGGATCCTCTCACGCATCATTGACATTGATGCTATTGGATCATCTACTCAAATCCTTCAGGCCTCAAAGTCATGTTTTGGGCATACAGGAAATCACCAAATCCCTGCCAAGAAACTGAAAAATGAAACCATTCAGTTCTGGCAACACACATTGGTCTTTAAGTTCTGGAGTGCATTAACCTGGCAGACAGTTAATTCTCGTTCCCTCAGACTCATGTAGTGGCCTTCTCTTTAGCGGCCTGACTCCTCTGGAATTGCTGGTGGAGCAAGGTGTTGTGTTCTTCAGTTGTGAGCCACGAATTCAGACTCTGGCCTTCAGGTAACAGCTGTTACACTATATCCTTTTCAAGTCAAGTGTAAGATAAAGTGGAAAACTGGGGAAATGTCACTAGGTAGTATGTTTTCTAAATAATGGTGTATAAAAACATTGTAGGTGTATTAACATAAAACTGCAGAGCCAGCTTAAAGGTGGCGTTGCCAGAGCTCATGGTTTCAGCAAGTTTCACAATATTTGATGTTTGTCTCTGAAAGCTCAGTTTCGGGATTTAAATGATTACATGAGCCTCAGAAGCAAGACCACAAATAAAATGTACAAGATTTGTAAATACATTTTTAAGCCAGCTTCCCTGTTAGCAACTTAGGCCCCTGACTCCTCCATTCTGTTCATGGCATAAGAAGCACATCACATAGCCCTGTGTGATTCCAGAAGAAGATTGACTTTGTCATCAGGCGCAGTCAGCCATGGAAGCTGTCCATACAGGCGACCAGAAAGCCTCTCACAGCCACACTAATGTGTTAAGGAATGAGTCCAGTTTATAAAGGTGTCACAGTTTGAGCGGTGAGCAAGTCTGGACTTCCTGCACTGCCTACGCAGCAGGGTTGGTCCAGCTGCTTGTGCAAGACAGTTTCTTTGTGAACGCACACGTAAAGTCAGAGCCTCTAGTAGTTGTAAGAAGGCTCTCCTAGACACCCTTCAGATAGGTATTATAAATATGTCTATGGGAATAGAACTTGCATCAAAACATAATTGTGAATTGACTGAAAACATGAGGGGAAACAGCTACTTCTACTGTAGACTTGACTGGTCCGATTACAGTGGAAGCTCTCATACCAGCCAGAACAAGAGTGATTTTCTAGACAGCATTCAAATTTCTCATTCCTGTCTAAATAAAGCTAGTTAAGAGAGTCAGTTTTCTGGAGAGTATATTAATATTTATAAATTAAAGACTCACATTCTGTTAATGTGTTGAAATACCTAATGTCCGTAGGAATGCCAAGCCTTCCTTACTTTTGCCACGCGATGAAGATACATATAAATTTCAGTTAATGCTCAGTAGAATGATTTTGCAATTCTCTTACATCCTTATCCCATCTAGCTCTTGCTTTCATATTGAGACTTGGTTTGTCAAGGTTTAGGCCAAATCAAGCATTTGCAAAACAGTTCTCTAATTTTGACTGCAGAGATTGTGACATGAAAAACAAACTTCAGCAACAGAACTGCAGACACATCTGCTGCCATAACTGGGACGGTGTGAGGTGTCTATGACTATGTCATCCTTCTAACACACCATTCAGGTAGGATAGATGCATTATGTTCTAAATTGTGCTATTTTAAAGTAAATTATTTTCCTTTCACAATAATTGTTAACTATGAATATTTGCAGCTGCTATAGGGGTACACATAGGAGGCAGAGTAATGGAAGACTTGTTAACTTATTTTACCAGTGGGATATAGTGTTTCCTCAGTATTTCTTTTCTTCTCTCTTAGAAGAAAGAGTCCTGAGGAAAAGATGTACTGTACGTCTTTCAAACCCTCCCATTCTACTATCCTTGAACTTAGATATTCATATAAAGACCTACAGTATCATTTGTAATGCTGCACTCTCTAGAACTGCTGCTCTAATCATGTGTAATATAAGGCAACAAGATGTACAAAGCAGTAAGGAAGATATGTGTTCAACCATACTTGGTCTGTTATCTCTTGACTTTCATGAGATAGGCCAGAGTAGCAGGTTCTGGAAGCTGCAAGTGCTTAACCATCAGAAATACCGTACGAGATTCATGTTCTATATACCTTCCCATCTAAACCACCACAAAGATTTCCCCACCCACAGCCATCAACAAAAAGCAGAATACTATTCAGCTTCCATTCTCATTCCCATCTAAACATCTGTGCTGAAGCAACCACAAAAGATCATCTTTAAAATCAATGGTAGCCATAACTACCTTGTTGTTTGGCCAGATCTTCGACTAACTAGGAACTCAGATCCCACAGAACACCAAACCACCACCAGATGGTTCTCTGAAACCCTTTTTGCCAAGCTCACAGTATGATTTGGATGAAGTTGCAAACCTTGTTTTAGAGATTCTTTCTGCTACTACCAGTATTTTGAAACCCCTCAAACTTTTTATTCTGTGCACGTGCCACCCACTCATGGGAGATGCGGTTCTGGTGTGCTCAGACACAGCAGGCATGGTACAACACACTGGCGTGACCCGGAGAGAAAGCATACGTCCAGCCTGAGCTGGACACCCCCATCCCCCTATTTTGTCACAGTCTCTCCTTCCCACAGAGATTTCATATACCACATCTCATCAGTAGATGATGGATCAAGAGGGAAGCCACAAGGCTGTACTGTATATGCATGAGAGCAAGACCTAATTATGAGAGAACGAGAGGGAGAAGTTGGTTCTGTAAGCCCTGCACAGAACACGAGCCTTGCCTACCCGTGCTTTTCTCTGTGAGCTTGTCTTTGCGTTCAGATGCCTGCTTCCTACCATAAACCACAGTGGTGTTTGGTGCTGTGGTTGAAAGGAAATTTCTTTGGGTTTCCCCTTCACTGGAAGTCCCCTAATCAAGGCTGCTGTTGCTGGGGAACTCTTGTGTGGCCTTTTCTCTGGTTGAGGGCTGAACCCTGTAGTCTTAACCTTTAATTAGCTTCCCCTTGACCCCTCTGCAAGGCTTGCCACTGGAAGGCTTCTCCCTAGGGTGAGGAAGACACCTGCTTGCGTAAGTAAGACATTTTTGATGAATCTCTTTAGAAGCGCTCAGGCCAAGAGAGTTGCCAGGACCTGCAGAGCACTCTCTCTCGGCTTCGTAACAGAGTTGTCCGCAGAATATTGTGGACTGGCCGCTAGATAAGATCATTGCAGCTTTTCCTCTTTTGTCTCACTGACATCGCGTGGATTCAGGTCATTCCTAATCTTAAAGATTTTACACAAGAGAAAAAACCAAAAGGACCGATTTAATAAGTCTTTTCACAAGCAGATCCTTTGCTTTCTTCAACCGGGCTAGGCATCCACATTCAAGGAGCCTGTCCCTCGGTTAAAGGGACATCAGCCATCTCACTGGGCGTAGACACGAAGTATTCCCCGTCAAGGCGTCAAGGAAGTTTGATGACATTTTTACTGTGGAACAGTTTGAGCTGGAAACTCCTCCAGTGTCTGGAACAACTATTATTTTCTGAACATAAAGACACAGTGAGAATAGTTATCAACACCTACCATGAGGCAGCTTCTACAGAGCACCCACCGCAGAAATGAACTCCCTCGGTCTCTCCAGGGTCAGCAACAGGAAACAGACCATCAGAGAAAGGCACAGTCCAGGACCTCACTGCAAGAGCTCAGGATCGCCCTCTCAAAAACTTTTTCACTCTCTTCATTGACTACAGACGATAGCCTGGAAGTTAAGGCTGTAGTTTGGCAGTTACAGGAAGCTGGGCAGCCAAATACACCCTGGTAGCGTCCTTGAGCAATGATGATTCCAGGGGTTATACCTGTATTCTCCTTTTCCTCTTCCTGCTGGGTTTTTGAGATTGCTGCTAGCAATTGCACTCGCAGTTTCTGTGTTGCAGTTTGACTTTGCGTTATCAGAAGCTTTTGCACTAATGTTAGCAACTCCCTGGAGCCTGCAGCTTCAATTCAATAACTACTTTTTCTAACAGAATATTTTGCATTTCACCACATCAGCCTACTGCTGTCCAATAGGGTTTTCCTCTGTCAGACAGGAAGGGTTTTTTCCACCTCTCAAACTTCAGTCACATGAGGATTTCCTTCTTCTTCCTCTGGCCAGAAAGTTATATTGATTTGCTGAGCTTTCCAGTGCTGGGCCATAAAATGGGCACCACTTTCACAGCTGGAGTCGGGGAAAACCTCACCAGGTATGTTGAAGTCAATCAGCTGTCTGAGGTCTGGGTCTTCTTTAGTCACCTGGGCTAGCCAACTCTGGGACAACATGGCACGCAAACCAGGAGTTGTTTGTGCATTAGACATCCGCTCTCCAAAACCTTCAAGCCTTCAGGCAAAATTTCTTCTCTGCTTTTTGGGATTACTTTGGTGATAATACAGTATCTAACAGCCTTGCTATTCTTGAAGTGACCTCAAAAAAATTTCTGTAGTCTTCACTCATCATCAGATAGATTTTCCTCAGTGTCAGTGGAGGGTGCCTCAATTTTCTAAGTCCAACGTGTGTGCTCTTATATTCCCTGCAGCAAGAGCCCTGCTACATGGAGCAAGTCTGGTATTTTATACATTAGAATAGAGCTACCAGTGCACAAATGTTGAACTGGGAGGATGTGTGTGCAAATCATGTTTTGAATAGTGCTATAGGAAGGTGTCTGCTGGAAATACTTTTTCCTGGCTCTGGCCACAGCTTCTTCAACTTGCTGCACTTTTCCCAATTCACTTCATTTTCTCTCCTGAGGAAAAGGAACTTAATCTTGTACAGACTTTTTTGACATGATCTCTTCTTTCAAAAGACTGACTACATAGTCACTTTCTGTTTCTTTCCCGGTAAGTGCTGCTGCAGCACACACATCTGCTTCTTTAATTCTTCTGCCCCTTTTGCAACATGCTATCCCACACAACCACAGTCAAGAAAAATCTCCTAAAGGAATTTTTATTCTGGGTTTATACTGTGCTTTCAAGGAGCACCTTCACAGATTAAAATTGCTGCAATGAAGTCTTGGCCACGCAGATGCTAGAGGTTTGTTGAGAATGTCCTCTGGGGGCCTTAGTCCATTTCTGTGGTAACAGCACAGCTATATATGTGCTGATTAAGCTCCTGATACCCAGGGACAACAGCAATAATCCATTTTTTTTTTTTTTCCATCTGAACATAATTTTGCTGTATTGATATCTGTATTCTCAATTCTGTCACTGTGGAGCTGCTTCTTGCACTAGTGCTGTTCCAGATGCTGCTTGTTAAGCAATTCATTGTGGTGGGACTTCCCTTGTTTTCAGGAAGTATTTTATTTCTCTCCCAAGGCAAGCGTCCTTCATGTTCCGGATCGCAGCCCCATCCTGGCTGTTATGGGGGTCCTGTGACTTCATTCTGCTGATCTTGATACCCCATATTAATGGGTAAGTAGTTACCCGACACATGACTTCCAGTTTCTTAAGGGAGGTTGTTTTATGGCCTTCACTTAATTTTCAGTGCCTCAAGTCCTTCATTTGCTATGCAGTGATCTACACTCTGTTTAGTGCTTCCCAAATTTTGGCTGAGCAGTGGTATTCCCTCTTGTCTTGGTTGCATACCTCTAAGTTGTCATGTATGTTTTCACCTCCTGTCAACATTCATGCATCACACACCCTTTTCCCAGGAAATCTGGTGCGCCAATAACAGGCCAGCAGGTGTTTGCTACCAAATGTTGTGGCTGCTCATCTCTTCTTCCAGTCTCACCTGCTTCACCCAGAATTGGCAGGTTATGTTCAGAAAATGCTGTAGAGTCCTAATAAATAATAGCCTGTAGCATAGGCATCCTATAGCCTTGCTGAAATATTGAGTTGCTTTCTTTACAGTAATCAGTACATACGCAGACTGTCATTTTCTTCCTCACTCTACCCATTTTAGAAGTTTGGCTACTTGAAATCGTACTTTTATGTCAGACGCTGAGGGTCCTTCGCCTGTTTGCCCTTTGGTTGCAGAAGTGGCTGCTGAAATACCTGATCTGTCGATATCAGACCCTTGGGAAGTGACTCATCTTTGCAGTTTCCAGGATATAGCCCATGTCTGTGGACAAACGATTCTTAGCCGTTAGAAACATTCCATTTTAGTTGCCTCTGGTATGAAATGGATTGCACAGATACCAAGTTTTTTATCAAGTGAAACCATTTTCTGTCTTGAGACCGATTTGGTAGCATGCCAATCACTTAGAGAGATTCTGACCTTTCCCTTTGCATCTATACTCAATCTGTATTTCTCCAACACTTGGGGTGGAAGACTTCCGTATTTCGTTAGTCCTACTGATGCAGGCAATGTTAGAGTCCAAATGGAAGCTGGCTTTTGCCCATCTTCTGTCTCATGAATACAGATTACTTTTCCCCCAGTTCTCACTTTTGAATGTCACAGGTTTTCCTTTGGCCCTATGCAGCTAATTAGACCTAGGAAGCTAGCTGCATTGTGATCCTTCTCTTTGCACTGTACTGTAGCCAAGAAGAGTGCTGTGTCACTGCTGCTGCTCTGGTCTCTTTGGGGGTGCTCTCCAACTGCAGGCACCATACGCCCTGTACTTTTCTGTTTGCTTATGCATCATGCTTCTGCAAAATGGTTTACTTTTGTGGTTGGAATCAAACAGCCTTATCAAAATGCAACTCTTCAATAAAGCTGAAATGAAACATTTGGACTTCATGAAAACAAAATGTTTTGCTATTTTGCACGGGGGAGTTTAGGAAAAAGGTGAACAGCTTCTCGGTTGAGTCAGCATTTGAAGGGTGAGGGAGGGGGGGAAAGGATCTCCCCTAAATGTCCAGAGCATTATTTTCTTTTAGCACAGTTTTGACGGTCAGATTTGGAGACAATGTCAGAATACAAAGCTGCAAATATGGGAAAGCGCTATTTCAATCTAGATCCAAAAGCAAATTCACAGCTGTCTGTAAATTAAAACAAAGAACAGCTTAGAGACTTGGGAGCTTGCAGACACGGAGAGCTGTGCATCCTGCCTGTACTTCAGGCTGATGGGGTACCGAGCAATCCTAACCCGTCAGAAGGATAGCTGCGTGCCTCTGGGGCTGGGCCCACCTTCCTAATGGGCAGCGTGTCCTAGCTGGGGGTGAACACCTCCGTATCATAGTGCCGTGGCTCCAGGCCAGGGCTGCCTCAAACATACATGCACCCATGTCCAAAACAAGGCTCACCTGACTGCAGGGCTGGATTTTTTCAGAGAGCCAAAGGATGCAGACACAGAACTTGATGCGAGTAAGGCACCGAAAACAGCCACAGGAAACAATTTGCCTCTAGAGGTCCTGAATGTATTTGAAAATCTGGTTATGTTTCAAGCATAAGAATGCCTTTGGTCAAAAGTAAGTTTGGTTATTAGGGCCCACAAATAGTTCAATTTTAACCTGAGATTACACTAAGGAAGGAAAAACTTTATTTTTGCTCATTTTGTTTTGCTCGTATAATTGTTTATGACGTGATTGTGTATGACAGGATTTTTGAAAAATATTCTTACTAAAACAATGACTGTAAAACCAGTATCTTTTAAGCAACATTATTTGCCCATATTAGTTCTTTCTTCAACAAATATTTATTAACAAATTATTCCTTACTAGTGTTCGATTTCATAATTGAAACAATATTTCAGAAATAATATTAATAGAAAATAATATTTGCTTATCTTCTATTTTCAAATACTGATGGAATTTATTTTTTAAATTTTTTTTTTTGTAGTGAATGTAGAATTAAAAACTACCGGTTGGTAGGGGATCAAAAAAAGTAATTTTGCTTGCAATTCCCCCACAAACATTATAATCACAAATTATTGTACCTGGGTGTAGATGTATGAAGGAAAACTAGGAGTTGTCTCATTTCATAGGGATGATCATGTTTTGAATTATGTTGCCTACATCTAATATGCCAAGGGCATCCTGGGAGCTAATCAACACCTGCAAATCTCACAAAAATTAATGGATTTAAGTTTATAAGATATTCCTGTTGACTTAGTCCCAGTTTACACTTAGATTTTACGATCTAATGAAGGTATACCAGAGGGGACAGAGGTTATACCTGCAAAGTGTACAGTAGCTTAAACTCATTCCTTGAACAGAATAGAAATGGACTTTGTTAAAAGCATAACTGCATCTACACCACAGCTCTAACTGCTATAGCTCCTTTTTTTTTGAGCTTAGTAGCAAAAAAAAAAAAAATAAGAAAAAAATAAAAAAGAGGGAGCAAAGTGACTTGCTGTGACTCAGCAGAGGAGCTCAAGGAAGCAGCTACAAGTCCTGAACTCCACTATGCTATAAATGACCGTGATGGGCAATACCCATCTGAATCTTTCACACCACTCACGGAAGCGTCAAAGCGGCACCAACGGCTGAAATCTGATCAAAGCTTTTGGCCAAGGACCTGGTGAGCTTTCAGAGGACTGGTTTGGGGCCAGCTCCTGTTCATCCCCCAGTCACAGCCATCTTGAAGAGTAGATGATTGGTCTTACTGAGGGAGAACTGGAAATTTCCTCCAGCTGTAGTGGAGACAGCAATGTAAAATGCCCAAAAAGGCACCAGGACACTCTCCACTGACCCCCATGAAAATCAGCTCTACTGTGTCACCCTGGGAGAAGCATTAGTAATCAGTTTACAGATATTATGGCATCTGGATATATTACCCAATGGACAGAAATGCCTCTCTTCAATGTTCCCTCAAACCTCACCAAAACTTGGGACAATGGCTGCCCAGACATACCACGTTCAGGTATGCAGAGCAAAAGGGCTTCTTAGATGTATACAAAGAGGCACATCCACAAGGGTGTCCAAGGAGGAAAAGACGACAGCACAGCAACCTGGAAAGCTAATCACTTCTCCCGGGCTTTTATGGGCTTTGCTGAGTTTGACCTCTCAGCATTAGCAATTGGTTAGACGATGTAACTAGGAAGAGGGGAAATATCCCTGTCCCATCTATCACACGGCAAGGAGGCTCCTTACAGCTCCCCTTCGGCACCTAAATCAGGAGACTTGCAGAAGCTCCCCATGCTCAGAAGCGTCAACGAGTTTCATGGTTGCAGTGGCTCACTGCAGGAAGAGAATTAATGGGAAAAACAGCCAAAAAGGTGATTAAAAGAAAAAATTAAAAGAATTAGCAGTCTTAGTATCTTAGACCACATATTTGCACCCCGTTCTTCTAACAAAAGACAGGATGAGGCTGCGCGCGCGCACACTCTCATGCTTATTCTATGCTTTTTCGCCTCATCTGGCAGCCGCTTTCCGGTCCAGCAGACACTAACATCTAATGAGTCAAACTTCCCATTTTCAGACTAATCAGTCGGCTGCACTAATTGCAAATGCAAATATGCAAATTTATATTAATTAATTACTCTGCTAATTAGTTCTGCGGTCTTTTTGGGGTAATAAATCATTGTGCAGTGGAAGGGAAACACGTCCTGTCCCATTTCACCCCACATAAAAATTTAATGTACTCATTGAAGAAAATATATAAAAAAATCCCCCAATCCTGATAGCTTTGCTTCTACTGAAAGGTATGACTGTAAGAAGGATTTCACATCTCCAGCAAATGCCATCACTAAGGTGCCTGTTAGCAATTTAATTATCACATTATGAGCTCCAGGAAAAGCCAGTTTGCTGTGCTGCAGGCTGTGACTCTGAGCTCCATAGTTCACACATTTTGCAGCAAATGCTGTTTATACATACATGAAAGATAATCTGGAGGAAAGCGTTCGGTTTGCTCTACCTGAACGAACTGCTAAAGCCAGAGTTCAAATCCCAGCAAGCTAGATCTGCTTAAAACTGTCATGGCTATATAAGCTTCAATCCTCTAGCCTCTCTAGATCATATTGGAATGGGTTGTCAGGAAAACGAAGAGTAGCTGAAGAAGAAATTGCTTGCAGAGCCCTTCCCTGGCCTTGAACTTTACTTTGGCTCTGATGCATTTCAACAGGGAACTTTTGGCTCCCCAGTTGGCACCACCTCTCCCTTGTACCCCTCACCTCCCCAGAGCACCCTGGGAATAGGGAGGGTCACTCCACTGCCCTCCCTCCCCAGCTGGTGGTCTGCCCAGCTTCAGGGAATTCTGTGGTCTTCCTTCCCCCGTCAACATGTGGAAGGGGCAGTGAGTTCCTCACACTAACTACATGCCCCACCAATAGGGCACAGGGTGGCACGATGGCGGGGACTCAAGATACAGAAGCCCACCGTGTCGTGGAGGTCAGTGTGTCAGGTGGCAGGGTTTGTTCTACGTCTTCCTTCTCTTAGGACAGGAGAAAAACATCCCTGTAGCATAACAAACCCAACAGTACCCCGCTGTGAAAAGAGGGTCAGAGTCCCCGTATCATATGGAGCTACACCAACTCACAACAATGCTATCTATGGTGCGTGGTTCAGCACAGGCATCCCAGGAGCCAAAGGCTTTCTTAAGAGGTTTAGAAAGGGGTTAAGCAAAGAGCATCCTCTTACCTCACACAGTGCCAACTAGGAATGCAGCATCTCCCACAGCTCTCAGGTTTCCTTCGTCCTTCACTTGCTTACTTTTCACTTCTCTATGCCAGTTTCAATAAACGTAAAATGTTCAAAAAGCATTTTCTTGAATGTGATCAAGTGCATTAATCTGCCTCATAGAGACAGGCTGAAAAACCAGATAAAGATGTTATAAAGCCAGCAGAGCTTTTCTTGTATCTCTGTGATTCATGCATCTCACATGTAAAAAGTATCCCAATATATATAAAAAAGCATTAGCAAATGTTTTGCTTTATGCTTTAAATTATTTGGTTTAAATTGAAACAATAAATGAGGTTTACAGGTAATTAAATTCCAAGAGCCTTTATCATGCTAGATTTAACCAGAACTTGAGCTGTATATTTTTCTCACAGTTTGGACCCCTAGGATAGCTTATTTCTTATTTATTTATCTTAACCTACCCAAACACTAGAATAGAATACTGTTGGACTGCTAATCTCAAATCCTATGATTTACGTTCAGGGAAACAGAGGAAAATAAATAAAAAACAAAAACAAGAACCATTGAAATTGACTCAGCAGTTTATGAAACAGACAAAGATAAGATTTATTTTTAAACAGTTGCCACCTTTGTTTGAAATGCTGATATGCATAAATGGCTATGTCACTTAACATCACACAAATTCAAATATTTATTTAAAAGCAAATCAGTTTTGTGCTCTTTCTAGGTTTTCAGGATCCTAGAGTCACGTGGGATCCAAACTGTTTGTTTAGAGTACAGTCCTCCCTACCTGCTCTGAGTTTTGCCTGATATTAAAAAAAAATAGTTGCTTTTTTTTTTTTAAAAAAAAAAAATACCCAACGCTACAAGCTTTCAGAGATCAATATGTAATGATTCTGACAAAACACCACAGGTAACTCCTTAATAATGAATAGGTACGAGATGGTAATGAGACTTTGTTCTGTTGTCTGCAATGTTCTTTAAAGAGTTACATTTAAATCCTAATTGCACTGGGACATGAGATATAACTTAAGACATATAACAAAGTCTCTAGACCCTTTGAAGGCATAACTTCAATTAGAAAGCTTCAACCGCACAAGCACCTTTTGCAAATTGTAGTAGGCTTCCTCACGGCAGGCACTGTGAACAAAATTATCTTTCTCTTTTTTACGAGCACAATCGAAAAGAAAAAAAATAACTAAGAAGGTTTTGTCAATACTTATTTCTGAAGAATATTTTCTTAATTCAGAATACTTGCATATAGTCAGAAAAAAAACAATGCTAATAAAAATTCCATTATGATAGTCTGTGTTTATTTCCTTTCAATTACTTCTGGCTGATATTTATTCTCCTGTCAGGGTTGTGAAATTAAGACTTTTCTTAACATATAGGACAGCAAGACCCATTTGGCATCCAAGACGAAACCCAGATGAGTGTTAAGATTGACAGTGTTTTCACCCTTATAATTAGCTATTCACACAAATGGGGTTTTAGTTTGCACTTATGCTTGGAACATGGCACTTCTTCATACAGAGAGCAGCATTCACATGGTAACATTTTCACTTTTGTTTTTCGTTGGCAAGTAAACCAGCATTCTTGCTACTGACTTCTGTTAGTGTTTTTGCTATATATTATTCACTATTTATTAGTTCCCTATTTAAAAAGAATTTCATGTGAGCAAAGCATGAACACGAATGGCAGTGGTGCCCATTTCCTTTGCCCTGCTCTGAAAGAGGACAGTACCTGCCTACAGTCACTCTACTGGTCCCTGGTGAATGTTTTCTACGTGCTGGGGCACCACTTTCCAGCATCTTTGTTTTTTAAGGGTTAAAGACCCCTCTGTCCTGCTGAGGGGAGGACGGGTGGCCCCAGTGCAACAGAACGCGTACTACACCGAGCTAATTTGCACCCTTGTCCCTGGTTGTGCACTGACTCAGTGATGTCTGGAAGAAGGGCACAGAAGTAGGAAACCTTATGGCAGTACAGCAACCATTGCCAGAAACTCATCAAGGATTGCGATGGGCTCTGAACAAGGTCCTGTTCGTTCTAAATCAAGGAATAAAAGGCTCAGTGATGGAAAAGGCAGCAAACGGATGGCTAAAATGTCGCTGTTTTGCTAGATCTGAGATGAGACTGATTTGCTTATACTCATCAAGAGTTTTAAACAGAAATAAAAACCCACAAAATAAAGCATCCTAAATGGACTGCCCTCGGTATATATTTAGGCTAGAGAGCTCACTGCCACCAGAAGTGGATTTCAGAAACGTATGTTTGCAAAAAGGAATTGATATGCATATCAGAGTTACCATAATTAATTACAATAACGTTTTTGGGTCATGCTTCAGGGCTCACAGAATTCAGCAACTGTTAGAGAACGGGCTGAGACTTAACAAGGGTAATCTCTTTTTAACCTTCATGTACACACTTTAGGGGTCTCTCTTCGGCAATGACTACTGCCAGAAAACAAATGTGAGATGAGACTGACTTTAGGTCTGAACAAACAGGCAAAATTCCTATGTTTTCAGTTGCAGACTATGTGTATCCCTATGTGGTCCTTTCTCTTATGGGAATGGATGGCTTCTGGTAGTTGATATAGTCGCTTTCCTAATCCTGTATAAGGCTACAACAAAAAGGGCATGGAAAAAAAAATATAAGGAAAACTTGATCACTTGAGCAACAGAGGTGACATAATACACAAGGTCTTTTGCACCAAACAAGTTAATTAATATTGTTTGTCTCTTTAGAAACAATTGCATCTACAATGGACAAAAGGACAACTATCAGGCTAGATTAAAATGAAGATTTCATATAAAATCACTGGGGGAAAAAAAAAAAGGAGAACAGACTAATGGTGGAGAAAAGGCACAGAGAAGCCCTAAAGGCAAACAAGAGAATGAATCAGTATGGTAACTGCAAACCACCTAAGCAAAAAATAAAAATAATGATTGGGGGAATAGCAGTAAAATGGAAAAATCATTTGTCTATACCGAAGCTCCACGAGCTCCACGCACTCCATGCACAAGGAGGCCTTCTCACCCAAGTGGTAAGATATCCAGAGAAGCAAATTGGCACTGCTGTTCCTCTCTCTTCGAGGAGCAAAGCGATGCTCCCACACCAGTGCAGCACCAGCCCCCCCCATAGCTCAGAGAGGGCAGCTGCAGGGGAAACAGGGCGTGAGGGCCAGGCCAGGGGGATAGAGGGATGCGTAGCAACAGCGGGAGCCCAGGGGTCGGATGCTGTGGTTGCAGCTGCCCAGGAAGGCCGCAGCACCAAGCATCCCTGATACAAATCAAGGTGTGAAGCAGGTCAGTGCTTCAGGGACAGGGACTTCCACTGATGTTGGTCAAAGTGGAACTGAACCACCACATCCCTACTAGAAATAAAAAGGTCCGGCTTACTCTCTTTTATAGCATTTTGAAGTTCTTTGCTCAACTTTGGCAGGGGATATTTCACTGTGCTACACTGAGGCAGAAACATGGAGCCTGCTATGTAACAATTTCAAGCGGAGTTGTGGCTGGTAGTCACCTGAAGATAGTTAAACCAAAACCAGAGTTTTCTTCCAGTGCGTTATCCTAAAATTTCCATATTTGTTTTCAGTCCCAGTCATGATGAAATACTGCAGTACCTGGTTGATACACTCCCTAACAGTATTCTCTACTGAAAAACTACATTGAAATTTCAGAAGCTGAACCTTTTCAGCTTTGATGTACAAAGAAGGAAACAACATCTAATTGCCAGATGCTTAAACCAGAGAAGTATCTATTTCTCCAGCAACACTTGGTGGTGTGGGAGTTTTCCTTGGGAGCAACTGTCCCCTGCAAGCCCAACTTCCTGCCCCAGCTGCACATCATGGTGCAGAGGGATGATCATTCAGAGGCAGGGTTGCACAGTGCCCTGGAAAATGCATTGTGGCCACAGAACAAAAAGCTATAAAGAAGGATTTGGGCCCACACCACAGCTCCTATGACCCAGTGTGTCTTCTAGGACAGGACACGTTGATGTGTAACTGACTAGAGAAATATACATCTCGGGACAGCCCAATGAACAGACTATTCCTGTTGGGATTTATTGACCCTACAAAAGACTGATTTTGGTTTTGTGTTCTGAGCAGACAGTCAACTGTCACTAATGACAAAACACGTCCAAGAAAATTCTGATTTGTGAGAACAGCTTTATCATGAGGAAATTGGTCTGGTAAAGTGTTTCCAACCTGCTCTAGTCCTGACTCTGCAAAGACTTACAGTGGGATTCAATTCATCTAATGTCAGCCGCCAAAAAAACAATTGTCGGTCCTAAGCAGGTTGCGTAACACAGACAGTGTTAGTGGAAAGTAGTGGAAGGTGATTCATTGCACTTAGTTTAGACACCCCAAGAGAAGATGGTGTCACCACTTCCCGTTCTCTAAAAGCAAGCTTAAACAGCTGGCTTTCACTCCGGCAGCTACTGAGAGGTAAGCTGGGGGTTTGCGAGCCCTTGCACTGCTTCGTGAGTACGTGCAGGGTTGTTATTCATCACCCATCTAATGTGATGCTGGTGCTCAGTGAAATCCTCCTGAAGCTGAACTCAGTGACAAGCCTCTGCCCTCACTGTCATCCTTAGTGTCGTTGAGGTTGCATGTGTCTGCCTGAACAAAACAGAAATAATAACATTTCAAGCTCTGTAAGATTAAGTGGCAAAGATCTGAAGCTGTGGAATGAAATACGTGGCTGAGAGTAAAGGTTACAGCAGCCTGAGATGATGGGAATCTCTTTTTGTTCCCTAATAGGAAAAACTCTAACTGAAAATGGGACTGATGGATTTGGAGTAAACTTTTGATGGGATTTTAAAATATCCTAGTGGTCTCAAGTTGGCTTGACCACATTGCCTACAGTGTTTAGGCAGCTCAAAAACAAAGCCTTGAATTGAGTGGACTAGCACTTAAAGAAAGGAAAAAAAGACCCACGGTCAATAACAATCTCTTAAAAAAATAAATAAATAAATAAAAATTAAATCCACTAGGAGTTTGGGAGGATTCTTACAGGTTTAAAAAGGTTTGCAAAGGGAGGAATTTTTGGTTTTGTTGTTATTGTTAACTTATTACTAATTTTTAGTTCCTCTTTTAATTTCTCATTTGAATTATGCTCTAATGTAAAGGGCAGAGAGCAAAATGGTCTTGTATCTAGCACTTCAACGGTCACTACCCTAGCTTACTCAGTGGAAAACTGAAATAAAATCCTGACTTCCAGTTAAATATTTTTTTTTTAGTCAGTTAATTTCTTTTACTATGTCTTACTTATTTTTTCTTTTCCAGTATTATACTTACCCAAGATCAAATCTTAGCTATGAGCTATAACACAATAGGGAGTACGAAGGTTAAGTTTGTAGCTGATTCTCAAATCCCTTTTCCAATACATAACAAGTAAATTCACATTTTTTTTTTCTGTAAGAGCAAAGACACACGTGTCAGATTCAACTAGAGCTTTACATAAACAGGTTAAATAAAGCATTAGTGTACAAGATGCCATTTGACCAGGACAAAGGTTTCTTGATCATACACTTACAAGATGTAATTTAAACATTTAACTGCTTTGAATTATTCAGGTTTCTCAGGAATAGAAGAGGCAACACGGTCAGGTCTGGATGGATTTTATCAGACTGCGAACAAGCTGTGCTTAAATAGAGAAATACCCGAGCTAGTTCAGGCCGGAGAGGAACAGAAAAATATTTATGCTATGCTGCATTGCCAACAGGACACCGGCATGCTCCATAGAAAACAGTATCACTGACCTTTCTTTTTCCTGCTCTGCCCTCAGCCTATCCTTTTCTAGCTCACACTACCATTGCCCTGGATAAATAATCATCAGTACTATCACTCTTGCCTCAATTTATCACCAGTAAGAGATTTCAGAAAGCAATTGGCCCAGATGGAGGAAACATCAAAGTGGAAAATATATTGGTACCTAGGAAACGTTACGTTTGTACTTGGGGCTTGGACACAGCAGGCTCTCGCGTGCTTCTCTAGCCACCTGAGCACCCTTTTTTGCTAATCGCTTGAAGATACAAATTGGGCTCTGTGTGTATGGTAGTGGTGTACGTGGAATTCACGGCAGTATTCACAGCATCCACCTCTGGGAACTTGTCCCGTATGGTTTCAGTGAGGAACAGATGTTCTAAGTATGCAGTTTGAATAGAAGTTTCTTTATTTTCCTTTGAGGTTGAAAAATGAAATTGTTTTGCTCCATGATATCCTCACCACTTAAAAGTTAGAATCAGGTCGATGGGAAGGGCACACATGCATGTAGGATAGATCCCGAGTCCGAAAGTTGCTGAGCTTTCAGTGTATTTCCCACTGTACGCTTGACTCACCATGGGAACCTGAGCCATAGCTCCTCTGCCTATGAAACCCTAATATGACCTCATTGAACTAGCAGGCTCTGAAGCTCAATTTCAGTACGTACAGTGCTGGGAGATCTTTGCTTGTCATGTGCTCTAAGTGCAAAGTAACTTTCACAATATCAAAAGTGAAAGCAAGTAAAGTAGATTTCTCTTGCACATTTCTGATAAGAAGTCCTTGGTGCTTTGAGTATCTTTTCCAGCCACTGATGGGATTTTGGGAGTTTAATAGTAGCACACAAAAAGAAGCAATAAGTTTTCATTCTGCAATGCTACTTTTGCGCATAAACAGTTATTAACTTTGCATCGACGTCTCCATGGATTAAACAGTCCCTAAGTACACATTGACAGCACAGATCATTATGGTTATGGACCCTTAACATCTAAAATGGGAGGGGAGGGAGATTGCCTCTGTGTGTGTGCTCATCTCCTTGCTCCCTCTCTTTCACAAACTATAAGGTTTAATAGCGATTAACACTAGACCACAGCACTTCAGAATTAACAATAGCCCTGCCAATTCTAATTGGTATTCTAATTAGTCTGACAATTCTACTAATTAAGAACATTAAACTTTTTAACAAAGCTATCTTTTTTTTGTGTTGCGTTTGGCAAAATGGAATTGAGGGTATAGGGGAGCCTGAGCTGCTACTTCAGAGAATTGATGATGATTAAAAGGAAAAAAAATAAATATTTGGGGAGCATACAGAAACATTTATATAGGATAGTTAACAAGAATGGGCTATCTGAATTATAGGTTACAGTAACTGATAGAGAAATGGATTAATAAAATGAACACTACACATCCAGAATACATGACTGAAAGAGGTTTGCCTTTGGAAACGCTAATTCAGCCCAGGTACTATAGGATTTTGGTACTGTGGGCAAACGGAGACATTCCTTTGTTTGGAGAAAGATCACATCTCTAAATTTGCTTTCCTTCTGATATGAAACAAAAGAAAAAAACCTGTGTTCCACAATCAAACATTTTTGGTAAATATTTGTTTCACAACAAAATGTCTCATTTTGAAAAAAAAAAAATAGCTCTGATTTTGAATTTATGTATTATATGTGATTTTGAAAAGAAATAACCTTTTGAAATTCATTAAAGACCTTACTTTCCCTAAATATTTTATTATCAGAATGAAATTTCATTATAACACACTTAAGGCACAAAGTTTTATGCCAAGAAGCATGCACAAAGTTTTATGCCGAGAAGTATGCACACTCTTCTGAAAGAAAACATGTTCCATTTTCTGCCACTTTAAATGACAAGGTCAAATGCCAAATATCATGCTCATAATCAAGATTTCTGTTTCCACAGGAGTCAGAGCATTTGCAGAGAGTATTTGCAAAAAACCACAAATCAACCACCCTCATTGCTGTTAGTCGGTGTCACATGAAGCAAATGAATAACAGACTAAATGGAAAGCAACGGGAAGAAATAGTTACTCCAAACCCCACCAACCTGAATCTCACAGATTTTACTCTTCCAAGACCCAGCCTTCGGGATATAGCGCAGGAGCTCTGAGTCTCTCAGGATTTGGCCCCAGGCTGTAACGCCGAGTGCATTTCTTCCATCCCTTCACCAGATCGCTACTGCACTGCCTGTATTCACACTGTTCAAGGGTTTTAGAGGTACAGGGAGAGACAACTATTCCAGTCACCATCTGCTGGTGACAGCAAATGTTCTCCACACGGCTGTCTTCAAAATTCATAGCAAAGTACCCTTTTGAGATAAATTTTACCTAGATGGCTTTACATAGCAAGATGCCTTACAGGTCAAAATGCACAATGCAGAAGCCAGAAAGCCTCTCTAGGTAGGAAGTACACTTCAAATTTCAACCCAAGCTACACATAAAACTCCTGAACATGAGAATAAGGCTTCAGACATATTATAGTGTGCTCATTGGAATGCATATCTTGAAATACTTTGTAAAGTGCGTATTTTGTCTCTCCTGGTCACACTGCAGTAATAATGACTTGAACTGCAGTAAGTATTGCTCCAAAAATAACAATTGAATTAGGGATGATCACCAAGAAGCAAAAATAAGGCCAGATACATACTGGCTGACACTACAAACAATATCATAGCAAGAAAAAACAATAGCAACAAAAAAAGATTCCTGACTTGCAAAAACACATGCATATTCAGTACAGCTTCTGCTGACCACTGACAGTTTTAGCATTTTGCAAACTATGCCCTCTGTGATCTCTTCCCGGTACTTCAAGAGCTCAGAGAGTCAGGCCTCCAGTAGGGCCACACAAGCCAGGTAGAAAGGCAGCCTAGACAGTAACTAGCACAACACAAGGGAAAAGCAAGCAGGATTCAGGCTTAGAAAGCCAAGCTCCCTTCTTAGGAAAGGGAATTTAGCGAGAAAAGGCGGCTTTTTGCCAAACTTCCATGTGCATTCTGGCCATGGTTACGTCAAACTACTTGGGGATTCAAACCAGTCCTCAGCCAGCCCAAGGACCAAAATAAAAACTCTGGGTTGCCAAAAGATACTACTCGATTTCTTTTGCATGCCCTGTAAGGTGAGACCACTTTGCAGAGTGGTTACCTCCAAAACCAACACTCTCTACTCAAGATTGTGGCATAAAGCACTGATTTTCCTGATGCCTGGTGGTTGATGAAGCTGGCAAGCTGAAGAGTTTACTCAACTCCTTAGAGATTATGCAGATGTAAGAGATGGAAAGAGATGAAAATTACTAAAACTACTGTTTACTTCAGCTCATTCTCAAATATGTGATAACCTCATCTCCTTTTGTGGCAGCTCATTACTTCATGTTGATTTTCGCAAATTTTATTGCCTGTTAGAGAATGCTGCTTTTTGAGGGGGTGTCCACAGATCTTACAAAAATACCTAACCAGGTACAAGCAAAATCAGCTCTTGAGCTCTACTTCTTTCAGTTGCGTATTTGGATAGACAAGGAACCATCGTTCTATTCTTGATCTTCTCTTCTTTACTCTGTCCTAGGAAAATTGCAAGGGGAAACTAAAAAATTACAGCTCACAACATCAGTGATCACTTGATCAGGAAATTTGGTCAAAAAAAACCACATTAAATTTTTTTTTTATTAAGATGAGAAACATCAGATACTCTGACAGTAAATCTGCTGCTAGAAGTAATAGAATTGTTCATTCATCACTGAAAAATGTTCCTTTAAAATCAATTTTCCAAACTTATTTTGGAAAAATATCATTACAGCCAAATCTGAATTCAGCACCATTTTACAGCTGAGCTGAAATTGGCTCTGCCTTTCACTTTCTCAGAAGCTTGGAGATCAAATCCAGAAAACAGTTTTATAAAATCCTGTTCTATTTGCGGTTAAATTCTGCCACTGAATCTCTAGTACTGCCAGGGGGAGAATGAATCCTGTGGGTAAAACACCTCAAATGACCCGGCTTCCAATCTCAGCTGTGAAAAACTTTCTGTGTCTTGAGGTAAAATGAGATGACCAAGATCCTCAAAAATATATTGCTGTCCATTTTTCACTGCCTTCAAATCACTAAAGATTTATACAGTTTTGTTTAACAGGAAAAAGCAGGGAAGTAAGAAGATCCAGTGATTATACTACCTAATCTACTTCTGAAAAGTAATTTCTGGAATGTTTATTAAATAGACGCTGGATTCTTGATACTTCCTAATGTTTGCATCAAGCGTTTTATATCAGTGGAACAAGTTCAGGATGTGTGCTGTAAGATCCTTGTGTCTCCCTTTTCATTCTGGAAAGGAGCGTTTCCCTGCTTCATTGGAATGTTATAAAGATAAACATAATTCTAGCACTGGCTTAGGTTTGTTTGGGTTTTGGTTTTACTGGTTTTGTTTGTTTTTTGTTTTTTTTTAACCCAAAGTTCTTTTAGATAAGGAGAGATCTCCAGTAAGGTTTTTAAGTACATGCGTTATCACATGTTCCAGATGCTCTTTGGCAAGCACAGATGCTAGGAGGAGTCAAAAGTGTAACACAGATTCGGGAAACGTAAGAGAGGCCATAGTTCATTAACAGCTTGGGTTGCCTGATTGCACAGCTTTTCTGCTTTTTGAATGGAAAATTTACTTATCTTCATCAGACCAGTATCTCAGGAAAAGCCCTGTCCAAGGAGGGTTATAAATTCAGATAATAGAAGGCAAACTAAACGGAGCAGATATTCCTATTACAGCAAGCTTGAGTCATCCTGCCCAACACTTAATATTGCTTATAAAAACAAGCATTTCAGCTGAACTGTGCTGTCAAGAAACTGCTGGCGTGTTTGTACATAAGGAGAGCAGAGGCTTTATAGGAAACTGTAGCTCTGGCATTTCCTGCTATCAGCTACTCAACTTCTCAACTTTAATAATGTGCTTTTAAAACAGGTTTAAAGGAATTATTATTTCTAAAGTCCCTTTAAAAATTTTTTTCTCCTAAGGTGTTCAGGTATTGTTTCAGTGCGCTGCTAATTTGCCTGAAGAGTGCACAGAAGAGAAAGGACATGATGATTCTTAGTTAGGAGCTTGCAGCGCGCCTGAACTTGGATAAAATTTCATGGGGGTAAAGAAAAGTCATTTCTCTAGCCTGAGGGCTTTCTCCCTGCTGAGTTTCAAAGGTCTGTTGCAAATAATGGAAATGTCAGAATTTCTCATAAACTTTGCAAGGATCTCCTCCGAAGTTCCCCTACAAAACATCCTATAATTTACTATGTTATTATAACAATCCTATAATTAGCTGTCCACCAGAAGCTGACATTACTTTTAGGTTTTATTTTGCACTGCTAGTGTCAGTGTTAATTCCCCTTCTCTGTTTCCTTGGGGCTTGCATTTAATTCAGAGCGTGCCGCATAGTCTAAAGCAAACTGCTCACCTCAGCAGGTGCTTTCTGTAAGGCTGTTCTGCCCTTCTAGAGCTGGTACCACTGCCACACGCTCAGAGCTCCCACCTCTTCCCAGAGGGGCTTTGCCCCAGCACTGCCTCACCACAGAGGGCTCATCACGTTGCCGCTCCACGTGCCACAAATAATCCTCTCACAAGGAGAAGGCTGCAGGAAGGGAGAAAAAGTATTGGGAACATCTACACAGGTGATCTGGGGAGAATATCCCATCAGACGCCTCTTGCTGGGGGAGATTTGCAGCGGAGAGAGGAAAGCAGTGCATCAGGCTCAGGTTTTGCAAGGAAAGAGTGCCCCTGGTTTATGGAAGCAGCAGCACGCATCATAGCCAGGAGGTCTCCTGAGGGGAAGAGGAAGTCATGCAGTCTCTTCTGGGGTCACACACTCCCACACTACCTCTTCTAGAAGGCACTGGCTACAAGGTCCAGCCCAAAAAAAATGCTTTGGCAGGGACAGAGACATTCTCCAAACAGAAACAGAAGAAACACAACTGTGAATCACTGTAGGCACTGGCAGAAGAAAGGGAGGAAAAAAGCAGCATCACTAACTAGCTGGTTGACAGAGATGGTCCTTAAAGAGTAGATGCCAATCGACAGCATTAGGGTGTGTGCTGCAGCCAACTGTCCCCGCTGCAGTATCTACAGGCTGCTGAACCTATCTCAGAGTGTCCCCAAGGCAGGGTGACAAGCCCAGTCACCAAGCACGAATGAAAAGAAAAACAAACAAAACAAAACACCAAACAGTTTCTCAGGTGTTCTGTAAGGTTGCTTCACACCACAAAGCAACAGCAATGATCTTAACCCCCTGCAGCTCCAAGAATAGACAGACACAGCTACGTGACTGGTCTGACTAGAAATGTTTTTCCCCTGGGAGAGGAGTACCTTAAATCCCATATTGCTGCAAGTTACTATCGCCTCTTAACCCAGGAATAAAACTTTCGGGCTATACTGTACTATTAGTTTTCTAGGTGGAATGTATTTTATTAGCGTTTTTTTAAAAAAAGTATTTTCCATGTTAAGATTACTGGATCTCACCCCCTCTCAACTCATTTAGATTAGTGTAAGCCAAGAGTAGCTCAAAATTAATAGGATTATGCCAAATGTATGTCATATCTAAATCACACCCATGCTAGTCAGTGTTTCAGAAATCTTAGAACAATTTCTGGTCACAAACTCATTTTTTGTTAACCATAAGCAATAAGTATTAGAGACCATTTCCAGATTCTAAATCCATGTTTTCCTCGAGCGACTCCTATTAAAACAGAGTAACTAAGCCCTCTGCAGCTCTTTCATATTTGTCCCTAACAGCCTATTCAAAACATAAAACTAAGGATGTCTGATTAGAGCAAGAAGTACATCCTCATTACAGGGGGCTTAGATAGTGCAAAGCATATTTATAATATTTTGCAGCATTAGCAGATGGGTTAAAATCACATTTTCAGACTGAGCTGAATCCTCTTGAGCTAATGTAGGTTACTTCTCTGAAGCCAGGGGTCCTTATCAGTGTCTTCTTTAATCTCTCCTGGGGGAAGGACATATATCCCTGAACATCATCTTAGCACTGGAAGGAGAGGGCTTAACCAACTTGATGGGAACGGCAGGTTCCCCTCGCAAAGCAGTCCATAGCAGTGAACTGGGGATGCAGAGAGGCACGAGAGGGCTGGGTCACCCCTGGACAGAGACACACTAGAGTCCTGTAATGTGCTAGTTGGATACAGGACAGGCAGTTGGCACACAACATGCGTATGGCACACTGGTCTGCTTCCTCCCCTTACATCTCCTCCTGTAGGGTGGAGGGTCCCAGTTCTGACTAGTCTGTAATGCACTGGGTCTGGCAGATCACAGTCCCTGCCCAAGACACCATCCTCTCTTGCCCTGTTTTATTAAAAAAAAAAAAAACCAAACAAATAACAAAAAAAAAAACCCCACACCCCAAAAAACCAACAAACTCAAAACCAAACCCAAACCTTAAAATACAAACAAACAAAAAAATCCTCCACAAAAACCAATCAGACAGGTATTCCCAATTCCTCCTGAGCTATGAACTCAGCAGGAGACTAGAGCCAGGAGCCATTGTATTTCATACTGTCACCCATATATTTGCCTCTCATGGTCTGGCTTTGCAATTTAGGATCCTTTGGAGGCATATTTGTCCCCAGTCCTGCTTCCAAGGCAGCAGAGGCACCTGCTGAGGGAAGCCTCCAGCCCCACTGCAGGCATACAGAGCCTGCCCAGAAGCAAGTGAGTTTAGAGGGGGTATTTCTGGTCCTCCTCAAATGTTTGGGCTGGACTGTGGCAAGAAGGCAAGTTTGTGCCAGGTCACGAGTGAGGAAGAGGGAGTCCGATATCACGGGACTGTCAACACGACTTTACATGCATGAGGAGTAGAGCTGCTGTGATGTTTAGTGTCTACGTTAGAAAGATGAGGAAACAAAGAAAAGCAAAAGATTTAGCTGAACATTCTCTCACTGCCCGCAGAGTCCCATTGCTATCAGTGAATGACCCAGACTGCCACACACTAAACTGGTTCTGAGTAAACAGCATTAGAGTTCCTTAATTCTGATGTGGTTCTCTCGTTTCAGCAAAACTGGGAGATGTAGGGCAGTTGGGAGACAATGATGAAAACATTAAAAAAAAAAAGAAAAAAAAAAGAAAAAAATCAGAGACTAATGAAAAGAGTAGAGACATTCCCTGAGGATCTGATGATAGCATATTGAAGTTACTGGAAGGATTCCCATTGATTGCAGTGCAGTTTGGGTCAGTCCCCCTGATGCACCGTGGAGGTTCTGCAGCCCTTTGAACTCAACAATATTTCAGTGAATCTATTAATGCTCATCTGTGTTAAATGTATTATAATAATATCACGTTTGAAGGAGTCACTCATAACTCAAAACTATACAGCCTGGGCACAAGAAGGAAAGAAAGAAAAAAAAAAAAAGGTTGTGGTGTGTGCTCAGGAACGTATTTGGTGCTGTGCAGCCATTCTATAGAGTGCATTTAAGTGTGTTTTGTGTATTATTCTTAACATGCATTCACAGTAGACAGCAAAGCAGCAGTTATGGGGTATGCTGTGAATGCATATTAACAGCAGTACACATTTGCATATCATGGATCCATAATACAAAATGCGTAGTAAAATCCTTATGAAAAGTTATTATGCATGCACAGTAGAGGCTTTCTAAACCTTGATATCTCAGCTATTTTGTTTCTCCACTATTTATTTGAAAATATTAAAAAGGTCAAATTATGGATTAAGAATCTGCAAAAATGTAACGTTATGACTAGAGAGGGAATCCTTCAACAAAGTCAGTCGTTTATTTTGTTTTCAGTAGCAGTATAAAAGCCATTCAAAAATCTATTTTACAACATCTCAGTAGTTTAAAAAAGCCACCTACTTCAGCAATAAAAAAAGGACAGTGAAAAATATTTTTATGAAAGTGTATTTTGGATGCCGGGTGATATAACTGGAAATCTTGATGGTCCTTCCCTTAGCACAGAACCATTACAATATCAACCTTTCCTTCAATTTGTCGTAGTATTTTTAGTATGCATTGAAACAGGGCTTGGGTCCTCGGGACTTTGCATATTTAGATTATCGTGCATTGTATAGTACTCTGAATATGCAAAACCCTCGAAAAGGTTGACAAACCTTAGGACCCTCCACAATATAAATCTTAATACATAAATTCCTATTGAGAACAATAGGATTCTCCTCTCCTCTCTGTTACACAGAGTGTAGTATTTGGGATCAAATCAAACAAACGTTATGAGTAGCACAGCTCTTGCTCATTTGAACAGTTGCCACTTAAGTTTTAACATCTTTGTCACTTCGAATACATTTGCCTTAAAAAATAAGAATTAAAAAGAGAGACCTGAGCTAATTATCTGATATGTCTCATTTCTGCTACAAAAAAATAAAGTTTGGTGTGAGGTTTGTTTTTTTTTTTAAGTGAATGCTCTGAAATATTTGAGCCCGTACACGTCAGTGTACATAATGTGCTCTCCACACACATGTTGTTCTGCTACTGCATTTTCGGTTTCCCTCTCTAATCAAAAAATGCCCAAACAGATTTAAATGAAACTTTATGAAAACAAAATAATTGGATCGGGGCTGAGAACATTAATGCCAAGCCTGGGCCCAACGTGAATTAAAGCAGATGAGTTATAAACCCTTCAAAAACAGGATTTATGATGGGAACGCTGACAGAGACCCATAACAATAGCAGCTTTGCCAGGGATTATTTTAATACTAAAAGCATACTCAGTCACGTACTTTTTTAAAATAGAGATTACTTAATCACTAAAAAGCAGTGATAGGCGATAATACTGAAAGCAAACTTTAAAGAAAAATGTTTCTAAGATGACACATCAATCTTCCTATAACTCTCTTGATATCGCTTATATGTGACACGTCACTCCTTAAATTTAAAAAAAAACCCAAAAACAACAAAACCAGACCCCAAACCCCAAACACCCCAAGGTGGAGTTTGCCATAAGCTCCATGGCAAGGCTGAGCCGAGTGGCTTTGTCAGCTTCATTTAACAGTTTCTTGCCCGTGGAAAGAGACAAAAGGGTTAAGAGAGGAAGAGCAGGGAGTACAGGAGAGGCAGCTGACAGGGGAAACAAGGGCACCAAGAAAGAAGCAGAGAGGGAGGCAAATGGAAGAGCAGGGGGAGATTTTTAGGAGGAGGAAGAAAATGTTTCCAAAGGAAATAACTCAGCTTTTAAAGAGATTTCGGGGAAGCGTTCACAAAGGGGCCAGACGGGCAGAGAAATTTGGCAGAGGGAAAACCCTTCGAGCACCCCAAGTTAGAGCTGTGAGTGTGTTGCCCTGCCAGGAGCAGGTGCTCCCCGGTCACATCACATTGGGGCAGGACGGGGACCAGCGAGCCCCGTCACATGCTTCTGAAAAAAAAGGCATCATTTGTTAAACCTTCACGTTGTACATCCAGTTTTCCACAAATGCCTCTTTTCTTTCAGGAATGTCAAAAACCACTGAGAGCTGCAAGGGGAGGATTCTTTACAGCCAGCAGGAGCTTTGCTCCTGTTATCCTGCGCTCTGGGGCAACACACACTGCCCTCAAAAAATCCCCGCGCCCCAAAAATCACTCCCAGCAGCTTCACACAAAAACTACTTTTTTGTGGCCGTGCTGTGCCGTAGCACCAGCATTACTTCCCTGTTCCTGCCTTCCTTTCCTTGCCCCTTTTCTTTTTAATTCCTGGGTACCAGGTGCACCGGAGGGACTCGGATCAATATAAGACAGCACTTTTCGTATAAACAATACCATATTAACAACCACAGGGCAGCCGTACCTGTAGGCAGGGATAGCACCAAATGTTGGCACGTCTATCCGTGCAGCTAGACTGCTAAAAAGAGGCAGCTCCAGTGGAAATGCACCTACTGTATGTGAAATGCTGGTGCAGATTTTCTTTTTTTTTTTTTTTTTTTTTTTTCTATCAGTCTAACCTTCTGTGTTGATACATGAATGCTGGTACCCACTTAGAGGGATGCCAGATGATCAGTGCAGAATGAAGGTCCCAGGAGAAAGGCTCACGTGGTTTTCTCTGCCCCGTGACGTCACTAGCAGATGGCATGGGTACCAGCTCTGGCAGTTGGCATCAATGTCACTTTTTAGAGATCAATGAGATAGTGCAGATATACACAGATCTAGACTCCAGGAGACGATGCGACATTCAGACTGAAAAGATTTGGAAGGCAAAAAATGAAAACTGATTTTTGAATGAAATAAAAAGCTAAGGTAATACCAATAAAGATATATTTCAGTTGGTGCTGGGTGTGCATGCAAGTGTTTAAAGATACAGTATCATTGTCTTGTATTTTATGTGTGCTATTTACTGTCTAATAAGTCCTCCTAACATTTTATTCTGCTGATGGAATTGCATACTTTCATTGGTGTTATGTAATATTGCAAGTGTGTAGACAATACTGATAGAGTTAGTCTTTGACTGGGGTTTTTGTTTAGTTTTGCTCTATTAAAAAAAGTCCCTGCATTCGTTTTGCTTGTCTATTTGAGGACCGAGGGATCCAAGCTTTTGCTGCTCCCAAACTGCAAACAAAAGCAAAATAACTGGGAAAAGGAAATTATTTTCCCATGCCAGGCTGGATTCTGAGCACACGTGCAGGATTGCAGTCAGAATCTACAGACCGCTCCTGTCAGCTACGAGCTGGAGGGAGACGTCTGAGCTTCGCAGAACATAAACACTGCTATAGCGTGCAGGGAATTTTTCACCTCCCCCCCACAATTGATTGGGGAGGGAAAAAAAATGAAAGGATGAAAGAAAAAGAGGGGAAAAAAAAAAGTTGATTCTAACTAAAGAGATAATATAAATTAGAATTTTTGCTGGGGAAAAAAAAAAAAAAAAAAAAAGAAAAAAGGTAGGGGGGGTTTATTTCCTAACTAATCTGAATACGTTTAGGGCTAGATCATTCTGATTTTTGTCTTAGCATGAAATAAGTAATATGGGATATTCATAAAAATTATAGAAAAAATTGATCATTTTAAAATATGTTACTAGCTGAGTGATTTGGGGGGGATGTTCCATTTATTTTTTTTTCTCATCCACTCTAACTTACTAGAGTTTAATATCCAAATTCATAAGGCAAAGTATGTGGACGGGAAAAAAAAATCCAACTTTGAAATATAAGTCAAAAAGTGATTTAAAAATATTTACCAGTTAATAGAGATACGGCACTTTTCAATGTTAAGACTTCTCTCGCTCTCCTCGTTTTTTTCACCCAGGGGAATTTGGATTAATGAAATTTCTGTATTGCTTTATCATGTTTTGCATTTCTTTGAATTCCATGGTGGCGAGGGTTCAAAGGGCTTGTTTAAAAATAAGATAAATGAGCAGGGAGCTAATTGTACATTTTAAATATTGATTTACTCTATACTTATCGGTGAGAAACGTAGCTTTTTAGTTGCAAGATCCTGAATGCTTCAACTGGTTTTAAAATTCTGGACAGCTTTTATTCTTTAAAAAGCAAGCATTTGCAACTGGCATTTTATGCAAAAAAAAAAATATAGATTGTGCATTTATATATACAAACAGACTCATTTGCACAGCGCGTGCAGGCAGACCCACGAAAGGTGCATGAGGATTTGTGTGTAAGTCGGCAAACTTTAAAAATGGAAATACTTAAATATTGTGCTGCCATTCTTTCAGGTAACTTAAGATTATAGAACCATGTTAACACTACCGTTTGATGAGTCTGTTGTAATGCCAGAATCCCAGATGTGCAGAAAGTTTTCCAGAGAAAGTGATGACCAAAAGCAAATGAAGAACCCAGAGAGCTTTTCGAAGCAGATCGTGCTCCGAGGAAAGAATATTAAAAGATCTCCTGGAGAAGACACAGAAAAAGAGGAGGAGGAGGAAGAGAGGGAAGAGGAGGATGAGAATGGCTTGCCTAGGCGAAGGGGCCTTCGGAAAAAAAAGACAAGCAAGATAAGGATGGAAAGGATCAAATTCAGGCGTCAAGAAGCCAACGCTAGAGAGAGGAATCGAATGCACGGCCTTAACGACGCCCTGGACAATTTAAGGAAAGTGGTTCCTTGTTATTCAAAAACACAAAAACTGTCCAAAATAGAAACTTTAAGACTAGCCAAGAACTACATTTGGGCTCTTTCTGAAATCCTGCGCATTGGCAAGAGACCCGACCTGCTCACCTTCGTCCAAAACTTGTGCAAGGGTCTGTCCCAGCCAACTACAAACTTGGTGGCGGGATGCCTGCAGTTGAATGCCAGAAGTTTCCTGATGGGCCAGGCGGGCGAAGGCGCCCATCACACCCGCTCGCCCTACTCCACCTTCTACCCCCCCTACCACAGCCCTGAGCTCGGCACTCCCCCAGGGCACGGGACACTCGACAACTCCAAGTCCATGAAACCTTACAATTACTGCAGCGCTTACGAGTCCTTCTATGAAAGCACTTCCCCCGAGTGTGCCAGCCCACAGTTTGAAGGTCCCTTAAGTCCTCCCCCAATTAACTATAATGGGATATTTTCCCTGAAGCAAGAAGAAAGCTTGGACTATGGCAAAAATTACAATTACGGCATGCATTACTGTGCAGTGCCACCCAGGGGTCCCCTTGGGCAGAGCTCGATGTTCAGGTTGCCTACAGAGAGCCACTTCCCTTACGACTTACATCTGCGCAGCCAGTCTCTCACCATGCAAGATGAATTAAATGCAGTTTTTCATAATTAATGAGGAAAATGAAAATAAACAGTGGTCATTCACCTCCCCGTCTAATTAAGAGCAAGCAGATGCTTGGGCACTGCGTAATTGGCACAACTCTATTTAACGTGTTTACTAGTTCCTAAAGTGTGTTTCAACTATTGTGGGAAATTTCTATGTATTAATAAACCCTTTTTCTGATAAGTATTTTTCCTTTCATTTTTTTTGGTCTGTAAACACTGTGAGATTCTGTTTCCTCTGAGAGGTTATTTCCCCTTCCTCTTTTTTATTTTTCCCCATTTTTATTTCCCCGTTTGCTTGTTTCGTTGAGCAGTGTGTCTGAACAATATCGCTGAAATAAAAGCATACACACTGTGTAAAGTCAATGTCTATTTTGATTGTACAGTAATTATACAAATGCATGTTATTGAAATCAGATTGATCAAAATGATGTATTTATAATTGGTAGAAAATATATATTATGTATTTGAGGAGAACTGGATTAAAATTATTCAGAATTTTAAAGAAATTATCTCAGAACTGAGATGGGCTTGCAATATGCAGAGGTGAGAGTGCAGCAATATTGAAAGCTATGCAAAAAAAAAAAAAAAGCAAACAAAAAAAGAAACCTTTTTTTGGGTTATTGTTTTTGGGTAAGCTAAGGAAAGCCAGTGATTGTCACTGACATTATTCAGTCTGACCTTTAGAGTGTTGCTGACAGGGGCCTCATACTATTTTAGAAGATGTTGTCAAAATTTTGCCTTGGTTATTTTGACCATATATAATCAGCACTTTTTTTTGTATTATTCTGACTTCAGATGTAAAGGTTTGTTATAACCATGTATAACTGTGGCTTCTCACTACGTACTTTAAATGCAATTAAACATAGATGTTTCCACTTTTAAAATACATCTATTAGCTGTGATACTGTATTTTGCCTGATACTTCTTATTTCACAGTATACAGCTGCCTTTGGTCTTGCCTACACAGCTTTCCTCCCTGCACCCCCCTAGTGCCTGAGCCTGGGGATGGAAATCATGAACTATCAGGGCGAACCTCACGCCGTTTTCAGAAGCATGTATTAGTGATACAGCTAAAGCAGAGCCAAAATATCGCGGAAACAGCTGGATGCTAAATGAAACGCAGCTTAGAGGAAGAAAGTAGCTTTGCAGCTCAACAAAACACCAAATTTCGTATGGGACAGGGCCCTGAGCAGACATGCAGGCCATGAGCTCTGGCTTGTGGAAGGGTGCAGGCGTGTGGGGAGTGTAAAAACTGCAGAAAGAAGGACTCCCTGAACTTTGCTAAACTTAGTCCTGACGGATAAACAGCACCAGTAAATGACAGATGCCTCTGCAACCGACATTAGCTAAGCAGCTACAGGGGACTGCACAGCCCCTCACACCTTAACAGAGTTGAGCTCTGCTGAGCCTCAGTTGTTTTCTAACCCTCAGAGCTGTTTCTCAGTAAGCTACATGAGTGACAAAACAAATGAACAGTTGAGCTAAAAGCCAACAGCCTTTAACCTGTGAATGAGCAAGACGTCTTGATGTTGAGGGATAAATTGCAGCTACCTGACAAGCATTCACCTGAAGTCTTAAAATGCTATGCTATGAGTGAGCAGTGAGTAATTTTTTTTCAAGAAAAACGATATAAAAAGTGCAAATTCCCTACAGTTTAGACACCCCTGATTGAATTGCGGTCTGGGTCGTAGTTTGTTAACGGCATCAACCTCAGCTCCTCATTCGAGTTTGCAGCTTGACATAGAGGGGACGGGCCAATTTTTTCCTGATAATTTGCCTAATTTCACAAGCGGGGCTTGTTGTAAGCAGTCTGCCCCGCCAAGCATCGCAGCTTCTTCAGGAAAACAGCAGCCTGACATTCATCTCTTACAAATAAGGCCAGGCTACCCCAGCTGCTGGAAAGGGGTAACAAGTCCCAAAGTTTGGCTCAGGGTCTAAAATGCCTCCAAGCTTGCAGAGGGAAGGGGGCGGACATCGGGTTTTCCTCAACTAACAGCCTCTCTATACGCAAATACTTGACCCAAAATAGAGCCTTTTGAAGCAGAGTCTTGAGCTTTGGCTCGGGGTGGGGGGGGGCAGGATTATCCCAGCTTTCATCAAGGTCAGGAACCGTGGAAGGTACAGACAGTACTTTTCTGTCTTGGATGAAAGGTGACAGAGATGACCGTCGCTCAAAAGCAGCCCCAGGTGTTTTGCAGTGAACATAGGAGGGGAGTGGGGAAAGAGAAGAGGGGAAAAAAAAAGAGATCGTTTTACTGTTATCCAGAATTAGCTGATATTCAGCAAAGCACAAAAAGGCAGTAGAAGGGGGAAGAAGCCCATCAAGGAGAAGAAAGCCTGTAGTCCTGGGCACAGATTCGCACCAAGAGATACTGAGATATATATTGCAGGGACCTATAGGCAAGTGATCCCAGAAACCAGGGATCCTTTGAAGAGGGCGGGGGGGAGCAGAGCAAGTGCTCTCCCACTGAGCAGTGGCAGCAAACTTACCTAAGCAAGTTTTGTAAGAGGGGCCTCTTCCAGGAGGCTGAGAGTTAGTCGGAGGTGTGAGTGCAGCTTCGCTGCACCAGGGAAGGGCACGTTTGCATAAATTGAGAGCGAAGAGAGGAGGCAGCTGTAAAGTCCGGCACCGAGGGAAGGAACTGCCTGCCGCAAAACATTCAGGAGGCACCCGAGGGGTGTAAAGACTTCAGGCTCTGCAATCTGGGGGTCTCCAGCTCTGTGGCCCTGTATTAACTCAATAACTCATGGGCCAGTTCCAGTTTCCCCTTCTGGCAGCAGAAGCAAAGGGAAAGGGGGAAAAAAAAAAAATATCCCTGCCAGTTCGGATCTTTCTCGCTCACTCCACGACAGATGGGGAGGCAATTCGCAGCCAGATTCCCCCTCTGGTAGCTCAAGGCGGGCACCATGCTTGCTCAGGGCATTGCAAATTGGAAAGCCAGTCCAGAATAAATAATGGAGCAAGTCATAGAAAAATATTGAGAGAGCCTAAAAACCCCTGACATTCCCTGTCTAGGGGTGTATGGATTATTTAGAGACATGGAGGTAGGGGATTCCCTGGAGAACAAGCTCTCTGGCATACCTTCTCTTTCATGCACGTGACAAATATTTCTGTGCTCCTTTGCCGGCCAGTCACAGAATATAAGGTGCTCCAAGCTCTGACGTGATTTATAAGAACCATTGGAATCACCTAATTTTAGAAAACAAATCTGAGTGTTGAGAAAGTTCTGGTGCTTTAAATTCACAGGACTAAAAGCCAGTAGGTTTCTTTACCCGTAATCTCCCCTTTATAAGGTTTGTCTCCTTTCAACCCCATTCATATAGCACAACAAAGCTGCTCATTTCTGCCTGCCTTGCTCTCCTCTTAACTGCCTTCACTTCCTTGAGGAAAGAAATATGTAAAATAGCAACCACTCCAGAAAAATTAGGTGAGAAGTTTCTATTCTCCCCTGTCCTCTAGCACAAGAGTAATGAAGCCTTCTGTCAATTTTAGAGGTGGGAACCCCAAAGCTGGCAGAAGAGAAGCTGTTTCATATGTGGTTTTGTTACACAGCGGTACTCTTTGACATATATTATTTCCCAGAGTAACATTTTAGTGTGATTTTTAAAAAATGCTGTATATTGTTATGGTATCAGAAAGACACCAATTATTTAAGAATGGCTGTACTGGTTCACATTAAACATCCATCTAATCTAATATCCTGTTTCCAACTCAAGGGCATAAAAAAAGCTGTCCAAAAATGTCAGAATAGGGTGAGAAAAATAAATACTTGTTTTACTAATAAAAATGCTGGAAAAGGAACTAAACATCATGTTCCAGGATTTTAACCAGCCCTATCAAAGACAGGGATGTGCCTGAATTGGAAAAAGGGGTGGGAGGCACCAAAGCATATTGCAGGGTTTGCACCTTCCCTCTGAAACACTGGGCTCACCAGTAATCACCAAGAAGGATGGACCGGGGAGTGTTAGGCTGTACCTCTGAACTCTGTGTCAAGAAAAAAAAACACACCTCATCAGGAGGAAAATTTAGAACCAGTGGCCCTAGCCACACAGTTCTACAAATTTCAGGGTGGCCACAGAGGGAGGGGTAACCATTGCTTTGCCGGAGTTCAGAGGAGATCTTGAAGCTCCTCTGCATTCCAGTAGGAACATGCTCATTTTAGGACACGTCCTGGCTGTGCTCCCTGTGGGACTGTCTGTGTTCTTTCACTTCATAGCTATCTGCACAAAGATTTTTAAAATGTATGGAGATTGCACAGGCACAAACGTGATGGCAGGTTTGTTTGTTTTTTTTCCTACACTAGCAATTCCCTCTCCCATTTTTACCCCTACTTTACTTTTCTCCTCTTTGCCTGTAGGGCTCTCAAATGGCAGCAAATTAAGTGAAATGCCATCAATAAAGATGAATGAAATCCCAGTGAAACACATGGCAGAATCTTTCCTTGCGAAAGCAAATAATACCTGCCTAAATTAAAAAGTAGCTGCATGGTTTTGGTTTTCAAATTGTGACTCTAGATTAACTCAAGCCTATGGTTATATTTTATGGTCCATACCCAAGGTGAAGACAGGCTTAATCCTGGTACTAAAATGCCACAGCTTTTGATGTACAAGTCGCAGAGATGGTACTGCTTAGGGTCAAATTGTCACGAAAGCAATTCCTCTTATAAAATCCCAGCAATTTCCAAATTAAAAGCAAACAAACAAAAAAAACAAAACCAACCAGCCAAATTAAAAAGCCCCAGCCCTCAATAATCTGGCTGTGGGTCTGACCCAGAGCTGAACCATGGCAGCAGGTTGTGATTTTGCTCTGGAGAGACACAGATCAGCGTGGCGAACAGCTGGCACTGTGCCACCATAGAATCTCAAGGGCAGACCTGTCGTGTCTCTCTGATACAAATCTAACTACCGTACACAGGGCTGCCATGCACAATCGCACTCCCAAGCCCTCTCTGCCGCACAATCAGACCTGAGCAAGTTGCCTCGCAAAATTCTTGCACGTTATGCCAAGAGAATGGCCTATTTTCTCGCAGAGCCTTCCCCCTCACCCCAGAGGATGTGCAAGAGTGAGCTAGGAAAAGAGGAAAGAAAACCAAATTCACAGGCAAGAGAGCTCTGGAAAAAAAAAAAAAAGAAAGAAGAAAAAGTTTCTTTTTTTTAATGCCTGCAGCACAGAGTCCCTATGACTTGCAACTGGCTTTGAATTGGCATCACACACAAAGGTCGTTAAAGAATTAAAAAGAGGTTTCCTTCCCTTCTCCCCCAAATCACCATTTTCTCATGACTGTTTTCCTTTGTCACTAGCTCCACAGATTTCCACATTTATCCCTGTTACTGAACTACTTGCTCTATTTAGTTCTAGGACAGCATGTAGAACATACCGTACAGGAAGAAACCAGATCTCACTATAGGTGAAATTCTGGAGTATTTCAGGAGGTTTTTGTTGTGGTTTGTTGTTTAAAAAAACAGGAATGAAAAGCAGCCTTAATGATTTATCATTTATCTGGGATATTCAGTGTATTCCCATCTCCACCCCAGCCTAGTGAACATTGTACTTTCTGATATTAGGGGAGTTTTTTGTGTTTCTGTAGGGCATTACTTAGCAGGTTTGGGGGTTTTCTTTAGGTCTTCTGTTGTTTTGTTCTTGTTTTGGTTTGGTTTTGTTTGTTGTGTTTTTTTTAATTGGAGTTGATTAATGTGTGAAATAGTATTTTTCAAACTGATGAAATTTCCTAGCCTGTAAGTCTACACACAGATAAAAGATTATAAATCCTAAAGTGCTTGGACATTCTGTTTGCAAATGAAAACGATAGTAATCGATTGAATTGGAGAATTAGTACAGACAAAGAATCCCAGCTAAATCAGAGATTATAACATCAATTTTGTACTTTTAAAAGCAGGAACGTGAGGGTTTGGGTCTGCTCTTGTTCCGTGGGAGTTCAGCAGATACCAGATTGTATTCTAAACCACACGGGAAGCTAGACGTAGCCTTATCCACTACGTTATTTATTTACGGCCACATGAGCAGATGCATAATGCTTAGATGCTACCGAAATGACATTTCTGTTGGGCAGACAGCTTGCAAACAAAGATGGGATCTTCCTCAGAATCCAGGGGGAAGCCCACATGAATATTAGTGGATATTTGCACCGCACCAGGAGAGGTGCACATGGGAAAGAAAAGCATTGTCCAGACATGGAGAACAGCAGGACCGGGACTCTTGCTAATTTTAATAATTAAGCAATTGAGATTCCATCCCCAAATTCGGAGGGAGAGTCCATGTCAGTCACAATGCAAATCCCTTTGCCTTTGGATTTACAAAGAGAGCTGTTCTTGTGCTTGGCACCTTTGTCTTGATAACAGGCATTACTTTAGAAAAGTAAATCTGTTCCCCACAATAGATATTAGAACCATTCTGCTTCACTTTACACCATCAGTGCACGGACAGAGGCATCCTACGCCCACAGGGATGCAGATTTTGCAGTTCCCCATCAGAAAGCGGGGAAGTCATTTGACTGAACGCATGTAGTTATATTAATTTTGATGCTAAAAGGGAACATAATTTAAGAGTGTGATAAGACAGCGAGTGAATAGCCAGTCAAAATGTCCAGCTACCAGTTTCCAGATGTTTAGCTACAGAGACTTTCAGCCCCTGGATTCTAACTAGTCATAACCATCACGTTTCTTCAACTCCTAAATTTCATATATTCTTACTCTTTCTATACACCCAGTTTCTCCCTTATTCAATGAAATAATAGACGCTTAGCTAAAAGGATATCCCTATCCCCATGCCTCATCTCACACTCTCTTTTTAGGAGAGGCTTAAGATGACTAAACTCAGAAATCAGAATGACAAATATTGCAATTGCAGAAACACAGCCCCAACGCAGTAAGGGGATGGGAATAAATGCCACCAGAAGTGTGACCACAGCTTTCCCAGCAGATAAAGCAATTTCATGCAGAATGCACCGTGGCACCTGGTAGAAACGCAGGTAAGGGAGTATTTGGCTCCCATGGGGAAAAACCTTTGTGGCCGTAACAAATGGAGGTAACTACCTCCTCAGAGACCAGTATGGTAAACGTGAGCTGGGGTGCCAGCGTGCTTTGCCCGGACAGCGTGTCCCAGCTACAACTCTGTCTAGCCCTATTTTGAACGATGTGGTTGCTTTGCACAGCAGGTCATCTACCCCATAACAGTTACTTCAGCCTTCATGCTGGATTAACAGGCACTTCGCAACAGCTGAGCCTGCAAAAGATGCCCTAGAGGAGATATGTTGCTGTACAATACATCCACATCTTACTTAATCACGGGTTCCCCGTACCCTCAGGTACTCACACAGATGTCAGTGTGTTCTGTAAGATGGTGACTCTGCCATGAGTAATGGCCTCTACCACAGGCACAGCCTTATGGAAAACCTCTTCAGTGGTTCATTTAAGCTGTGCCTAGTGGCCTCCATGAGAGACTAATGGTACAAGCTGCCTGAGCGCAATATCTCACTCCTACCGTGGTCATATTCACTACACTCTATTTCCTATCCATGTGTTGGGATGAGCCTTCCCTTCAATTCAGCGCTGTTCTGGGCAAAAACAATGCTAGCAGCAGCAGTATTAATATATTAAAGTGTATTATTAATGGACCAAGGAATAAAGGACGATATTTTATAGAGGATCCCATGCATTTCTAGCACATCCAGACTGCAAGAACACACTCACGATCATACTTTGCCATCTTACGGTCACCAGTGTGATGTCTGGGAAACAACTTCTCCAAAGAGTCTGCTATTGGCAAGGAAGCACCATATACAACGAGGAATAACTCCTGTGCTCAGATATCCTAGATCGGCGTTATACCCGACCTTTCTCTCCTTCAGGCCAGAATACATGAAGGTAGCAGAAGACAATACAGAGTCTTTGCTTAGTTTTCCCATTTCACCTGTGATTTAAGCCAGCTCCTGCATCATGTATCAGTAATCAGTGTCTCCATCTCTCTCAATTGCTATGTGATATTTTGCTTTGAAATATCTAAAGAATTATTAAATAAACGCAGTTTCAAGTGACAATCTAGCATTTCTGTTTCTTCTTTAAAAAAGAAAGAAATCCTCAGATTTGTTCCTAAATGTATTTAAATCTTACCAGTGAACATGATGCTGGTTATTAAAAAGTAATTTTGGAGAAATTAGCTCGCAGCTACAAAATTAATATAATTCATTTATTACTTGCAGCCACAAATCAAAATGCTGTTAACACTGCTGCATGCAATTTAATATGCACAGTAAGTTTCCATATGGTTTCAATTTTAGGTTCCCTGGTCACTACAGAGGCTCATTTGCAGAACGGTCTGTGTGCATGTGAAGTCAGGTTGTGCTTACTGGCAGAAAAAAAATGTTCTAGATGGTTCCTGCATAGACACAAGGATCCAAACAAGTCCAAAATCACTAACACCTTTTGGGATTACCATATCCTACATAATACTGAGGCATACCTATATGCATTCATAGAACCACAGACATAACCAGTGTTTTTAAGAAAAGACATCCCTAGTCAGACTGCTATTACCAGTTCAGCCTCCTGACCGTGAGGGCACAGTTTTTAAAAGCAATTAAGGATTCAGTGCCTCTCTCGGAGCCAACAGGACCAAAACATAACAACAAGATGATACATCAGCATCGACTGCAAAACTTAAAATCAACCAAAGAGCCTAAATTTTAACAGTGACCTATAGGCTGGGATTTGGTGAAGTGCTGCTGAGTTTTTGAGTAACGTACTTGGAGTTGTGCACACACTGTGAGTAGCTTGAACACATCAACTAGATAAAGGCAATATGTTGCACATACATTCCACTTTCGACAGGCTTGTTGCAGAACCGTACCACGCCTGAATGAGCAACAGTTCTTGTTCAAAGTTGTCTTTCTCATACCTTCTTCAAGCACTAAGACCACAGCAAACTCCAGCAACACTTGGCTCATCGTTTCCTAACAAAGCCCGCTGAAGAATGATTATAGCGCATTTATGCCTCTGAACTCAACTACAATTGATTATTTGCCTGACTGAGTGCAAGAGCAATAAACAGAGCCCTTTCCAAATAAGAGCACGCCACGAACACCAGCATCCCGCACCACAACTCTAGTCACTAGGCTGCAAGCCCACACAGGCCAGAGCAATACTTGTTCCAATCCTCTTCCTCCTCCTTCAAAAAAAATAAAAAAAGCAAACCACCAAATGAAATCTTTCTCCTAAGCAAAGCAAGGTGTTTCAAAACACTTTTGCTTCATTGAAAGTTTTCTGAGCAGCTTTTCTAATAAAATTGTTGGAGCATACTTTCTCTGGGGCTTCAAACAGACAACTGGCATCAGCTGTGGCACGACAGTCAGCACAAGGTCAGGAGCAAACAAGGCCAAAATTACAGGCACAGAATTTTTGCAGTAACAACACTTGCTATTGAACCCTTGCCACTTGTTCGATAAGTCAGCAGCTGGTTTGGTTCAGCACTGTTCAGCTGCGCCTGGGTTCCACTTATAGCTGGGAAACCACATCACGCACAGCTCCAGTCATATCTAAACTCAGAGTAAGAGGGCACAAAGCTGGGGCAACAAAAAGCATTTCACATCCTGAGACCATAGTACATCAAGCAGCTGCCTGAACGCACCTCACAAAGGCATGACCACCACCCAGAACTAGGAGGTCAGGCTTACCAGATATCCACTGGGCTAGTCAAAGAGAATGAGAAGCAGGGCGTCGCTCTCGATGACTGTTATTTATCAGAGGCACCTTTGAGGTTTCATTAGCCGTTGGTTGTTGAGAGTGGTTGATGTCAACACAGCCCCTCACCTGGAAAACATCTTTGCCAGATCTCTCCTGGGCAGCAAAGGCATTAGCATGCCATTGCAGCCTGGCTAACCACAGATGGGAAAAACCATCAGAGATCAAAGCACTTACTGTGCTGAAGTCCTGATTCTGAAGAGGTTCAGTGAAACAAGCCTCTGATCTAACCTCTTCGAGGATTTCAGGTTATTTTCACTAATTTCTAGCTGACACTTTTGGGACAACCCCAGGCTAAATTACTGCGAAGGGAGACAGATGGAGGGAAGAACAATAGAAGCAGGCAGCCTATTATAACTTAAGTCCTACTCTTTCTAGCACTCCTGACATCAATAAGTCCTGTCCACCAGAAGGGCATCGTGATGGCAAGGGGGCTCAGAAATATTCCGCTGCATTTACACAATGATTTCCTGAGATGGAAGGGAGCGGGGGAGCTGCCTTCTTTATTTTAGCACTGTCAACTGTTAGTACAGAGAGTCTCTTTCTGGTGCGTTATGTTCTCGTGAGCTGGCAGACCTGTTGGGAATATAATGAGGTCTGTGCATGCACCTCCTGGTGTGATGTTTAAAAACTCCATTTCTAACAACTTATTCCTCAGATGCTCTCCTGATTTTCTTGAGGCGTAAGGACCAGTTGACTATGCAAATGAAAGAAGAGAATGTAGGAAATGAGTTAGACACAAAGGGAGTTGCTGGCAAATGCCATTGCTTCCTCGGGGCATAATGGTAAGAGACAGCTGCTACTGCCAGCCCAGAAGCAGTAGCTGAGGGGGTTAGCACAGCTCTGTAGAAAATCTTCTGTCTGATGAATAACTAGGCAGAGGCTGCCTATGCTTACAAGGCAGGACCCCCAAACCAAGATCTTTGATTTCTGTTCTGCTGTTCCCCGTCATCAGCTACTCAGAAAGCACACAGGAGCAATATTAGACGATTTTGGTAGCAGTTTGCTATTTTGTTGTCTGAAAGTCCTTTGTAACAAGAGGGGCAAGACGAGAAATCGATTGTGAGTACATGAGAAGCATTGTCCTTTGCAACTTCTAAAGGCATTACTGTAAGTGCGTGGTGACTATTTTGGAAGAAAGACGTTAATTTTCTGGATCGAATGTTTTGAAATATGAACCACCTGCATGACTGCAGAATAAATCATTCCACAAATATTCAATCATTATACAAGATACTATGGTTTTATTTTTTATTTTCGGTATGGAGCGATTCCCTCAAGTAGTTATCACAGCAATCATAACTCTGATACATGTATTTTGTCGTTCTGCCCAATAAATGGTAGCAGAGTACTGTAACTGATGTGCATACATAAATATTTTAGGACTCTGTGCTTCTTAAATTGTTTGGAAATACTTATGATAACCAGTAAATACTGATACTTTTCTTTCACCTCCAAAAGAATCTGTCACTTGGAGAACTGGCATGATGCTTAGAGTACCACTTTATGAAAGAAAAAAATGACACAAATGTTTATTGGTGGTATTAAAGGAAATGCTTGGTGTTTTTCTGCTCTGAGCAGAATAGCTGTCTGGAGTGCCACATGTTATGATCACCACACAAAGACAGAATAAAATTCCTTCCACAGGGGAACACCATTTCAAACAAGGGAGAAACCAAGACTCTCAGTATTAAATGATTTAAAAGCATATAAAAGGACACTTGTGCACTTTTCCTGGGAGTTTAGGGGCGCCTGATACTTTCCAAAACACCCAAAGAGAGTAAGCAGTAAGCAAAATGCACATTTCATGATTCTTCTGCTGTTCCCTCAGCACTTCCCAGGAATTGAGAAATCTCATCTGAGGTTATGTGTGCTTACCAGCAGAAGGCTAGGTCCCTATGGCAAGATTTCACCCTCATTTATACCAGCAAAACCCCTTTAAACACATTGGATTTACTTAGGTATTAATGAGGACGTGCATGGAAATGTTACATTAAACTCGAAGTGCAACACACTCCACACTTCTACTCAGCAACAAATAGAAATATCCTGCTCCTATAGCACTCCCATTTTTTTGGGTGTTTGTTTTTTTGTTTGGGTTTTTTTTGTTTCTTTCCTCTCTCCTCTTCCCCAAAGCACTTCACAGCTGTAAGTTGGCACTGTTACTGCTGCTACACGCATGAGAAAAAACAAGATGAAATGGTTGCCCAAAGAAGTCAAAGTGAGCAGAAGCCTGGTGACCTAGCTCCTGAAGTGAACCCAGCTTTCTTCAATCAGATTTCAGACATATGACTGACCTACCTTGGCTTAATGGCTGCCATGCATCAGCTGAGCCCCAGTGAAAACAGTTTGAATTAGCTTGTGCTACCCTACATTTGCAACAGCTCAGCTGCTATGCAGGAATTCATTATGCTATGGTAACTTGCTCAAGTGGCTGAGACCTCAATCTGATGCTTTACCCAGTGGCCCACATCACTGCCCAAATCATGCTCTCTGCCTCCATACCAATAAACATCCTGAGCCCAAAGTACGTACGTGCCCAAGAAAATAAGCCCAGTACAATTTTCCAGTGAGATGCTTCAGAAGAAGATTTGTTCAGATAAGGAGAGAGCCCTCAAGGATGGTTTCTTCTCTCCCTGACCTAGATCTGGACAGACCTCTCCTCAATTGAAATAAACTGCATGGATACTACTAGGATTATATTCACGTCCTGTCTATCTTCTGTTTCATGTACAATATTTTCTTCTTCAGACCACCAACGAGTACACTATTCATTCCTCTTACCTTAGTTATTGTAATTTCTTCTCCTTATGATCTCCTCAAGACCTACTTCTCCAGAACACTTCAAGCAAAGGCTTTTTCCTTAGGGAAAAAAGAAAATATTTTTAAAAATATTAAAAAAATATCAGCCATATAGCCCTATTTTCATGAAACTCTACCAACTCCTTGATTTAAAAATCCAGTTCCAAACTGTCTCTATCCTTCCCTCTTCTTCTCTAAACCATCTGTTCATCTATTGTCTACCCGAAACACAGGGCAGGAAACTTCACTTCAGCTGGTGCTGCGTGAAATGCACGACTTGATTCTTGAGCCATGTCCCTTTTTTTTGGGAAGAGAGCTCCTATTCAGTCCTGCTTTATTCCTTAAACTCTCTTTTGGGCTATTATAAATGTGTCATTTAACTCTATTAAACATTTTAGGATTCAGATCATATTAAAATGTTATGCAAAATTAAATTATATTTTATTGTCTTGCACGGATTTCTTGTTGTTATTTTGCAACCTGTAATATCTACCACGGGAACTAACTGTGAAGATAATTATACTAGATTAAGTGCAGAGCAAAAGTGAATATCCATATATTCCTAACCCAGTGTAGCTCAGTTTCCCAAGGTTTCTAAGTTACTAGTTTAAACCTTGAGATAAGCATTATCTCATTTTTATGTCTACAGGTAAACAAAACCAAACTGAGCCCCAAATTTTGGTTACCTATATAACTGCCATAAGATTTGCAATTTTTCGTGAAAGCTCAATTCGAGTTGTACAACCACAAAGTCATATTTTGGAGGGGGAAAAGGCAAGGAAAGCAGCTTCTCTCTGATGCCTCAAACTTACCAAAGCAGCTCAAGAAAAAGAAGGCTGATCTTCTCTCATCCGACGGTGACGTTGTCATAGCTATTTCAACAGGTAAATATCATTTCAGCTTTGTGCTGTAGCACAAAAGCATCAATTATCTGAGAGTGACCTCTGAACATACCACAAACTCAGACTTAGCTTCAGGAGTAGCTCCCAGGGCTGGTGGCTAGGCTGGGCTAGCACAAGGTCTGCTAATAAATGCAATTTCCTGGCTGGGGGAAGACGTAGAAAAGGGAGGATTGCTGTAGTTGTTTTCACCTGGTTAAGCTGAGGCCTTGCTGCTTGTTCTGCTCGGCCCAACCCCACCAGCTGTGACTCTAAAGGAGCCATTCTTCACTTGCTCTCTAAACTCTCTGAGGGGTTATCTCTTATTATTTCTATTTATGAGGCAAGGTCATGGATTTAAGGGTCAGCTTGTCCATTAGGGTCATAGTGCAATCTCTCTGCTATCCTACAGGAGAGCCAGGAGGCAGCTGTCGATGGTCTCAAACTGGGTAGCAATGGTCAGGGAAGGGCTTGCCTCCAGCTTGCTTGGTATAGACTCTAACTCACCTTCCCTGGTGGCAATTTGTTTAGATCATTGGCAGGTTTTAAAGCTGTGTATTCATAGCAAAACTTCTGGGAAAAGACAATGAAAATTTTGTTCTTTGACGTTTCCATGAGGGAATCTGTACTTTAGCTCAATCAGTAGCTCCTCGAGTGTTGGAGGAAATGAGATGCGAATCCCTTTCAGCGAAGGGGAAAAGGTATCTGTCCCCAAATGCTTATGTCTAGATTCCATCCCAGGAGCAGAAAAGCAAACAAATGAAACTGAACATGCTTTATAATAATAAAAAAAAAATATAAAAGGCAAATAAGGAGTGTTCTGCAAAACTAGGAAGAATAGAATAGCTCAGAACACAAGAAATTTGCTGGAGACCAAACCAAATGCATCCTAATGCATTTTCCCAGAGCTAGGAAGAAAGTAACTAGTTCATAAATTCCATCAGGAGCTTGGGGATTTTTGATGTAATGAGTTTTACAGTTTCAGAGGAGACTGCTTTGCTAATAATTATGTAACAGTAATTAAATCTGAAAAAGGCTGTACTCTAACTATGTTGATTTATTGCAGCTCCAACAAAGTACTCCTAGAGTGTGCTTTGGAGCGTGCACCTCCTCCCTCCAGTTTTCTTTAAATTCTCACAGAGCACTGGGTCACAGATGGTCTGAGATGCGATATTTTCCCTATTAAATTCCTAATAATCTTTTTCCGAGGCTGAGTCATGGAAGCCTGGGGATTTCTCATTTTAATTAGAAGGTTTAAGGAGCTAACTCTGTTTGAAATTTCCTCCTAGGAGATATGGGTGCAGGTGATCCCATTCAGAAGAATGACACAATATCAAGGCCAACATCTCATTTCCATATTAGATTACAGCTAGTTTGGCATAACTCCTGATCTGGATGCTGATGATGTGCCGCCTGAGCAGGAGGCACGAACTTTTACCATTTGAAAACAGGATTATTTTAGGATTATATCTGAAGACATTTTAGGCTCTAGCTGGATGTTCCTTACCCTACCGCAATGCTCCATCACCCTGTGTAGAAACCATTTAGAAATGTGAATTATTTATTGGTCTGATTGGAGCAATACGTTTATATCACTTGAAAAGCAGTACTGTTAAGGATGCTCATATAAAAAGATTTATTATATTGTCCAAAGGGCTCATCCTCACGGTATTTAAGTTATTAGTGTTTCAGATGGATATTGTCTGCAAATATCATAAGCTATATAAACAGAGCTTTCACCCAAAGCATTCACGGCTTTAGCATTTGCAGTAGGCGAAGAGCAAGGTCCCACCCCTGCCATCCAAAGGAGGTTATTCTTAGGCACTCAGAGCTGAGTTTGATCATTTGTAAGAATGCCTGTTGTTTAAGAGTTAGTCTGGTGTACTATTCACATGTCCCTTGATAGTCTATTGTGAAAAAAACCCTGCTTTTTAGAAGACAGCTGTTGAAGTTTCGTCAGCCTACACTGTACAGCCAATTCCTGTGCTTTAGGAAAATAATGAGCATCTCTTATTCTTCCAGCATGGCATGCAGTTGTCGAGAAGTCAGATGAGGCATTATTTGCCTTCTACAACACTAGGTAGCTTCTCAGTTTTCAAAAGACAGAAGTGGCTGTATTTTGGGAAAACAAAAACTTCACCCACTCTAAGCTGCACCACTTAAACATGCTAAAAATAAGATTTTACTGGAAGTGGTACTGCAGCATATAGACTTGGCTGTGAATAGAAGAAATAACCTTTTCCTCATTAAATCCTGCCAGTTGTGCCATCTCTGTGCATGGGGTTTGATGAGCCTGAAGTTTTAATTTTGTAATGTATTTTAAAAATACTCTGCATGTAATGGTTCAAAAGCTCAAGTTGTCATAAATTGTTTAAAAGGTTTAATTTCTACACGTAATCCATTCATTTGTACATGCAACTTTTACATCCTTTGTTGCTGAAATTCTCTAAAGATCTGGGATTTAAGGTAATGGCAGGTATTTCTCTTATGTGTCACAGAAACAAAGACCCAAAGACAAAGAATAGTGCTTTCCAAAGATCAAATCCACCCTTACTGTCATATCAGAGTCTGCAAATGCTCCACAAATAGTTACTCCCAGTAAAATGTTACACCACTTGGGAAAGAGGAAGAAGCCATACTGGTAATGAGCAAGAAGAGCCAGCCTGGCATACAGTGGGAAAGAAGTTTGACTCAGTCCTTGATTGCATGGGATGGTTCGTACGTGAAACATCAACACGGGAACTGCGAAACCAGCCATTCTTCCAAAAGCCCGTGAGCCCACCTGATGCTGTAAGAATTGGTTGGATTTGGCCAATTGCTTCACTCTGCCTTTTGTGAAGTCCAGAAGGAGATGGCCAGTGGTAGCTGGCTGGCCGAGGCACTCCCACGTAAGCAGGTTGGCCTCTGGCGTGTATGTTTATAATATCGGTTCTTGCAATAAGAAGGAAAGCACACCCAGCACTAGAATTGTGTGGAAAAACCGCTTGTGTTAACTTCCCCGAAAACTGAAGTAGGGAAAAGCAAGCACTGCTCTTCAGGCCCTGTTCACATAACGGTTGAGAAGCAAAATGAGCTCCTCAGTGGAGGGTCAGCAGAAAGCCTGGGCAATGACAGCTTTTGCCAAAGCAATTAGACTTTCAGCTCTGTCCTCCCCCTTGAAGGCCCAAAATATGAAAACATGAGGAAAGGTAGATTCAAAATACTCTGTAAAGCAAAGAGTTAAAGTGGCAGATGAAATCAGGTTCTGCAATGAGTTAGAGGGGAAAATGTCTCCGAGTTCTGATTAATGACCAGGGACACCTAGAGCTGCTTTGCCTGTCTCAGCAGTACATGACTGGTGCAGCAGGGTAATGTCTAATAACTAATCTTTGACACTAGAATTAAGTCATTTTGCAAGAAAGCAGGTCATTAGAAGCTAAATTGAATTATAAGTAATACTATCTCTATGGAGGATTGTAAATTAATTGGTTTTTAACAATAACATTTCTGTATTTTATTAAAGCAGTGTAAGAATTCAGCGAAGAAAAGAATGTAGCAGATAAACAGGGCAGGTGTTGATGATGCAAATGAAATAGATGACAGATGGTTAGTAGCACGATCACTCACTGTGTGTGTATAATGGATAGAGGTAATCAAATTCCTTTGTGAATTGGTGACTTTCTTTACATCAAGAACTTTAACTGTGCTGTGCTTATACAGCTTCTCCTTAAAAATTAACTCCACTCCTTGTCATTATCTGGAGGTGCAGGACACTCGCGTTTGCAAACTGTCACCAGCAAAAGCCAGGCGTGCAAATAAAACCCCACCTGGGCAACCAGCTACAAGTGCAAAATAGCGATGGGACTCTGAAGAAGCGTCTGCCATCAAAGAGCAGCCCACCCCCCAGAGCAGCCCACGTGACCCTCAGTGTAAAGGTTTTCCTCCAGCCCTGTGGATGAACCGCTGGGCTGAATATGACCCCACAACACGGTTTCTGCTCCCCAGACCCCAGTTTACGGCTCTGTCTCAAAGAGAAGAGACCAGTTAATGCTGCAGCAGAGTAAAACAACCGTTACTTGTTGATGGGTGCTAAGGGCAGCTCGGTCCACAACTGGTATGCTGATTTTTGAGGGAGATTTATTTAACAGTACCACCCAGCCACGCCTGATGATTTCACATGGACTGCAAGAGAATATCACCAGGCTCTAGATGCAGAGATCTCACATCGTTATATATCCACCACACACATATGCAAACACACCCAGGGAAAAAACAGAGAATGCTTGAGCCAGCACTTACTTTACAGAAAGCTGAACTTGTTCTGAGCCAAAACAAATGAGCAAAAAATAGTTGATCAAGTACAGCAGACATCATATCAGGAGCCAATCTATAAGCAGAGCAGCTTCCAGGATGAGTACAGAATGGGCTGCTGGTGGGGTAAATGGGCAATATTATCTACACGCTGCACTTAACACTCTGCATTTCATCCAGACAAAGCCATACCTTTTCTGTGGAGGTGCTCTGCACATAGCAATGCTGGGAGAATCCCTGCGAAATATTTCTGGAATCGCTGGTGATGCCAGGCTGACATTGCCTCAGTCCTTGCTCGTACAGTTACAGGCCTAACACTGCTGCACCAAGGCAGCCTCTAGCTCTTTAGGAGAGTGGTGCTGTCAAGGTGTCATGAGGGTGGCATAAAAGGGCAATGATCTATAGTCTGTGATCTAGCAAAGTACTCCTATAAAGAACTGTTCTGCCGGAGCACCTGCATTGTGCAGCCCTTCTTCACTCTCAAGGAACAGAGGGCATGGCTGCAGGGGGAGAGAACAGTGGCGGGATCCTCTGAGGCATCCCTCCCCTACACTGAATTCTGCTAAACAGCCAAAACCTCTCCTCAACCGTAAAACTGCTCAGCAGAAGGTTTCGTTTGCTCTGAGGGTAGTTTCAGGACCACAACGTCAGCTGCTTGTACCCTCCTCTGTCACCAGAAACCTGAGCCTAGATAAACACAGATCACTTGCCATGCTTATGGAGAGCTTTGCAATACGATGGTTTTTGTCCCAAGTGCTAAAATATTTCAGTGATAGGTGTCCTGCTGCACACACAGAGCTGTGAACAGCACTGCAAATCTGGACAATATATTTGATGATTTGCTTAAATATCTGTTAAGTTTTACTGAGGCATGTAACTTTTTCAGATTTTGAGTATTTGTCCTTGAAACTTTGGGTGTGGAAAATGAAACATTAAAGTAGCTAACAAAGCACCACAGAAAGGAATCTTTCCCTTTTACCTCTTTGTAGCAGGAATATACTTACGGAGTTTCTCTTACCACCAGTACGCTACAGGAAGTCGAGGAAAATAACCCATGGACCTGCATTTGTTTATGAGTCAGTATGGAAAAGTGAGATAGCCACCTTTCAATATAAACAAAGACACTTCCTTTGGCTGTTGAGAAAGCCATTGCAGCATCGAGAAAATACTGTGCTTGAAGCTACAGGTCAAGAATTCTAGCCAGATTCTGTGGTGAGAGTACAAATATACATGGATGCTAAAGAAAGTTTACTACAATTTATATTAGGGAATCCAAATACTTCTCTACGCTAGATGACACAGCACATTATTAAATAGCTTTTGCAATACATCAAGAACACAGTTCTTGACACCGGTTTGAAGCAGAATATTTTCTCTCCCAAAAAACTACATCTAGTCCTTATTAAAATGAAATTGTAGCAGGTTGCTGTATCATTAGAACGAGGGAGATGCACGCACAGTCCAGACATTACCATATGCAACAAAAGACTGGAATTACATTCAAGGCCCCCTTTATGTTTCAGTATATTCATGCTGTATTTCTGTCTTATGATTCATTAATAATATACAACAATTATTTTTGTTTATTCATGTCTACACTTACGAGTGACACCTGCAAACAATTTAACAAAGTTATTAGGGAATTTTATTTTTTTTTCCTATAGGAAAACTGTGTATTTCACAAAGAAATGAATACGTGATGGTATTATTTCTTTTTTGAGAAGGCAAAACACAGAACCTTCATATTAAAGAAGCTATGCATAAATCCTTCAATATCATAAGTATTTGAAATAAAGAGAATAATTGTTACTGAATTAAAAAAAAGCCATTTAGAAACTGTTTTATCACTGTCTTTAAATTTTATCTGCTTAGGCATCAAATCTTTGTTGCTTCTATTGTTTCTTCTGCTCTTTGCCTGCCCTGCAGAGACAAAAAATGAGCTTTTTTTTTTTTTTTCTCTTTAGGAAGCAGCATTGACAACTAATTTCAAAATACATTGGCAGTGTGGAAAGTCTAACCTTGAATGAAAGTTGTGGCAGGGAAAAATATGTCCTGTTGCATTTTAACTACTGATGATGGTTAACAAGTAGAGAAGACGGTATCTGAATTTTTAGATAGCAGGCTGAGCTTACAAGAGTATTTCTTATTAAAAAAAATAATTCTGTATAATGTACAGAATACAGAAGCTAGCAAGGAACAGAACTGCATGCAGGAAACATGCACAGACTATTTTTATGATCAAATTTCTGAGCTGCAGAAGACTTTAAAATGAGTGTGGATATATCCTATAGAGAAGTATTTATCACTTCCCACCAGGATAAGAGTCCTCTCCTGTGGGGACTGGAGCTGTCTCCGTGCTGGTCAGAAGCTCCTTTAGAAGGCCACAGTTAGGTCCGTATCATCCAGGGTTCACGTTTTTGCCTTGGCACCTGAACTCACTGAAGTTTGTGAAGAATTACATGCCTATACAGGAATAAGAATTTGAATATTCCTGGATTTTAGGTGCTCCTCTCCCCTCACCTTCTCCTCTAGGGTCATTTTGACAAAGAATTACAGATTCCCAAAAGCTGACAAGGTACTGCAGGAGACCTCAGTCATTCAGTTAATATGTATTTTAGCAACTATGGTATAGTCTCTCAACTCTTTTCTCATACTTTGAGTCCATCACAGAAAACTCATATTGATTACTATGTTACCTCTCACCCACCACCCTAGGGCAGGCTGGGGGAGGGAGGAAATATCTCCTATACAATTAAATTAAGATAGACTTTAGGTGAGTAGCCCCCATCTATCTCTGCATATGTTGGGTTTGGGTCTTTGGAAGAATAGGAGAAATGCCAGGTTAAATTTACCTGTTTGGAATGCAAATCTCCTCTGGAATTACCGGTGGTAGAAAGTTAAAATACAGAGAAAAGTTAATGAGGAGGAAAACCCTTACAGCATTTTTGTTCCTTAACTTTTCAATATTCCTGCTACCAAAGAAGATCTAGAGAAATAGTGCAATCATCAGTTGCTTATTCATCAAAAATCTTACCCTGTGGGAAAAGGAGAAAATACAGAAGAAATAACAGTAAAAGTACATTTAATTTCACTGATTCAAGGGATCCAAAATATCAAAAGAATCCTTGTTTTGTTTACATAGCCCTTTCCTTTGAGCTATTTTGGAAGACTCAAGAGCTCTCTGAGGTTAAAATAATGGTCTGCATTCAGAGTTGGATGCGTCCCTATTTCAGTAACAAACCACAGAGTAACTTTGCATTTACACTATGCAGCAGTTGCAAGGATGAGTAACTCTGCATCACTTCTCTAGTGTGCACTCTTCAATGACTACTAAGCATCCACGAGGTGAAAAAGCACTAAATTATCACCGGAGTGAGTGGCCCTTGCACTGAAGTGTTGCCATCATGTCGGTCTTAATCTTCTCATTAGTGGTAGGCAGGAGCTACGTGTGTTTTGAGATGGGAACAGCGAAAAAAACACATCAAGGGCTTGTTCAGAGTTTCTGGATGCCTGCGAAATTTGGATGGAGTCACAGAGCAAGGGCTGGACACTAGGAGACACAATGAGATGCAGCTCTGTAACCTGCTGCAGGCTGATGGAGGAACCTGGACAGAAAGAGCTTTTAAGGCAGGCTCTTGAGATCTCCTAAAATAAGTATCAGATTTTTAGAAAAAAATAAATAAAAAAAATTCTAAGTAGGATTTACTTTTTAAAGCTGTTACTGAGAAGTAAGCGGCTTTTCATTTTAGCTTTTTTTCTTTTCCTACTCAGAAAGCACAGAATTTCTGTTACATTAACCTAACTTTGTGACTCTTCCATCATGTATGTTAGATAATGAACTTTCCATGTTTGTCTTTAACTGAAATTTTGGAATAGGAATCTGATACAGAACAGCTGTCTTGTAAGGATCAAACATCACCTCTTCTGCTTAGGTCGAAAGACTTGACAGGTGCCTTAAAACTGCTGAGGGATTTCAGACAGAACACGGCACCGCTGCAGTCCACGGAGCTTCTCAGAATTTCACTGGGCAAGGACAGAAAGAAATGGCTGCCACAGCTTTAAGGGAAAGCAAATCACCAAGAAAACGAAGTGCTACAGTAAGAGAGTCCTTTCTTCTCGTGGAGAAGAAAAAAACCACACCTCTCCTTAGACATGTTAGAGGCTTTAATGAGAAAACAATACCAAAGATATGGAAAAATAGATGCAAAAGATTTTTCATGAGCTAGACCTAAACCATTTCCAGAAAAAAAATGGCCAAGGAGTCAAAAGATAGAGACTGTCAGTAACCACATGGCAGCAAAAGTGAGCTTAAAGCTGCAAAAGCCATAGAAAACTCATTTGCTCCCGAGAAAATTTCTAACCTAAAATTAAGAGGAGACAGCTCAGACCAGTGATCTGGCATGCAGATGTGATCCATGATGTCCGTAATGCGGTCATTCAGATATCTGATGGAAGGATTTCTAGTCGCTTTCGCAAGAGCTTGACTTGCGGAGGAGGTGGCTGAAAGGAGAGCCGGCGTAGCTATTTCCACAGGAAACTGCATGGGAGATGGGATGGAGAAGGTGCTATGGGAAAGACCCAGACAGCAGCTGGCCAAGAGCCCCATGGTAAGCCTGAGCAGAAATAAACCCAAACATCTGCACTGAAGGCACAATCATAAGCATGTCAGACTCTGCACTTCTTGATAACAAATAAGGGGAAGTAGCAGGAGACTTGCGCTGTGCAGAAATGACTCGAAGCTGAGGAGCTCCTGTATCTGAGTGGTAGCTGGGCAGCCTGGGGAAACACAAGCCTCTGTGGAACATGACCACTGGGACCAACTCTCTCATGACAGAGTCTCACAAGGGAGAGCTCCCTACAACTTTCTCCTTGACAACTTAAAAATAGCCCTGATTGATCAACATAAACACAATACACACCTGCAGTTGCTTGTAAGTAACCTGCTGACTCAAGTGGAAAGATACAGTTGCAGTGGCACATGGACCTCCTCATCCACATATGACTTTTGGGAGGCAGCAATGAGAACTGTTCAATCTACCTCCCTGCCCTGGGACTCAGCTCTCACAGGCATCTCTGCCTTGGCTTAGTCTCAGGATCTCTTGTTAGAAGCAACCAATATGGTGCCCTGACTGCTTTGGAGTTTTGAGGAGCTGCCACATGTTTTGCACAGGAAATCCACAGTGAGTGGGAATGGAAACTTCACGCAGCTGGAGGACTACCTCATACACTATCTCCATCATCTGCAGCTACAGCCTATTGGTGTAAAGACACACAACAACACTCCTTGGAGAAATGACAATACTCAGGTGGTCAAACCATACCAAACATCTGTTTTTCCAGTCCTTATTCTTTCCATATCTCTACATCTCCAGTGAGCCTGACATCAGTATCTAACTGTGCAGACATTGTGCTCTGCAGCCGTCAGTTGACCAAAATGTCAGCAGGTGACGATTCATGCTTCATTGGTGCTGCTCTATAATCTAACAGCAGTATATACAAATTAGGTCTGCTTCCACTACCTTTTTTTAAAAGAGGTGATATTATCTTGATGCTGTTTTCCAGCAACTTCCTTGCTAGTGGTTAAGGGAGAGTAGCAGTTACTGGTAAAAATCCTTACTTGAAATGAAGAAATGGCTCACGCTTGTGCTAATTCATTTGCGAAAGTTACCTTGCCAGATATAAAACATAAGAGGAAGAGATTTGCTATGAACAAATACCTAGCTATGAGATCTTCTTGTAAGAACATCTCGGGAAAGAGAACATCAGGTTAGAAGAAATACCTAGTTTCCCCCTTCTAATTTAGATAACGTATGACTGTTTTGTTCCATGCAGATGTACACTTACCTCTTCCCCCCCCCCCCCCCCCCCCAGGCCCCGGGGGGTTTTTT
>VWZK01000059.1:221203-258773 GCA_013396935.1 Baryphthengus martii | reverse complement strand
TCACTAGGTTCAGCGATGTTTCTTAAATTAGGCTGTATTTCTGGCCTGATTCACAATTTCTGACATTTATTTTTTGTGAGGTACAAAAGAAGTCTGTTATATCATTTACATTTTTCAATTTCTAAGTGACCTTCATTATGCCACTTGAATCACCTTCCCAGTAACTTTAAGGAAAATTCCATTTTTGTACTGAGACTTTTTTGAAACTATCAAGAAGAGCAGGGAACTAGTTGTTATGTCCAGCATGTTTTAATAGTGTTACTTGGTTTTGCTACATCTCCTTCCAATGCTAGCCAACTGCAACCCACGAGGCAACCAAGACCAGAGTTTTACAGAAAAGTATTTAAATAGTTTCTCTTGGGACTTTGCTTCATCACTTTCTTTTCAAATGCTGAATATGACATATCCACAGCCACTACGTGTCTCCTAAATTTGTATCCTATTTGCAATCATAGCTGGGACAAAAAGAGTCTTGTACTGTTGCAGAGAAATTGGGAGCAAAGAGGAAGAAGAGAGTGATCTTTCAGAATCAGTTTCAGTAAAAAGCTGATCCCTTACAAATGATGAAATGAATTTTTTTGCACTGATTACCTCTGGGTGATCAGCATTTACTGACACCGGCTCCAGTTTTTCACATCCACCTGCTAAGACCTAAACCTCCTCTTCTGCTTCAGTACGCTGGCAATCCACCTCAGCAGCCTCGACAACAAGTTACAAGTCTCCCATTCCAATCACAGGATTGTAAGAAAGCAGCAACAATAGCCTCAGAAGCGACAACGGGCGATTCACTCGCAGAAAGACTTTGACAATGAGCATAAACTTCGTTTGGGAACTGCTTCAGCCACTCAAGCACTTGATTTACAATTAGTCACCTTACTCAAAGTTGTTGGACTGGGTGACTAAGGAAGACGCTTAATTCCTCTGCCACACATAGGATATATTTTAAGTCTCCATATTTGTCATTATTTACATAACAGTTCATGTAAATCTGGAAAATATTAATAAGTCTAGCCTTTTAGGACTACTCTTCAGATACAGAAGACAGCATTTTTTTCAATCCGGAAAAAACCATAAAGCTAAAATAAACTTGTTCCTAAGGACTAAGAAAACCCCCTAACGTCTTTGGAAATGCTGCTTCGTCTCTCTTTCAGCTTGTTACCAACGAGCAGTAGATTTTGAATGATTAGCCCCAATGAGTGAACTGCCTGCTGGAGTTTATAACACTAAACCACGTTTCATTTATAAATGAAATGTTTTTTTTCATCTTGCTGTCTCAAAGCAATCCCCATGCTCTGCTGTCTTATGAAATATCAAGCTTTAACGTGTTGCTGATGTTTTATACATATTGATAGTCTTGTTTACTAAATACGTGGATTGTCAATTCTGTTACCCTTAACTACATTATAATCTCTATTTACACCAGTCTAATTGGTACTGCTGCTAAGCATTATCAGTATCAATAACAGCAACTAAACCATGGAAAACATAGCAAATGTTTCCTCAGCTGAAGGTCACAGCCTCCCTTGACCTGCTCCTCTCTTTACGTCACTGAATTTAGGGCAGCATGAACAGAGAATGCAAGACCAGACTGAATTTGCAGATGATTTTGTTCTGTGCCTCCTCTCAAAGTCCCGCCCTGCCTCAATCCCAGGAAGCTTCGTGCACAAAGGATTTGTGTGCAACTCCATCGCAAGCAAAAATCTACTCCAGTTTGACTCAAAGCCCATTGCAGTAAGAGAAGGTCCTCCCTGACAATCTGTACCAAGCCCTTATTATCCATAGCACATTTATAATTATTAACCAGCAGCACAAGCAGCTAAAGCTGTTTGAGTAGAAAACCCCTAGAATTTCATAGGTAATAAAAGTCCTTTTTATCACAAGTTCAGAGAAACAAGTTTCCCCACTATACTTCGTAGTATGTTTAAAAGAAACTACAGAAATAGTACCATTCTTTATTGAATGTTAAGTGGTTCTGAAAGAGTAGTTTCGGGGGGGAGGGGGGGTGTCATTTAATTTTTAAACAGCCCCACCGGGTTTCATCTCTTCTGAATTCTGTGGGGAAAGAATAGATAGAAATTGCATTTATAAAAAATAAAAAGCAATAATCTAACACCAAGAGGGGAAAACATCTTGCAAGCATTGTACCCTCCTCAAAAAAAGCAAAAAGTGAAAAGAATGATTTAAACAAAAATTAAGGACAACTCACATTTGAATATTATATCTTTGGGCACAGAGCCAAATGCAGATGCATCTAGCCATGTTTTGGACCGAGGCCAAATTCTCTCAGTCCCAGTTGTTCAATTTTATAGCGAGTGAACAAAAGGGGGGGGTTTGATATAATATGGTCGTTTGGTAACCAATGTTTGGGGGCTTGTAAGGTGCAAGTGAGGGTGTTTATGTGAAAGGAGAGCATAAAATTAACACTGTGTTCTTCAAACCAAAGGATGATCTGTGTCATGTAGCACTGTATTTTGTGATTATTTCCGATAGCAGCAGGGCAGCTCAGCACAGTGATTTACAGGCGAAGATGTTGTGTCAATCCACTGGGTTTCACTTCACAACCGTCTTGAGAAAAATCAAATCTGGACACAATATGCAGTGACAAACCCAAATATACCACGGCAATTGTGTTTCTATCTACAGGCAAACGTCTACAACAATGTTTATATTCTTCTCTCATAGCCACTGCTAAAACAAGCCAAACCTCTAGCAAATATTAACATCTGGGAAATATTAACATGCTAATATTGGGGGTTTGCTCCAAATTGCAATGCGTTCACCAGGCCACCCTGACCCAAGTGATGGGAAGGGAACCTGACAGCTCTGCACTGGGATGGAGCAGAAGAGGTGGTCACCAGCAGCGCAAGGAACACAAACACTCCTTCTCCCCTCCAGCCACGCTAATGTATTTCATGGTGTGGAGGATCACTGAGTGGGGAAGTGACAGCTGCAGAGGCAGCACCAGCCACCACAGGCCCGTGGGATATTAAGCAGGTACGTTAAGGCTGATCCTGCCGGCATTAATTTCCTGGCTGTCCTCTCTGCAATGTGAAACTCTCTCTGGAAGGGTTTTGGGGCAGCAGAGGGGAAGCTCTATCTTCTGGCTGGTACCCAAAGTGGCTGGGACCAATTGAGGCGACAAAGGGCCTCTATGCCACCAGTCCAGACCTCCATCGCTGTGACAGTTTGAGGTGGCTGCTTCTCTCAGGGTGGAAAAGAAACTCTCCCTCTCAATGTCTACTGGGAAACCAGCGAGAAGCTCAGTTAAGTGAGTAATAGTATTGATTAATAACCCTGGGGATTTGTAGCTGTGGGAAGTTAGAATAGCTGGCCAGAGGGAGAACAAAGAGTCTTTTTGATGTTTGGAATATTTACAGTAGCCAAAATAAACATCTACAAGGGGAAAGGCAGAGTCCCAACTTCCACAGTTGCTCTTTGGTCAACTGGAGAAGCAATGTGACAGCAGAAGGTAAGGATGGGCATTGGAGCATGAGTGGAAGCAAGGCCACCCCATCACCCAGGGCTGGTTCTGACTCCGAATTACCCTCCTTCAGAGGAGAGGAAGGGCAAGGCCAACCCATCCATTGCTGCTGCGGCTTGCCCCAGGGGCTCAGTAACACCTGTGACACAGCCCCACTCGCTGGCAGAAACAGCAACAGGTCTTGGAGGACCATTTTGAGTGCTCCCCATGGTGTTCTTGGGCACACTTCTCAAAGCCTAAATTCAGCTTGAGTGCAGGCGGCTGCCTCACAGTTGAAGTCAATGAAGTTGCACCCACCTACACCGGATCTGAATTGACTCTATGAATAGATATGTACAGGGTAGGATATTCAAATTCTGTGGTTGCCAAAACTAGACATCTGTGTCAAAGCATTTGACAAGTGCACTGATATATGTCAGCAAATTGCCTGAGGTACTTGCTAAAAAACTACAGTAACTTTCTCATCCTGATATACTTCATCTGCACAATGATTAGAAAATGGCTACAAAGGCAAAATGCTAATAACTCCTGCCTGAGAATTTAACTGTGTGCTTGTATTCCAGAAATGAAATGGCGACTTAAATTTCAGTATGTTCAAAAGAAAAAAAAAATACAGAACAAACAACAAGGTTGATATACAGGACCTTCAAAAGCAGCTGTACGTACCAAGGATTTCACTGGGCTTTTACAGCAGAGAAAGACTGCAACTTAGCAGCATAGCCCATAATCACTGCAGGAAACTTAAGACTATCACGATCATCAATTCCAGGGAGTAACACTGGTGGGTCAAGTGCCCTGTCCTGTTCTCTGGCTTAATAACAGAGCTGTGCACCAGATTGGTGCTTGAGGAATCCATATGCTGACATTCTGCCTCAGCCTGGGCTGCACTGCTCATCACTGGCATATCTGGACACCACATTCGAATGAGAAAAAAAGCCAAATTGAAAAAAAAAAATCCCATTCTGTCTCCTTTTATTATCAAGGGAGCTCAGAGCTTCTAAGGCATGAAAAGGCCATGAGCAAATTCTGCAGAAAGGAATACCCAAGACAGAAGGAAATTACCTTTTCAGGGAGAGAGGGGTATAGCGTGGATTCAATCAAGACACAATAAATATGTTCTGTTTTGAAATTAAGATGGCTTTACTCATAAGTATACATCAACAAACATGAGCTGTTAGAGAATACCAGAACAACCCATCCAGGTCTTTGATCACTAGGATTTGTACTACAAATACATATTTTTGTTTTTCCCCTGGCAAAAAAAGACAACCCTTAACTTGGAATTGCTGCAAAACCAGAATTCAGGGCTTTTCTTTTGCATTCACATTCAAGAAAAATACCAAACAACTAAACAATCCACAACAAAATAATCCAACAGATATTTTGAATACAGCCTGAATAACTAAACAAATTGTGAAAAAATAAAAGAAAAAACAGCCACAAGGAGTAATTAAGAACAGGAGGATATTTTTATGAAACAACTGAGATAAGGTAGTTCTCTAAAATCAAGTACAAAAGACTGCTTTCCTAAGAATATAAGCTCAGATGAAAAAAATTATTTAGAAAGTCTTTAACAACCCAGAAGAGCAGGACAAATTACCCCAGTGCATTGCACTTGTGACATGACCATATCCATTCCGAATAACAGGTAGTATCTCTTCACAGCACTGACAGTGTTTGACATCAGTTTATTTAGAGCTGCATTGCACAGGATAGCTCTATTTCAGAATTTACTGCAGCTTAAGCTATGCTACTCTGATAGCTGCAAGATTTAGTTCAGTAATTTTATGCAACTGGCAAAGAGGCAGAAACTATAATTTAACATTTATGGATTGCCAATCTCCTCATATAAATACTGTAAGGAATGCTGCAATTATCAAATGCAATTATCAAATTATCTAAAGAAAGTATATTGCTGTATGAGATGCTGCTTATTTGTTAAAGTGATTTATAAATGAACAGAAGCACAATGACTTAAAGAGTCTAATCCAATGACTCAACGAAAAAGTTCCTCTGCCTAGCACAGGTGGTTTTATAATTGTGATACATGAGGAAATTTCTCTGTGTTTAATGCACCTCAAACTCACCCTTCCTCTTGAAAACAAACTATTGAAATCTTTGATGGAGAATTGTCTAGGAGCCCTCTCTGGAGTCAGAGGTAAAATGCAATCATCAGCCTCATACACTCACATGTATCCATAGCTGTGGACTTGGCAGTGTTAGGTTTACAATCAGTCTCAATGATCATAATGGTCTTTTCCAACCTACACAATTCTATGATTCTATATGTCAGCTATAACCTGTTTAGCTGGCTCACATTTGAAGTTGCATTGAAGTTTAGCACAACCCGAATGCAACACCCTAGTACTTGTGATTTGGCCCCATAAAATCACTCTTATCAAACAGATTATTCTCAGTACAAGATAAAGAAAACTTTGAATTACCTTTCTTTCTCTTGCCTACAGGCAAGGGCGCTTCTTCCTCCATCCCATTGCCGGGGCTGCTTAGAAGCACTTTGGTGGGCAGCAAATCTAGGAGACCAGAGCAGAGATGCAGGCAAAGTTAGCCCTTGTTAACTCACAGGAAGGGAAGTTCCTGCATATGAACAGAAATGTGTGAATAGAAGTCACTTGTTCCCTGAAATCTGACATGCATTGCTCAAATATTGGGTCAAGCCCACGATTTGGAATGAAACAACATCAGAAAAGCTCAAAACTTATTTGAGCCAGAGACATACAGAAATGGGTGTTCTAAAGAAACATATCTAAATGCCAAGTGTATACAACAAGACGTGATGTAATTAATGTAATAAAGAATGTATATAAACATAAATAAATAATTCCATTTGCTATGCTAGCAGAAATACTTTAAGAACAAACTAAGAATTTCAATGGAATGCACTTACACATTGTCATCTATTGTCTAATTATGTAAAAGCTTTTCTTGGAGAACTGTATGTGAGGATTCATATATCTCATTTCCACATGATCTCAGAAAAAAAAAAATCAGTAAGAATTTGGGAAAAAGTACTTCTACTCAATCTCTTGCATTGCATTCATCAGTATAGTATCAGAATATCTTCCAACAGAGGAGTAAGCAACATGGCTAATTTGTGTCACCCTTTTGTTCATTCTTCATCTCCCCAAGGGGACAATTGTGTGTGGTGTTTTGATTTTTTTACTTGCACACACAGACTGTTGGGGAAAATTTATGTTGGGGAAGCTGAGGTGAAAGACTTGTGTTAGTCTCAAAGATGATAAACTCTGTGATGGTACTTCATCTATGTATAAAAGTATTACAAACTCATGTAGAGATTTTGCCCACTGAGTAAAATAATCCTTTAGCCTGATATACAAAGTTGTTCTCTCGTGTTGACCTACCCTATGTACTTACTGTATAAAGTACCTGATGAGATATGAGTCATCAGCATTGGAAAAAATAGAGTATCGGTGAAAACATGGTCACACGCATTCACTAGAATTCTTAAAAGTCTAAGCTGGACCTTTTTCCATTAGCAGACACACTAATTTATGTAATAAAATGTCAAAACCACTCACCAAGAAGAGCCTGTCAACATTTTCCCAACAAAATTCTTCCAACAGGAAAATTGGCATTCTGACTAAAATTAAATTTTTACAAGTATCTACTTTCTAAGGAAATTTTGCCTGCTTGTTGAAAAAATAAAAACATGAAAACTTTTTGAAGCCCATTCTCTGAAAAGTTCTAGTCGTAGGCATAAACTTAGCTTCTTTTCACACATCTTGACAATGTTTAGATCTGTTGACAGTGTTGTTATCAAGAAATGCCGAGGGGACACGGACAGAAATCTGTTTCATGTAGCTCATTTAAGTTAATACCTTCTCCTACCGTTTGCTATCCCAGCACAGCCAGTATGTCCAGAAATAGATGGAAACAACCGTGTGCAAATGGTGGCTGGTGATAAATCCATCAAAATCAAAATTAAAATTCAAGGTTCGAAAACCTTGACAACAGGAGGGATCCAGATTTGAATCTGACAGCAAAATGAAAAGAGCAAAATTCTCTCTGTAAGCATTTCCACAGCTATCTGGGGGATTTAATCCTAGAAAGTTGCATCACAACTGGATGCAGGTTGTCACTGCTCTCCTGGGGGAGTGAGACTTGCTGTCACCTTTGGGGATTCATCCCCTGTAGGCTCCTGACACCCTACTCCCACAGCTTGAGGCCAGGAGGAGTATTCGGAGAACACCTGCATAGAGAGGAACAGGCCTAGTGCCAGTGCTGAAGCCTGGAAATGGATTTTGGCCTTTTCTAATCAGGGTTTAAATAATCCCTAAATTTCTTTGTTAAAAATCTCAGATTCAGAGTAAGATCATCTCTAATTTAATTGGCAAATACCTGCCAAATTTATTTACACATTAGTGCTCTAAATAACACAGTTTTTGTTCAACTGGCCTGTTAACTAGTATCACAATAGTCTATTTTCAGTAGCTTATAAAAACAACAAAAACAGCAACACACAAAAAAACTCACGAACAGCAAAAACATGTTTACCTTGTTCTAAGTCTTCCATGCTAAATGATCCCTTTTGAGACGCATTCCTCTGAAAATTTTAGGCAAACACCCCCTACAACTCCAAAGCCTGGGTGCCTGGAGAGGAGGCAGGACCCTTTCGCCCGTGGAGATGAGTACCCCACAGGATCAAGGGTGCTGGCCACAAAACGAGATGAGGTCAGGCCCTGGAGTCTTACCCTCTCTTTTAAACCTCTTAGCAGCTCTCGTCCTACCTCTTGCTCTGTCAGGTGTGTCAATAATTGAGTCAGGTTGCACAGCTTTGGGGCTAATAATGTTCTCAGGCTCTCCTTAGCTTTTTCACCACCGCCATGTTGTTAGCTCTGCACAAATGAGGTTTCGTCTTACAAGAGCTCCCAGGGGCTCTAAACACAGAGCTGTTACTACAATCTCCTTTCTGGAGATGTGAGGGATTTATTTAGAAAAAAAAGGATAACAACTGAGTGCCTTGAATAGAAGGAGTCAAGAACTGAGAATAGCTTTGCTCTTCACCAGGTCGCCTGGTGTGAAACAACACAATGCCTCTGTTGTTCAAATATGTTCCAGTGCTGTGTCTTGCTGGTGGTTTCCTGAATACAAGACCAGATTGTATATATACACTGTGCTTGGTCAAAAGTGAAAGAGACATGTTTAAGTAAGGACTGGCCAACACATACAGGTGCCAAACAGAAATGTTGAAAGTCAATACTGAAAAATGAAGTTACATGAAAACTTTCCAAGAAACCTCTACAAATGTTCCATGCAGCTTTTCAAGCTTTGCCTCAGCAAACACTGTCTTAAAATAGTGGGTCACCACAGAAGAAAATGCAAGGCCACATGTAGTAAAGGGCAATTGAGGCCTTTACCTGTCACCCATATGACCCAATGGTCGAATTTATTTTGCCTTACATTTTGCTAATACCTGCGTATGGAGATTCTGCAGGGAGAAAACTCATATCTTCATGGGACAAAGGTGCACCCTCCACTGGTTGTGGAAGGCACTCTGCAGGGAGAACCTGGAACTGGGATTGATGTACCCAAAATGAATTTCTTCACATGGGGTTGCATTATTCCATGTTTCAAAACAGGATGGCATGCACTCATTCCTGACAAAGACATTGTGTGTTTTGGCCATAAGCAGCACCAGTTCTTTAAAACCTTCCATCTTATCAGCCAGGGAGGAGCAAACTTATATATTTGATATTTTCATAACAATCTCTTTAAGCAAACCCTGAAACTGCATATGAGTTAGTGTATTAAACCCCAGAAATGCAGGTAGGGAAGTGAAGACATCAGTTCTGTGATTTTTTTTTTTATATCTGCATTCCTGTCAGCATGAATGCTGAAATCTCTGGAGGTAAAAGTCTGGAGTATTTCACCATTATTGCCAACAAGGTATCAGTAAACTCCATTATGAACCCTCTAGGGGCACAGTAAATGAACAAAAATGTATGTTAGCCTTGGCTCTGTTTTCTACTGTTAGTTGAATGAATTAAATCAAATGTGTCTGATCTGAGGGACCGCTTGGGTTTTAAAGTTTGAAGGGGTGATAAATGAATTGCAGCCTTCCTTTCTCTTTTCTCTGAGTTTGTGATGAGCCCAGTGGCCTGCTGAGATAGAGAGGTAAAGAGAGAGGCAAGGAATGGACTAACACTGGGTTTGCAGTGTCCTCTGTCTGGGTGTCTGTGATAAAAGCTGTATTGTACGTGTCATCTCTGAGAAGCTGGCCTATTGTCTTGTGGCAGATAATTTTGTATTCATACAGATGTCTTCAGTAGGGATAAGAAATATAATGTTCTTTCAATCAACTGTCTCAAGTAAATTCCAAGCCTCAATGTTCACACATAAATACACATACACGTAAGACTGGTCTGACTCAGGCTCTTTATCTATGTTCTTTCACTGAATATCCCTATGAAAGAGACTGTCTCTCTGCTTAATCATGGACAAGAGCCTATGGACACCATCTTCCTAACCACGTTGGTAGGTTAAGGTCCCTAACTGCAATTTCTCATGCATTTTCTTCTATCATCTACTTTTCTCTGATGCAATCTGGTTTATCAATGGCACGTTTGGAAAGAGAAACTCCTGCAACAACTTCTGAAGAGGAGCCTGCCCCATATGCCAGTACCCAAGGACAGCTGCTAGGCTCCCCAGTTCTCCAGGGAGACAAGTAACAGTGGTAGCTGAAGACAGCAAGGTCTAGTGAGTCTGAAACTGGTGGGGAATGCAGGAAGCCTGGATTTTATTCCAAATCTGTCACCAAGTGTTCTGTGACTGATCTTAGGCAAATCTTTTTTACCTCTCATTAGCTTCTTTTCTCTCCCACTCATTTGCTATCTTATCTCTTCATGGTATAAACTCTTTGAGATAGGAGCTGCCACTCTTTACACACAGAAAACCAGGCCAGGGAACCTAAACTGGTCATTACACCATTAAATCATAAATAGAGCACATCAGTTCTTTGGTATGTGTGTGCAATTTAAAAAAATCTCTACAAACAGTTACTTAAATCTGCTTTTATGTAGTAGTAAACTGACACAGGACACTCAAATGACAAGCCTTAACTGAGAATAGGTGGCAAACTGTGGAATACAGCCTTGAAGTCCTGACTGCTAACGACTTGACACAGCCCCTGTTCTCTTTGTATAGAGTTTGCTAAATTGGACTTACTCTATCCTTTCCTTTCCAGTGACATATATAGAATCCTAGACTCAGAATTGTCATGGTTGGAAAAGACCTCTAAGATCACCGTGTCCAACTGTCAACCCAGAAAAAAAACACAAACAAACAAAACAACAAAAAAAACCCCAAACAAACAAAACCACAAAAAACCACAACTCACTCCTGACAAAACACAGAAAACACCTCGTCGTCCCACTAGAGCATATCCTGGAGTGCCTCATCTACATGCTTTTTTGAATACCTCCAGGGATGGTGACTCCAACACTTCCCTGGGCAGCCTATTCCAGCATCTGACTACTCTTTCAGTAAAGAAATTCTTCCTAATATCTAATCTAAACATCCTCTTCTCCCAATCAAAGCACTTGATAAAAAATCCTCTAAACTTATATAACAAATGCACAAACGTATTTTAGCTCAGAAGCGTTGCGGATCCAGAGTTGTCTTTACATGTCACAATCACATTTTCTTACCCATGCTTTTACCATGTGTTGTAAGCATATGGCATGTTGGCAATGCATGACAAGAATGCACAAAGTATGGTGTTAAAAAAAAAAAAAAATATCCTACCAAGAAGTTTTGAGGAGCTGCCTACTACTCTATTTGCTCTTGACTAAGTCAGGCATCTTCTAAAGACCCATTTTCTTGTAACCTGACAACTGTCTCTATTATTGCCAGAGGCTTTTATTTTCATGCTAAATAGAAACAGCTCTGGAAGAAGCTTAGTATTCTGGTCTCTTGCTCACAATAGATAAAGGTGAAATCATTAGCTGATTTACATCAGTGGAGAGCGTAGGCCACCAATCTCCTACACGTTTTCCTCATGGGCACAGGAATTCTGATTTTGTCTGCCTGTTTTACAACACTAAAGCTCTGCTCCTACTGTTTGTTTACTGGCTAACACCTTCTATTTTCAATATTTAGTGGATGAAACACAATTAAGGTGCTACTTAGCCTATACTACTAAATTAAATAGCGCAAAGATAACTTCTCTGCCACTGAAAGCTGAATACATAATTCTCAGTCTGCAGCCTAGTTTTAGCCCAGGCAAACCAGAACCTTCTCAAACCAATTCTCAGTATGATTCAAGTAATAATGTGGATGAAGGCTTCACTATGCCAGATGGCCTTGTGGCCAGGGAATAGTCATGTCACTACTAGAGACATAGCCAATATGAAAGAGCTGGTGGCATCTGATCTGAAATCTTGATATTTAATCAGCGACTCTTGACAGAGAATGAGGCTCTGTACCTCTTGGTTAGTCAGTGAAAGCAACAGGTATGCAAAAATTCCTGTCACCGCTTTAAGGGAAGCCTGGGCTATTCCCTCTATGAAGAGCTACAATTAAATCTTAGGCTATTTCCCTTCTATTCTCAAGTTCTCCCCTCATCCTAAATTATACCCTCAACTCCTACTCTAAATCTTGCTCCCTGATGTAGCAAAAAGCCCAGCTCCTCAAGCTGACCCTTAAATGTTCCTGCTAGGTGAGCTGATTCTGCCTCCAAGTTCTTGACAGCAGTAGGAAGGCAACTGAAGTAAGAAGCAGCAGTAAGAAGCAGCCAACAGTTGAGATGATGCCACCTCATGCTCACACTTCCCAGCCAAATCCTGGATAAATACTATTTAAAGCAATGGAGAAATGGGCCCGGAGCTGCAGAACCTGAAGGAAGGCTGCAGCCATCACATTTTAAAATTGCTTTTTAACGACATCAAATTTGCTATTCATTAGCTGATAATGAATAGCCAATTCTTCTTGATAATCACACAGGACACTAGAAACAATATTTAAGCAGATCAAGGAATATTTAGCTCATTTACTAGATCAGGTGAGTGATTTTGGTACTGAACACCCAAATTCACTCTCAAGTAAGGGGACAGTAAAAAGAGTAAACTCCTTTCAGCTATCAAAATACTCGACACCATGCCAGCAGGTATTAAGCAGATAGAACATGTCCAGCTAAAAACATTGAAAGACAGTGTGAGAAGCAGCAAGTTAAAGCATGAATTACAGTGCGCTTTCAAAGATTACACTACAGCTTGTGGTAACCAGTGTATCCTAGCAGCTCAGCAAGAGACAAGGAATCACAATTCATGGCACAAACCATTCACAGCTGCACACCAGAGAAGTTGTTGTCAGGATTATTTTAGTAGAAGTCGGATAAATAACGAGACCTATGGCAAGGTTGCCTAGCATGGTCATATCTATAACCTCATTGTAAAATGGGCAATACTAAAAATATCTGTAATAATAGTGATGTTGAATACCCACGGCCCTGTTCATCTTCCAGGTGAGTTGTAGTAAATCTACCACATCCTACAAATACAAAGATAAGTGATATGGTGTTGATTAGTATAATATCTGACCTGTTTATGAAAACAGAACTGTATTCTCTACTTGACAGTGCCTTGAGCTATAGTCAAATGGCCAGTCACGCATTTACAGTACTCAGATTTTCCTTACTATTATAAGATATATATATTAGTTAAGTAATTCTTCATTAATAGAAATGGAAATTCAGATAATCATGTGTGTACGAAATAAAAATTCAACCGACGTCACATAGAGGATGCAAAGTCACCCCCTTCTCTCACACAAAATTAGCAGACATGATCTCTGCTAGTCTCTCTTGCTTCCTAATAAAATTATACAACATATTTCAGAAAAAACAAACATTATTCTAGAAACCATGATGTACTGGACAAATGAAACTCTTAAAAAGTTAATTTCATTAATTGAATAAGAAGATGAAGCTATTGGTAGTGATGAAGTGATTTTTTTAATTAGCTAGAAAACAAAAGGAAAATACTGTAGTAGATTCAGGGCAGCAAAGAAATAAACATTGAAAGAGATTAGGGGCAAAACTCTTCTTTCAGATCTGTGGGAGTCTGCACTCCCATATTATTTTCTACGTTGTTTCCCCAAACTTTCCTGTTGACGTGTGGAGAGGGAAGAGAACATCAAAGACATGTAAAGTGTCTGTTCCACTTGGGACATCTCTTGGCCGCTCTTCACCTTGGCCTTTCTGCTTACCCTCACCTACCTCTTACGCCTCCTCTGCTTAAGAGAAGGCAGCAAACAATGCTGCACAACTTGGGCTTATAGCCAATCGACTGTACTTTGCAGCCTCAGCCCTGCTAGATGTTGGTGGGTTTTTCCTCGTAGGGTGCAAAATGAGCAGATCTGATTTTTCTCGTGCAAGTGAAGAAGAAAGAAAGCTGGAGTCTTCGGTTCTTAATGTGCTGCTGAGACAAGGAGTAGAGAAACCCTGAGCTCCAGCCCAGCTCCCACTCTCACATTGGGCAGGTCTGCTAGCTTCAGCTTCAGAGCTGAGAATTTGGTTTCTCTGAATAGAAAATACATCAAAATCGCAGCTTGGGAACCATTAAAAAACTCACAGAACCTTATTTATAGTCACAGTAAAGCCTGTGCAGTCTCAGCTGATAGAAGCTGGGGCTTTTTTCGCTTAAGAAGTTGAAATGGTTGCTTTAACATTTAAATGCAAAATGTTTTGATTTTTCCTTTAACTGAGATTTCAGTTTCAAAGTAACCTAACTTTTAAAAATATTCTATTTTTTTTCCGGAAGTGTTATAGAGTCCTAAAATAAAAATGGTAAATTTTGCATTAAAACAAACATTTGGCCCGTGTTTTTATTTCAGTCAAGTCATTGAAACTTCAAATTAGTATAAGAAGGTAAAATTGCAAAAAATTAAAATATTTAAGTGTTCCACTTATCCTTAAACTGCGTGCTATAAAGCTATGTGATTAATTCAGCAAAATAAGAATTCAAGTTAGAGCACTCAAAAGAAAAAACTCCTCCTTGCCCCAAAATGATACTTTGGTATCTTCTTGTCCTAATTCAGATTAGGTTATTTCTTTACCAAAAAAAAAAAAAAAAGAAGGTATTTCTTTCCCTTCATGATCACAGGACTGAGGCAGAGTTGTTTCCATGCCTTTACAACCCAGAGCAGTATGTGTATCTCAGTGTCTCTGCCCTTTAAGGTTTTCCATTCTGATCCTTCTTTAGTTCTCTCCAGTGCTACTGCCTCAACTTGCAGGAATGCAAAAGCAGCAGTGTTGAGAGAGCTTTCAAATGGCCCATCTCCATGTAGCAATGTAATCATAAAGGGCAGTGACAAATGGACCAAGCAACTCTCCCGACACGTACGGTCTCCTTGGAGCCACTGCTATCAGTAGAGCTGCTGCAAGCAAATTAACATCAGCAGAAATATCGTTCTTGGCAGAATTAGTCATATTATACAGGCTCTATTTAAGAGTTATAAAAACTATTGACCAAGGCACATGTATAGCCTATAATAATCATTACGATTGGAAACAATAAATGCCGATAACTTTGCTTAATTACAACCTACTTTCTTCAAACACAGCCCAAACACAAGATGTGAATTAGCTTTATATGAAAGGCTTTACAGTAGTGTTATTATGCTGTTAGGACCTTTTGAGACAGAGGAAAGACTGACACAGGTCCTAAATGTTGCAAATGACCCAGTTTTAAACTAATTTTTAACAGGCAAACTAATAAATGGCTTTGTGTGAAAGTCTTTGGAAAGTCATGCAATACTTGTAAAAGAATAAGTCAAAGTTTGGTGAGGGCATGCTGCACTGTTCAGAGGTAAAAAAAAAGAGGTTAATATCTTTTCTATAAGCCAAAAAAATCCCAAGTTGTAACTTTTGGCCTGTGTCTTCCTGATGTTAAGTGTTACCTATTTTATGGACTTGAATAGACCATAAATATCCTACAAAATTAAGACATCTTAATTTTAAATGTTTTCTAAGCTATTTTTGTTTTACTTCAAAAGAGGAATTCACCTCCATCAACCGAGTACCACTTACATTCTTGAAAGTGGACTTACCTTGATAACCTATTGCAGATAGGCTTTAGGTATTTAAGTGTAACCTCAGAATAACCCCACCAGAAGAGCTGCAGAGGTGTCCTCTGTCAAAACAGTCTACAACCAGTTGGTTAAAGCACTTGTTAACAATGGGTTTGAGTCCCATCAGACTGAGGAGGGAATTATATTTGGTTGCCCTAGGTTGAGGACTCTAGTTTGCTGCATAAAACCCAGGAGCAGTGATATTTTAGAAGGAAATGGCCACAACAGCATTTCCTGAAAAGTCCAATCCTGCTAATATTCATGAGACGCACCCATAACATACCTTCCGGCTGAAGCTACTGAAGAGACTGTCCATTTTCTCCAAGTGGAATGTGGAGGTTTCTGGATCTTTGTTGTAGTCAAATAAGGCGGAAATCAGCGTTGCCTCACTTGGAGAAGTGGTGCAGAGTGCAAGCACACGGAGGCTAATAGGTTAAGGAGTTTTGTGTAAGAACTCTGAACCACCACCACCACCACCACCACCTTTACCTTCCATATCCATCCTGCTTTAAGCACCCCATTTTTTTACCAGTGAACCTTTTATTCAACAGTCAGGGAACATATTTTCACCGTGACTGTAGTTTCTGAGGAAAACAGTTGGTACAGTGTTGTTAGGGAGCCTGAAATACATACCACAGTGAGACTTACATTGTCATTTGGTAGAAAACATTCAGACACCACTACCTACAAGTCAACTCAGCTATAACACAGTGTGTATTTGCACCTAATATTAGTTGTAAGCATTATAGGGACTCTGTAGTGCCTAGTTGATATGTTTAATTTAAAACAAGGCAGCAAAAAGTAAATGGCCTAGTTTCATTTAAAAATACCCATCAGCACCTAAAAGGAAAATCATGCTAAAATAATCACACTAGTCTAAAATCAAGTGATCAGATTCCATTTGTGAATTATTGTAAAATTGGAGTAAAATCTGTAAATGGAGCTGAAATACAACACTATTAACCACCTATGTTCTAGAGGCCTCCTTTCATTTACTTTTTTTTTTTAATCCAAGGGAAAAAAAAAAAGATACTGCTGTTGGTACATTATTTCTGCTTAATGCACAAGATCAGTAATTAAATATATTTCTGCTGGTCTTGTGGCCATATGCCTGCAATATGTAAAAATATATTTGCTGTTTCTTTTTTTTTTTTTTTTTTTAATTCCTTTTGTTCCCTGTACTGACTGCCTGTCAGAGTGAACCCTCCAGATTCCTGTGTGCTGGTATCCATGGGCTCTTTCTTGCCAAGCTGCCAGTCTGGAGCGTCACACCTTACTGCCTTTAAAGATTGCCCTGCAGAGATAGAGGAAAATGGCAATTTTTACATGATGCAGTCTGGCGGCCCAGGAGATTTGAAGTCAGAACTGGTGCCAAGATTTACCCAGGAGAGCAAGCAGAGGCAAAACAGAGAACCTGGGCCAAAGGAAAAAAAAAAAAAAAAAGAAAAAAGGGAAAAAATAAAGCAAAGGAAGAGGGGAGTGAAAGGGAGGGAAGCGTGGCAAGAGTGGGAGCAGGTTTTCTGCTAAAGGGTAGAACACAGGGCTAAGCAATGGACATTACACGTTGTTTGCATGTGTTTATTAAGAGGGTCAGGGTCCTAAAGAAAGTCAAAGGGAAGAGGTCGGCTTTTTTTGCATGCCCCAAATTGTAGTAGATTGCAGAATGTAAATGAGACAATTATTACACCAATGCTCATCAAGCTGTGCTGGAAAGACTTCAATAGCCTGATGAATATGCATGCAAATTTGTTAATTAAGTTAATTATTCTGCTGAAAATTCATTTGTCTTCCAAGGACATTTTCCCAATGATTTTAACATGCTTGTGCCATTAGTCATGCTCCATGCTATTTAACATTACTTTTTGTCCACTTTTTCTTTTTTCCTTCCTTCCTTCTTGCTTTTCTGTTCTATTCAGGCTTGGGGGTTTTTTTCTTTATTAAAGCTTTAAAACTAGATGATTGGTTCTCTTAATTGACCCCTGCAATGCTGGAAGACGCTAGCAGCCAGCTCCATAGGAATCCCCTAAAACCAGATTTCATTCAAATACTCGCTTCATGTCTAAAAAGTCCCTAAAATGTCACCAAGGAAAGAGGGGGTGCCAGGAGAAGAGGAGGGGGGGTGAGTGAACCTATCTGGCATCGTTGGAACTGGAGTCTAAATGAGTCCACATAGGTCTCAGGAGGGACAAATCTGTCCCTGCTGCGGGCTATTTCCTCAGTCGCAGCCTTGGTTTGGCACGGGGAGTTACCTTGCTCTGAAAGGTGCGATCTCCTCACACCTCCCTTCGCTCTGCCTGTACAGCTATACACAGAAACATATGCGTTCAAAGAGGAACAAGAACTGAGATACTTTTCTGTCACCATGAGGGCCAAAACCCGTTACCATGGCAACAAAAGGGAATCGTGAGTTTAAAAATCATGTCTAAATGGCAAAATGAGATACTTTAAAGAAACAGAATGAATTTTTTTTAATTTTTTTTTTTTTACTTCTATGCAAGAGAAGCACAGTATTGTTACAACTTTGCATGATTGCACTCTCAAAACAAGGGACCTTTCTCTACCCATTCTCAAATCCCCATCATTTGAAAATGAAAGCAAAGGTACAAAGACCGTTTACAATTTCTAATATGCATTAGTTTTTTTCTATAACTCCATAGCATTTACCTGCCGGTTCCTCTTAGGTTCACTTATTCTTATTCTGTTTTGTTGTAGCCAAAATATAAATTATCTGTTTTTTCAGCAAACGGGAAAAGTCGCCATCTGACCATGGGATGCTTTCTGCCTTCCTACAGCAACAAGGATACTAGGAAAATCGTAAGAGAAAAGGGACTATAAGGAAAGGAAAATTGCAGATAATGGACTTTAAGAAAATTAATTGGCAAGATTTCTCTTTTGTGCTGTCCTTATACATTACACAGGCTGAATGGCACTGTAGTGTCACATAGATCGTAAACCAATTAGGATGATATTTTAAACCCCGTAATTTCTGTAATTCCATCTGCTTTAGATGGTTTAATTAGTGAAAGTTACAAAAGCCAAATATATTTGAATATTTTGAAATCAAGCCCAAAGGCAAGAAATAAGAGTTACCGAAAACACTTGATGTGCAAGTGGGCATATTGCATGAGTATATGAAAAAGGGGAGTGGAAGGCTTTTTCTTTCCTTTTCTTTTCTTTTTTTTTTTTTTTTAATGGAAGATGGATTAACAATATTAGTGGTGAAATCCTAATCATGCAGAAGACAGTGGCAAAATCACCATGGATTCCAAAAGGATAAGAGTTTATCCCTGAAGATGACAATCTTTAGTCCTGAGCTATTTTTCTAGTAGAGATATCACCGCTTTCTTCATTACCTAGACCTCATCCTGCTTCTTCTGAAATCAAATACAAACTTCTCACTGGAGACTCTGACCAAGTCCTTCATTTGCAGTAGGTAGCTGAGGGACTCTACAGTACTTCTAGCTTTAAGATGGTGGGGGGAAAGACTGATCAATGGGTACAGCCTTTCTATTTCCAGAAGTTCTGTCCTGAAGCAATTATCCCTACTGTTTTATATCCTGAACCTTTGCCCAGTGAACTGCTGAATACTTGGATTAAAAACTACTTCTCACTTAACTGGCTGATGACACACAACATATCTCTGCTCTTATCTTTTTGAAGTTTACCATGGATCTGATTCTGTGAAATTAAAACCCATCATTTTTCTGGAGTGTTTCCAGATTGCTAACAATAAATTTCGTAACACAGAAATCTACCGCGCTGGTGTCTCTGCTCCTGCTCCTGCACGTAGTCCCAGCGAAGTCCATGAGAAGGACGAGTTGCACGGAAAAGGGTTATACAAACAAGCCATGAAATCACTTTAATGTACTGTAAAGAAGAATAATCTCTCTTTTTAGAAAGGAATTTATCAGAACTTTAGGAGTGTCTAAAACCAATTAAATGATTAGCACCATACCCTGTTTGTTTAGCAGTGGTATTTCTCCTGCACAGCAGCTGTGCATTATTATGGACCACGAATAGCTTCAGTCACCGGTGACTGGCAGCAGCATACTGAAGACAGGGTGTGTGCTGTTGCAATGTCTGTCACCCTCTGATTGAGACACTGTAGGTGTCCAGGGCTGACCTCACTCACTCTGAAATATTCCAAGGTAAAACTGTTACTCATGAAAAAGATGACTTGTCTTTCCACTTAATGGGAACACAGGTAATAGTAGTGAGATATTAATTTGTGGTACCTCCTACAGTTTAAACAAATCACTTTTGTTCTAGCTGTTGTGAGAAATGTCAAGTCAATGAAAATATCTAACATAACAACAATTATCAAACTGTGAAAACGAAATGGAAAAATTAAGGGAAAGGAACAATTCTACAGCAGTGTTAAAAAATGATGGAGGGGACACATAAAATACTTGTGTCATTATAGGGCAACAGCTGTTTTCTGTAACTGTCAGGAAAGGTTTTGCTAATAAAATCAGGCACATACCACCCTCTTGCATATTTGGTTTTGTAGCCATTTGCAATATGGTACTTCTAGTTGAGAGGAGAAATGAAAAAAACTTTTCCCTATCCAAAGCATACACCCTTGGCTATAATCAAAGTCATTTCAGAAGCAGCAATAAAGACAAAGGACACCTCCTGCTCCCAGGATTACCCAGCTGTTTGACCCTTGCTCTGTACAACACAGGCAGCCAGCTTATTTTCCTTTCCATAGCCTAAAAGTTGCATCCAAATGTCCTTTTGACAGCTGGCAGCTGCCACTGTAGGTGTACCATGAATATACGCCTTTTCTCCCAGTTCACAACTCACTGGTAAAAGGTGGCCTGAGCTTGCTCTCTAAGTTGCTGAGAATAAGTGAATCTTTCACTAGTGGCTCCATTACACATAAAGCGTAAAGCTGGCAGACCACGGACTATAATTCAGGCAAATACCAGTGAAGCCCAGAAGCATCAGGTAAACCTCTTTGGAGCAATACACTCTACTGAATGAGCAAATTTGAGTGAACCATGGATACATCATTGATGGTAAATGTTAAAAGAGGAAAGCACTATTGCTTAGCAGCTGAGAGCCTCCTTCCACTGGGCAGCTCTGATTCCTGTGCCCTTGCTTCCTAATTCTTTCTCCTTTGGATCCCATCGGCACATTTTGGGATTAGTTGCCTGCTCTTCGGTGCTCAATGGCTCCACTGCAGGAGCATGAAAGATTTAGCCATACAATGTTAGGCAATCTAGGAGCAATGGAAGTAAAAGATAGACATTTATTCCAGGACAAAGCAGAGGTAAAATACGAAAGAATAAAAATTCCAGAACTAGGGCCAAAAAGCAAAGAACTGAAGATAGATGTTTATTTAGAGTTATTACTGCAGAACGCTAATGTCCCATAAGGGTTAAAATTCCCTCTACAAGTATGCTGCATCTAAAAATCCAACCCATATCTCCCCACGGGCATAGCCAGTGGAATTAGAGGTCAAGGAGATGCCTGATGCTCAGTGTTGGGAAGTCAGTCTGTCATCTTCTGCAGAGGGATCATGGGCTGCTCTGCACCGGCAACCTCCCTGCTGCTCAGTGGCCCCGAGGCTCAGCTGCCCATCAGCTCCCATGGGCAAAGGGGAAAAGCACAGCTTGCTTCCTCCAGTGTGAAGAGAGGAAAAGAGACATATTGCTACCAAATCCTACCAGCCTCATTTCCCCTTCTGACAGCAGCAGCACCCAACTGTGGTATAGTTAGGCCCCAAAAAATCATCACAGACCCCAAAAACTCATCAGCAACTCCTCTTTCCCCTGTGATCTACAGTCTTCTGCCAGGTCTGCAAGGACTGGCCTGCCACATATCTTCTGCAGAGCTGCAGCACGTCTTTGGGTTCTGGACTGGTTTCTGAAGGACGTCTGTGCTCCCAGGCATGCACAGCATAAGCAGTTTCACCATGTGATAGAGATGACGTTGAGCAAGAATCTTTCCATTTGCTTTTACGCTATCCAAAATCATGACTGGAGAGTAGTTTACTGCCTTTACTGAACATACTATTGACCTCCAACGGTAACTTTAGGCAGAAGTTGGACCATTACATCTCATTACTGCCTTGTCCTGCTGCTTTCTCCCTCCAAAAAGCACCACTCAAGTAGCAGTCAATTTAGAGCTGCACCACAATGTTTCTCACTCCACTGATTCTCAGAGAAATACTTCATGTATCCCCAAGGCACCATTTTACTCGGGGTATTTCCCCTTGAGGACACAGACAGCCCTTGCGCTCCTGCCTCCTTTAGCTGCCTTTTCTGTTGTTGTTTCCACTGCTAATTGTGTCTGTGACATGGAGGTAGCAACAGCGATAATAAAACTTTAAGAAGTAAAGCGTTGCTAAGTCTGAGCCTTAAACTGCAAAAGAAACTTATAAGGAGAGTTGACTCAGCACTCTACTGCAGCAATTCATTTCCTTTTTTAAAAAAAAAATCCAACGCAGCCTATTTAAAAAGAAGAAAAAAAGGGGGGGGAAAGAAATGGCAATAGACTTATCAGTGAATTAGTCACAGCATATTTTGGCTCCTCTAAGACTGGCAAAGCTACAGAACTATACCTAATCCTGTCGCAGTCTTAAAATTAATACCGCAGCCCACTCTCATTCTGTGCACTGGAGCATTCATTGTGGTTTTCCCTCTGCGGGAAAGACTGCACTAAGCTCAGAAACTGCGCAAGTCAAGGTGCACATGTTGGGTGTGAGTGCTCCTTGGGCTCGTGGCTGGAAATGCCCGGGCAGTCCAGAGCACGAGAGGTTCTTGTGACGGATCTCCAAAAGAGGGGCAGAACTCTGTTGCGGGAACATGGGTTGTCAACACCGCAGTCACGATCAGGCAAGAGCTCAGCATTTCTGGCACCATTTGCTGATGGTTGCCACCTTCTTTTCTCATTCGCTTCCCCTGCGAAGGCCAACTCCATCCCGTTCTGACAGCACAGCTGTGTTGGTCAGAGGTGCGATGAGATGTGTTCTCTGACAGCGTAAGCTGCCACCACGCTCTGGCATGTTATTTTTCTCCAGTTATCATTAACACTTAGAGTGAATAAACCTCTTAATGCAGATTGCCGCAAATCCCCATTTGTCTTCTGTTCTTTTAGGCGGAGAAACACAATATGTGTCTGCGCTGCAGTCACAACAAAGACGGCGAGTTCTGCCCACGGTCCAAGCTAGTTTTAAACCAGCAGCCGTGTGGAGGCAGAGCCACCCTACAGACGGCAAGAGACAGATCAGCTCCTGCTGAGCATCCCTGGATAGCGCGGATAAAGCCAGCCCAGGTACACCACAATTGCAACGGCCGCTCTTGGGTAGCTACACACTCGAGTGTGTCACAAGTCCCACCATAAAAATCACAAAAGTCTTCAGCTGAAGACACTCCTGTGAGTTTCTTGCCAATGATGAGATGCTTGGGATTTCTCTCGAAATCCCAGCACTTTCAAATCAGGCAATCGTGTCAGCAATTTCAGCCTTCAGTTTATAAAAAGGAAAGTAAAAAGGAAATTTTCAGCCAGGAAAAAAGTCAACAAGTGGGACCTCCTTTCTCAAAAAAGCAAAAAGCAGATGAAAAGACAAGCGTCTCTAGAGGTTTTTTTGAGGGCTGGGTGCATGAGGTGCTGCTCATCATGTTTTGATTTATTCTGTACTTCTGTACCTCATCTGCTGGTCTCTGCAGTGAATGCCAGTGGAAGTTTTGTCATGCTTTGTGCTTGCACTAATGTATACTTTTCCATACACTCAAAATTCTAGGAAATACGTGTCTCAGAGTCCAAAACCCAGCTACATCAACAATTTAGGCTGCAGAGTTCTTCAGATTTACTTCAGCAACATCAACAATTTAGGCTGCAGAGTTCTTCAGATTTACTTCAGCAACAGAGCATTTTAAGCTAACACACCCTGTGTGAACATCAAGTTCTTATCCCACGACTCCTTGTCACGATATCACTGCACTACCCAGCCCGAAGGAACAGGAGCATAATATATTTGTGCTTATGTGATAAAGAAATAACAGATATACCAGGACACAGGACTTCCTGCCTACCTCGCAGAAGAACCATGTGTACACCCAAGCTGCTGGCAGGAGGCACCACGTGGAGGTGGAGAAAGAAGAGAGGGGAGAAAAGCCAAAAAAGCCAGACAACCAACAAACCGATGTGTACTTTCACTCCATGGGTCACTACAAAACATAACGGGAAGGGCTGCAACAGCATTTGCAAATGAGTACATCACTAGAATAACTTATGGGCAATAATTAACCATGTGGGGATTACTGTAAACTGAATTCAGACCTTCCTGTACAGCTATTGATCTATGTCTCCTCGACCAGAACAGACCAGAGTTAACTTTCAGTGGATTTTATGACTTTGGTTTCAAAGGGGAAAAGGGAAAAAGACAGATGATGAAGATATATACTACAGTTAACGTGCACGAATAACATAATGCCAGTTTAAAAAAAATAAAATAAAAATTGGTAGCGATTTAGTCTCATTAAGTTCTGTTGTGTAATGTGAAACATCCCTTTTAAGCTTTTTTTGAAATGACTCAGATAAATGCAAACTTCTTTGCAAAAGTATATAGGGCACTGTGATTTCAGCTTCTCCTTTCCTCCTTCCTCTCTTCTCTCCCTTCTGCTCCCTCAGCACCACTCCCCGTTCCCTGTTTACAATTTTGAACTGTATTTATTGATCATCAGCAAATGTGTAAACGATGTAGCGGGGATGGTTAACATTCTGTTTAGCCAAGATCTTCAACCTTGAGCTTGCAAATGTTGCTGTGAGCACTGGTGGCTAAAGACAGAGGTTTTCAATTAGAGCCGTGCAAGTGCTTAATGTGTGCATCTGTTCTGCAGAAAGGCTAAACATCTTTAAAATTTTAACACAAGCGCACTGACACTGCTAAAGGAAAATCAAACGTCATTGAGAAGCGAATGGTTAAAAAGGTTGCTGAGGATCTTATTTGCATTTTTTGGATGGCTAATTAGGTCACAAGGGTTAATATGTTAAAGAATGGTCTGTCTATTGTTATGTTGGCTGTCAGAGCCTATCTCAATCAAGCATAACTACAGATTAAGGGGCAGCTGTCTTTGATCAAAATCTGAGTCCTTGTTTAGTCTTGGTTCAAAATGAAAAGCCTGATAGTTAATATTGTAAAATATTATGTAGCTTAAATGCCATTGTGAGTAGAAGTCCCACCAAGGAAAAGAAAAGCTTGCATATGAAAAAAACCAAGGAACATCTCTCAAATTTAAATTGTCAGACTGATGCTTTGTACCTGAATAAGGTGTGGTGGCATTGGCGTATTTTTTTTTCCTCCACAACAGACAAAAACTAGTCCAGTACCACCCTGTTTCGGGAGCTTTCTCAATCTGAGCGACATTTGTTGAGGACTTTTGTTCCTTTAATATATTGAACTGGAACAAAAACACTATTACAATGGGCATGTTCCCCCGTTATAGTGAACAATTACTTGGCAGTCTTGGTTATTTTAATGGACATATCACTTTAAACTAAGCTTTCACATCTGTTCTGCCCTCTAATTACAAATGCAAAAAGAACATAATTCACAATCGCACCATAAAAAAGGAAGCCGTAAGTGATTTAAATGCATGTGTATGTTCTTTAGTAAACACAACATGCAATCTGCTATGTTTTTCCCATGTACTGGGAACAAATCAGATGGAAAATCTGATGTACCAACCAGACATTTCTCTTTCTCTCTCCCTTTATTCCCCCAGTAGAAGAAATACTTCACTGTATGAATAAGTCTGTTGAAGAAGTAAAACTGGTAGAAGAATCAAGTACATGCTCCTGCTTCCTTCTTATACAGTAGAGGATTGAATAAAGCTGAGTGAGTACTTCACAGCTCTTAATTTATTTAACAAATTTTGATGTCTTCTGTCTGCAATCTGTCCCTCAGACTTTTTTTTTTGGTAGTTCTTCTTAAAGAATTAGAAAAAAAATATACATGGAATTTCCCCCCTCTTTTTGGTTAATATTACGGGTTTTTTTAAAGAAAAAAAAATTTTTCTACTCTCTTTTGCTATTTTTCTCTGTTGCAGTTACTGCAAATACTAGAGGAATTTTGTCAATGTTTTTGTTCCAAATCAAACATGACTTATAAGCAATTTTGAACAGCCAGCTGATATGTCACTTGGGGCAGATTCAACTAGTTTATTACTGGAAAACAAGTTACTTGCTTCATGTCTCCCTATCACAGCGGTTCTCAGAAGTAGGATGCTAATAAATGATTGCATTCAAAGGTTTTTCCTTCTAATATTCACTTCAAACTCACAGTTCCTATAAATACGCCTGTTAGGAAACTCTTATATGAAATTTATGTATGAATATGTAAATAGCCAGTAAGATCACTTCGACATCTACTCATTTCTCCTTGTAACACTGTATACAGAGCAACAAAGGTACAGCCACCAAATTTTCTTCTCAAGCCTTTGCAGCCAAGAAATCATTTTCTCAAGCCTATCTATCAGCTTTATTACTTGCCTTCCCAGTTGTTACCACCAGGCTAGGCAGACGACATGCTTCCTGTGGTTACCTCGCATACTTCTACAGCCCCACTAAAGCTTCTGAAGAGTGAACTGCAGAACTTCATGAAGTTGATGCTTTTATCTAGCATTGAGCCTTACAGAAGAGCTACTATAGGGGTGTGTATATATACAGAAGAACTGATACTGCGGCTTTTGTGGGTTTTCCCCCCAGTTATACAAAATGTTCATCAAAGCACAGGAGACTACATCAGGAGAAATGCTAATGTGTCTGCAAGTTTTTGCTATTTTTTGCCATTCTTTTTCCCCAGTTATGTCTGATGTCAGCCATTCTCTCACTAGACTCCTCTTCTCTCATTTAGTTTGCCCTGTGAAAATATGGAAGGGACAGTATAACAGAGAATTGAGCTTTTGAGCTGAATCTTTAGATCTCTGATGTGATGAGGTCTCCATCGAAACAATGGATACTGGCTACAGCCATGAGTAGAATGGACCATTGCCCACTTCTTATAGCCCTCTGAGAATCTCATGTAGATTTAAAGGACCTAAACCCCCAAATCTCTAATTTTCCCTTATTTTCATGGTTGTCACTCTTCTTGCTACTCGCTCTAAGTTTGTAACAGTACCTCGGGAGTGTTTGGTAGTGTGTGACGATGCATGGAGCACCCTATCGATCCTCTATCCCTTACAACACCTAATTATTGTGGCTAAACAGCTGAGGAACAGCAGTGCCCACACACTCCTGTTGATGCTCCGCATTACGAACAGATCTAGTTAGCAGAATGCGAGCGAGGCTTGCAGCTTAATGATGTAAAGCTTTGGGGAAAAGCTTGGATCTGCAGATTTCACTGACGTCTGCCTAAAGCCGCAATTGCATGGCAGCCTGGCAAGCCCTGGCCAAAAAGTGCGCTCCACTATTCACGCTCCCCTGGACTTGATGTCATTCTCCAACAGAGGTGCAATCCTACACAACCTGAAGTGCTAATGTACCAAAACAAAATAAATGGGGTTTCATTGGTAGCTCTGAGAGCTCTGCTTAGCGAGACAGAGCGAGGAGGATTCAGCATCGTACAAAAGGGCCGCCACAGATGCAAGGGTGGGCAGCCCATGGCCCTGCCGGCCAGCCACACGGATCCTCTGAGTGTCATCGAGTCATAACCCAGCCAGAGTTATGGACTAGGAAATGTTTGCTTTACTTTTGGTCTGACAGGCCCATACCAACTCCTTTAAAGAACAGAAAGTCCACAGTAGTGTAAAATTTAGAGAGAAAAGCAGATTTCCAAGAAGAAAGTGCATTAAGCGACAGCACAGGAGGCTAAAATGGATGCTGAGGACAACACACATTGGGCACCAGCTTCTAGACGCGTGCCTGGGACATTTCAAGTCTAAAGCAAGCAAAACTGGTATCAGCACAGCTTTCAAAGGATAAAAAGAAAGGCAGGCAACACAATCCATTGTTTTCCTTTTCTCGCTTCTCTCCCCATCCAGTAACCGCTGAATCACGGCCAAATGAGGATGGCACACCAGGTTGCGGCAGGGCTGGAAGCTGCGGCATCCCAACCCACTCGTGCTCTCCCGTCCCTTCCCTCCGCTGTCCCCGGCTGCAGCTGGCACAGCAAATGGCCACTTTCTCACAGCAGCAGTTGGTTTCTATTGTTTCTATCGGGCATCAATAGACCTCCGTCGCTCCGTTTTATCCCCATAACAGCGAGCGCCCCAGCAAGCTGCTGCCCTGTTTGTCTCCCCCGGTCCCTGGGGACCATGGTGGAGACTGCGGGCTTTTTTTTTTCCTCAAGAAATGGCAGGTGCTTGCTCTTTGACAAGGTGAATTTAAGTCTAGCGCGGCAGACGTACTGGGAAGAAAACAATCCTTGCCTGGATTGTGCCTCCGGCATGAAAGGCAGGCGCTTACACTCGGTAGTTCCCGTCTGTTCTGGGCAGTTTGGTGCCCTCACGTTGAGCAGGAAGAAGTGGTACCACATCAGAGGGAAGCAATGCTGAGCCTGTAAGCAGCATGGGCAGGACCAGCCCCTCAAGACCCTTGCTCTTCCTTTTCCCTACTCCTTCTCCCCACTTTCAGGCTCTCTGCAGCTGTCTGTCCTCTGCAAGGAGCCAAGCCAGGCTAGGCCGCATGCCTCACTTTCTCCTTGATTGCTTTTTTTGCCTTATTTGCTCTCCACCTTCCTGGTGATTCCTCCTCCTCCTTCCTGCCTCACAGAAGTAAAATTCCCATTTTAAACAGACCCACGGCTGATGCTGTGGTGGTGTATAAGTGGGGTCTCATTGGCAGCTGGGTCACTTCCTTCCCTCCCTGCTACTCACTGCAGCAGCTGCTGACAACACCCATATCACCATTCCAGCCTCTGAGAACACCTGGTCCTGGTGGATCACAATTTCTGCAGAAGTCATCTGTCTTTTCCTACAGCTCCTGAGGATTGTCCTAGTGCTCCCTGTGGGAGCATCCTTCTTATGCCCATAATTACAGCAGAAACTCCAATGGTCCCAAATGAGATACAAGGAAGCACTGTTTGGGGCAGAGGAGCCATTGCTGCTGGTCTTTCTGGTGGAAGCTGTTTGAGGACTGATGAAACACTTGCATTTGATGTGTTTTTTTTTTTTTTCTCTCCTTCAATGCCCTACTTCTTCAGGAGTGCTGCAAGCCTGCCAGGAAGTAGGCTGACCTAGAGAGAGGAACAGATACATTTTTGGTGATAAGAAGGGAGCAAGAAATGGAAGAGTTTCTCAGTGGTAAGAAATATCCTTCACAGAACTGCATCAAATTTGGCAGCTTTGAGAAATCTCTCTGGATCTCCTCGCCCCATCATATGTCATGGCTAAATGATAAAACGCGCTGTTCTCTCACTGAATGAGACTGGAAATATCCGGAAAGTAGGACATTGCTTTCTCCTGAGTGGTTCCACCTCTCAGCCAAAGGCCATGTGGGCTGTGGGGGAATTTTGCCACTGATATTAAAAGAAATGAGATGATCTCACCCTCCATCATAACAGTTGTGAGTAAAAACAGTTGCAAAGTAATGCAGACAGCTGATAAAGCAACACTACGGGAAAGAGCAGGGGTCTGTTACACAGCAAAAAAACATCGTATGAAAAGCAAAGCTTTCCATGTTGAAGGAAAGACTGGATGGTTAAGGCTGAGTAGCTTTCCAGATATTTTCCAAAAATTTCATATTTCAACAGGATTATAATGATCTTTAGTAGGGCCACAACTGCCTAGAAATTAAGTAGCCATGACTAAAAAAAAAGATTTAAAAAGTTGAAAGCAAAAAAGAAAATGGAAAAAACAAGGATTAAAACAAATTTCGATTTAGAACTTTGATTCTTTGGCTAACTAACTTCACATGTTAGCAAACTACACATATAGGTTCCCACGTACTATGTTGTCAAGGGTTAGGATGCGTGAATACACACATTTTTAACTTTTCTGGTTGCCCTGCCACTGTCGCCTCACATGGCAGATGCAGCCTCATGGTTCTGCTTTGGAACAACACCAAAGGGCTTGCAGCCCTTACAGTGCAGGTATTTCCACTGCAGTCAACCAAGATCATTACATTCCCCGTGCTAGAGCTGCCTGTAAAGCCTTTACTAGAGGGCATTTGACTCAAACAACCTCAGAAGTTCACATTTTTTTTCCTGTAATTCCCATATTTTGCAAGAAACAGAAGGTAAACAGAGCCAAGATTACCACCTCTCCCCTCCCCCACCTAAGTTCTTCCTACCCCATCAAGTGTTATGTGTATGTCCTACCCATCCCCAATACACACAACTCATTTTAGGAACCTAAAAAAGGTCAATTTTTGTATTTCTATCTCTATTCAGTGAGTTATGGCAGTGGCTTTTCTTCCATTTTTCTGTGGGATACTTCACAATATGTCTTCTTTACACAACTGTGATATTTTATTGCAGTTATCTGATCAGATAGTGGATTATTTTGGCAACGGAATGCCTCCACTTTCTGCAATTTTTATACTGTCCAAATAGGATCACCTAACTAGTGTTAATAATTGGTCGTTCCCACACAACACTGAATAGTGTAGCTGTGCTGAATCTTGTGCAAATTAGGAAATCAACTTGTAGAGAGTTTCCATGGCTTGCAAGAGGGCTTCCCAAGAGTCAGTAGGAAAGCCAGGCACAGAAAATGCACCACATCCTTTCTGCATTTCTGATTTCTCCTCCAAGCACTAGGCCAGTCCAAAACAAATTAGCGTAGGATTATTGCCCGAATGTATGGCATTAGATAGCTGATGCTGTTTTTAAAATCAGGGGAAAATCTAACAGCTAGGTTTTGCAAATATGGCGGGTTCTCCAGATGAGGCTGTGGCTACTGACGCCACAACAGTTCATCAACTGGATAAGCACCTACTTCTGTCTCTGCTAACAAGTCATAGAGCAAAATCAAGGCTGACATGTTTAACTACTTTTAATCTCTTTTCTAATAGGATTAAATCCATTATTCATAGAAATTTGCATATTTTGCACTATGATGCAAAGGCGGGATTTTGCTTCATTCAATTACAATGCACATCATATAGAAGGGGCCGCAGCCTAGCCAGCTCCACCAATACACTCCTTTCTAGCCAGGGATACTTTTCCATGTTTAAAGCTTTCTATGGGGGAAGTTTGGGCCAACTGTTCTTTCACTTATTCCGGCTACATATAATTGCTTTACTGTAGAACTTAGGGGAAAATGTCTGTGGGCTGAATATGATCACAATATTACGAAAAGTCAGAAAAGATTTTTTTTTTCTTTTTCTAGACTTTTTTTCAGATTTTGATATATAACCATTTTTTTTTTCTAGATTTGAGACAGAGAAGCCCACATTTTAAAGATGTTTCAAAATCTTTAGCAGACCTGGAAAAAGATTAATTTTAAGTGGGACAATTTGGTATCTCTCCCCTCACCCAATAAAAATGTTAGCCTGTGGTTCATTAGAATTCTACCAGCAGCATAGCTCCAGCTGATCTTGAGTTCTTCTAAAAGGCAAAATAAAACTAAAGTGCGAAGAAGTCTTTGTACACAATCCTTTCAAAAGTAGCATGATGCTTTTGAACCAGTCTGCGTAACGCTGAGCCTCAGAACTACCAGCAATCTGCACCAAAACTGGAGAGTTAACTCAAAACAATCGCAAATCATGTGCTTAAAAAATGGAAGCTACTGGTAAATCATGCCAGAAAGCTAAATCAGAGGCAGTCTAAATTGTTCAGCACAGGAGAATTCACTCGTATGAAAAATTTACACTGAAGAGCCCAGGACTCATCTTCTTCACCTGCTGAAGGTGAATTCTCTCCTGAATTAAAATAATTAACAGCAAATTGGCCATATTTAGCCCTCATTTTTCCTACTGCAAAGGAAAAAGCCAAAAGAAAAAAAGGAGAAATAAAAACCAAACCCAAAGATCATTTCATCTGAAAAAAGCTGACTACCTGCTGGTTCCTCGTGCTAAGCCTTAAACCTCAGAAAGCGAAAAAGAATTGGCAAAAATAAAAGGAAAGGGAGAGGTGAAAAGGCTTTTCCTGAAAGTTACGAACCTCCTGCAGACCTCCTGCACCACCCAGGCACGAAGGCGGGCTCGCTGAAATCCCTGGGTCGCAGTGACCTCTAGGGGTAAACTCTACATCTGCAGGATTCCCCCGCCTCGGAAGGAAAAGTCGTTTTCTTCTACACAAAAGGAGTCGCCTGAGGATTTTTTTCTGAGGATCATCCAAAAATCCTCCGTGAGGAGCTCGCCAGTGCACCCAGATATATAAAATTATAAGTCTGTCTGAATATGAACTTGACAAAAAAAGGTTGTTTCACAGAAAATAGATCAATGTAATGAACAGAGAATGCGATCTCACAGTGAAAAAAAAATAAATTAAAATAACAAAATTAGAGTCAGACCCCCTGCATGTTGAACACAGTGGTAAAGCTCACACTCACCTGAGTGAGTGATGGATGCAGTGGGTGACTGCTGCCCATTCATTTATCACTACCCAGAGGAATTCCAGCCACAGGCCTGCAAGAAAAATAATGCTTTAAAAAATAAATCGGCAATTCTTGGCACCTAAAAGCAGAACATTTGTGAGTCCCATTCTGTGAGAGCCTGTCACTGCCTTAAAACATTGAGAATTCGATTTCATTGACTCGGAGACTCCTGTCTCCTGCCAGACCAGCGTAAAAAGTCTGCAAGGCAGAGTAACGTCTCCACTGGCAGGTTATGTTCTAGCACACTCCCCACTGCAGGAGGAATTAAAAGCTCAGTCCCTGTTATTTGTAAAAGTTATGTAATTAATTTGTAGCATGCATTAAAAAGCTCTAGGGAACTAGAATGGATTAAATTAGTGATTTTACTGTTGTTCAATGCAGCTATACTCCAGTTTTCAGGGAAAAGACAGGGGACTATAAACTGGAGGTTGTAATTTGTAAATACCACTTCCAGTCTTACGCCAGGTGCTACTGAGGTCCAAACTCTGTCTTTCTGGCTATTCACAGGCTTCTCCCCAGAGCTGGCCTGGATTGTACTGGATTTTCAGAGGTGAATGTGCATAGGGAGAGGGGCCACGCACAGAGAAACTATTTTATGGTATTTCCACTGGACACAGAGGACTTTCTAATGCTAGCCGAGGTGGAGCGCAGCTGCACGCCTTCACGCCCTGGCAGCACCTGAGGGGTCTCACCACAGGGTCATCCATGGTGCCTGAAGAAGCAACTTACAAAGCCTTAGGAAGCGTGAATGTTAGATATTTGGATCCAACGCATGAGATGAGAAGAAGGGAGGCAGCACATAGTGGGTGGAAGGAGAAGACAGAAAGTGTGGTGGTCTGGCTACATGGCTGCTGAGGCCTACCTACTGTCTCCTTCCACCATGGATAGTCCTTGTACATTCAAAGGTATTTAGGCACTGCTCTGGTTATTTCCCCAATGTAATTTTACTGCTATTCCAGATTCAAATAAGAACGGGGGAAAAAAAAAAAGAAAAAAGGAAATCAAACAAAAGAGCAGCTAGTTAGAAGAGTAGTATAACTGGATTTATTGGACACAAGACCACGGATAGGGGAAATACTGCCTGGTATAATAAATAATAAATAAATAAATAAATAAATAAAAGGCCCAATGCTTCTTTAAGCAAGGGAGAATCAGAGCAAAACAGCCTTGCAAATCAATCATCCATTACAAACCAGAACATATTGGCATCTCAGTCTGCAGTCACTCAGGATGGGGGCGAAGTCTCCTGATGCCAGTATTGCTCCAGGCTTTCTGAGACATCTGGTCATTTCACTGAAAGGTGAAGACTCTGAACAGAAGTGAATACACATGAAAATTAATTTAAAAGAGGGGGGAAATCCTCTCGCTAGTGCTGTTGGGATGATTTCAGGGAAAAAGAGAGTCGGCGCAGTGTAACGCGTTGACTGAGCAACAAGCAGGGGTGGGGGAAGTGTAACTGAGCTTGCTGCACACAGCAAAACCAGCATACAAAGTGATTCGATGGTATTTCCATAACCTTCCTGGGAACTTGGTAAGAGAAACAAGTAATGCAAACAGAAGTTAAGCGGCATAACACGAGAGGTCGCTCTAGAACAGGATTACCCGCGGTGTCATCCTGGGCGGTGACAAAATCCCAGCAAACTCCAACTACCCTGTAGCGCAAAGAAGTGACACTCGTTTGCAGACTGGCTTGGGTGGGGTTTTTTTGCCGGCGTGTAGCTTTTTCAAACATACAGAAGTTTCTACATCCGTGGACAAAACTACTAGTATTTTTTTTTTTTCCCTCTCCTCTCATTGATACTGAAAAAAATAATCCGATGGAACCAGATTTGAGCTAATCACAACATGCCAGGGTAGGACTAACTCACTCCTGGGAGAGAAAGGGAGGTACCTGCATCAGTTACGCTCATTTGCTTGGAGAAATATTGCTGCCCACAATAAGTAGTGTGGTTTCACTTCACAGAGAGGAGTTATCAAAGGGGGGGGGGGAAGGATATCAAAAAATAATCAAAAAAAGGAAAAAACTATCAAATCAACAGAAAATAACCAATACAGTATCTGACAACAAGGTCCACTAATGTCCCTTGAGAGTCTTTGCTCCGTCTTCAGTAGCTTTAAATCTGCCTTTGCAAAGAAAATCTCCTCAGCTATGGTTATTTTTCTTCTACTGGATACCCATGTACATGAGGAATTGAATTATTGCCTGTTTTCTAGCCTGCAGAGTGATGCTGCCTTTGTTAAACGCTGGCTCTCAGCTCTTTCCTTAAATGTGTGACTCTTCCTGCAGCATATGACTTGCTTTCATTGAAAGAAAGCTTGTCATTTTGTTAATAAAATTCACATTTTCAAAGAAAGAAACTGAAACCTCTCTTATAATTGCCTACACTCATATAAATTAATGATGCTAGGTTGGTAATGAATATGACAAATTCCTGTGGCAATTTGCGCTTCATGCTGGCTCTGTGTGGGCTTGCAATAACATTTGCTACACTAAAACATGAGGTGAAATCTTGGCCTCATTTGAATCAATGATTTTTAAAAAAAAAATTTATTTTTTTCCTTCAGCCTCCGCAGGGCTGTGCTGCGATGGTGCCTGCTGAATTCAGTGGCATTATCTGTTTGATTGCTGTGAACATGGCCATATGGACATATCCTTTGCCACATGGCATCACAAATGAATATCTGATTTTTTTTTCCCCCAAGAATTATAAGATGTTATGCTATGTGATGGTACCATAAAATATTTAGGTTAAGTCCCTGCTCCTGCCAAAATCAACAATAAAGAATTGTGGTGATCTCAAAGGGACTGGATTTCACTCTAAAACATGCAGAAGGGCAGCTCTCTAATGGGGAAGCACAGGAGACTTTTTTAAGCTTGAGTCCTGGAAGTAGCTTTGGTACCACAGTACTGAGTTTTCATTCCTGCAGCTCTGTAAGGATAGCGCGTTGCCCTTTTGCTGCTCTTTCCCAGCTTTTGACTGCTTTTCAACACAAGCGTTTTCTGCCTTTCCCCCCCCCTTCCCCTAAAGTAACAGGCATCCATCAATTCAGTGATCACTACGTAAAGCTGAGAAGCTTATGATAGACATGGGATCAGGCAAGACTCCGTCTCGCTTCCATTATGTGAGTCATTTATGACTTCTAGCAAAATTTCTTGAGGAAAGGGGTGAGCACTCCTATTATTTTATTCAGGATTTTGTTGCTAGCGTAATTACAATAATATTTGAAAAAAGAGAAGTGGAATAAAAAAGCACAGAGAAAATAGGAGTATGGGAAGGAGGAGGAAACATCTTGGTGTGAAAACATGACACAGCTGGGGAGCATGTCGATATCTTCCGCTTCAGTCAGCACCGGGCAGTATTTATCTAGAAGTAAGAAGTATGGCTCAGTTGTATTGCCTCCAAGATGTGGACCATGTAACTAGCACAGAAAATTGTCATGCCTAGCACTTCTCGTAAAAATAGACTGCAAGGGAGTGAAGTTTAGCCAACGACCTAAATAATGCTGAGCTTTTCCCTCACCTCTTTCTCCCCAGCTTTTCGGCACACCTTACTCACCGCCCTCCTGCAACTCCCTCTGCTGCCTTCAACTCCTCAGTGAATTAAAGCTGTTCTCTTAAGGCAAGGTCCTCCCTATCACTCAGCATCTCCTGGGTCCCTGCCTGAGCCTCACAGTCTCAGAATTTTCCATTTATTTTCCAGGCATGTCTTTGTGCAGAGCATACTGCGGAGCCAGTGAGGCCAATTCAGATTTTGCCCAGTAATGCTGGGCTTTTCAGGCCACCACGGCCAGTGCACGTTGGGCTACCACAGCATGGGGTCATCTTGGGCAGCATTCCTGGGCAAGCTCCAGACAAGGGAGCAGTGGGTCCCTCTGAGCTGCTGAGAAGCAATAGCGCGGAACTGCAACGGGGAAGATGCAAACTATTCTGCGGTAGTATGTGACCACACAGACGTCTGGCACCAATAACAGGAATTTCTGTTTAAATGTTTCAGAAAATTCAGTAAAATGACAGCTTTTCACCAAGCCTGGGTTTCTCTTAATGAGCTTTCTGAAGTCCACACAAAGACAATAAATGCCCGAAATGTGTAACCAACCCAAAATCGCAGTGGCTGTCAGAGAAGTCCTGCCCAGGCTTTTACATGTAACTGCCAGTGCTGTGGCCCTGCTACTTCATGTAATGGAGCCTGTTACAGCTTGGTAAAGTGGTGCATGTAAGAACTAAAAAGGGCAGAATTAATCCTGGAGGGGGAGCTGTGAACAGCTAATAGTGTAAAACGAGTTTAGTAGAGTGATGAACAGAGTCTAGCTGAATAAAGGAGCGCAATAAGTTTTTGTTTCAGTGTCATTTCTGCAACGACAAAAAAAATTAACTGAAGAGGACTAAGTTCCTTGATGTGATGCTAAACCTAATACGGAAATTGAACTGCTGCTTACGCATCATGGTATCCCTCAGTCACTTGTTCTTACAACTGTTGTGCAGAGGTAACTTGCCTCCTAAAGGCTGTAAAAATTGTAATTCCTGTTAAGAGGTTGTCACAGCTTTTTAACAATCAAGCACTCGACAGCAGAAATTATTTTTTTCTGCTTATTGTTCAAGATCTGCTCACTAACAGTGAGTAACACTTTGTATACATCAACTTGGCTTTTTTGGAGTTTATATGGTGTCAGTTTTACCTCCAGTGTTTCATTTGGCACGTAGTGCTTGACAGCACTACTACTGCACTGTAAAGTAAACAAATAAAATTCTGTGGGGAGAAAATGTTCACTCAGAGATTCCATTGCTGAATATTGCTAAAACCTAGGAAAGAAATATTTAAGACAAGCCAGCAGGCAATCTTCATTCCTTTCCACTTCCAGTATCCTTTCCAACTTTTTTCTTTCCTCAGCCACTTTAACTCTCAGTAAAAAAAAATAAGTCAATATGTTAAATTAGAAAAAAAAGAAAAGAAAAATGATAATAATAACAAAAAAAAAAAATCTTCAATCCCTAGTGTACTTTATCCCAAATTTTCACCAGAGTCTCTTTCAGGGCAGTTGGCTAAAGCTGCAAGGCTGATGTTCATGTCCATTAGTGAACATCAGAGTTGGTCTGATCACTAATTTTACAGTCATCTTGCTTTCAATAGCCTCTAGGTTTTCTTTGGCAGGCTGCTTGTGATGATAATGAATTGATCACTGCTGGATTTTTCAAGAGCTACATGAGCTTTATAGACTGTGGGCTTAATCCTCCTCAGATTTAGATTCCCCCAGCTGCTCCAATTACCTCTGCTGTGGCTGTGCTGGAAGCACTCGCCCTAAAGAAATGAAAGCACCTAAACTAATCAAGATGGGTTTTTAAAACAACCAAACATCTTAACAATTTCATATGTGTTTTTTTTTCTGTCTAGGATTCATGGTCTATCCAGGTTTCAAGTAGTCTGAGGATTGTTGTATCCATAACACAGTGTTTGAAGTCACAGACTGAACTGAGGACATGCCAAATAGCACAAAAAAAAAA
>VWZK01000059.1:148626-221166 GCA_013396935.1 Baryphthengus martii | reverse complement strand
TCCCTGCCCCATCACTGCTGCAGTTTCTACAGTCCCAGGCACCAGGCTGATAAAACAAATGGATACAGGAAAGCAGAACGGGATGAAGCAGTGAGACACAGGACACCACAGTAAGTGACACAGCAGAACGCTGTTGTGGAATTATTGTCAACATCGTGAGACACAGGCAATTTAAGGAGATTATCCTAATTACCCAAGGTGGCTTTGAATCCACTAATGATTCAAATCGGGACAAATGAGGAGAGTATTCACATTAGAGGATATGACCCATATTTTCTTAACCCAGCCTACAGTTTTGAGACTATTATAGCTTATCACTCCATAGACTCATTGTTTGGCACAGTTAGGCAGTTGATTTTTTTTTGAAATTTAGTTCAGAACAGTAAATATAAATGACAATGAAAACTTGCTTAATATCAAATGTTATACTACTCTAAAAGCCCAGCTTTTAGTGCCTGGTTTTCTGAACAAAGTGTGTTCAGAAGTGAGTAACAAAGGAAATGCTCCATCATACTAGAACAACTTAGTTTTAAATCACAGGGCCAGTGTCACTTCTGCTAAAAATAAAATTTTATGTTTCATCTTCCTTCACACTCTTTCTGTTGACCATTGAGTTTTCAATGACTGGCAGATTTTTACATTATTGAGATCAATCAGTAGGATAAAGATCAAACTCGTGTAGAAACTTCTAACACTGCAGAAGCTTTGGAATATTTCTTTTATTTCATGTAACAGGGTCCAGAGATGGAACATCTGAGCACTAGTGTAACATCAATGTACAGCAGCTCAGGAGACAGGTAACCGAGGTTGCTGTTATTCAGCTTTAAAGGTACACATTTAAAATTACCCAGTAGTTAATTTAATATGACAAGTGCTGGTGGTCTATATGAAATGGGATTTTGATACCTGCCTAGTCACTGGTAAAAAAATTGCTAGCACTATACTGATTATGACTTTAGTTGTAACTTCTCCTCTTGGCCTTATCTGTTGTAACAGGCTCAAGAACCAAGACTTTATTCTGTTAAACAACACACGCACGCCCACGTCACCATTGACAGTCTCATTGAAATTTTACTTACAGGTAAAAATTAGGATCCAGCTTCACATTCACAGAGCATCTTGTTTTTTCAGTATTCAACTGCTTGTCATGACAACACTCATCGCAACACTGGTGGGGCTTTGAAAGCCTACCTGCTCCCCAGGGAGAGGACTTGGTCCTTCAGAGCTTTCACTCTGCCACCTCTCAAAGTGCTACATCTCCACTGGAAATTTAAAATAAATAAATAAATAAGAGTGGGGAAACAAAGCATAAACATTCATGTTATGTGACTGCTGCAACACAAAGACATGGTAGAAGCAGCCATCGCCCATTATTTCAAGATTCAAACTACAGTTTCAAATTACGGTTCCTCAATGTTCTTTAGGTGGAACCCTTTGACTTGCAGTCACTAGCCTTTAGTAGCATTTTAGCTTTTCAGATGAACTAAGCAAGTAGAATCTGTTTTCTGGTGATTATTAATATTGTTGATTGGCATTTGAAGGACAATATTCCTCTGGGAGCAACCTGAAATGTTTTGCTGCAGTAACATATGTTCAGGGCAGCAGGGGGAAGGTATTTGCTATCGACTATATGATGGGAGAATGTTAGGCGACAGTAAAACAAGTTATAAAGTGCTGTGCCAGGAGAAGAGAAAACTTTAAATGAAGGAAACAAGCAGAATATTTAGGTATCGCTTTGGTGAGGTTTGAGATGACTCAAAATCATGTTGGGAAATCAGATGTTTGGAGTGTTTGATATTGGATACTTGGGATATTTGATATTGGGAGCTTATTTGAGGTTTCATCTGACATATTAATTTTCTTTAGAAGTATTTTTTGGAGGAGGCAAAAGAGCTATTGAAATAATTCACTCTTCAACTGCAAGAGGACAGATATAGAAGTCAAGATTAAAAATATCAACACAAATTGGTCTCAGTCTTCCTTGTTCTGTTATTATGATCTATTATTCTAAGACAGATGACAGCTGAAATCAATGGAAATGGGGAATTTTTTTCTACTTATATGGAAATAGGTGTTTTAGTTTTTTGTTTTTTTGGTTTTTTTTTGCATTGCAAGCACTGAAACAAAATAAAGAGCTCCCTAAGGAAGCCAGAGTTTACCTGGTGCCATCAATCATCTGAAGACTGTCCCTTGTTGAGGGAGGCCAGTTGAAAGCCATGAGGCTGTTCAAATGCCTGCTCTGCACCTAAGGTCTATCCTGCCCAGCATCCTCTCTCCAGCACTGGCTGGAGGCAGATATGCAGAGAAAAGGGCAGGTCAAGTGGGGACTGACATTTCTCCATGTCTCCATTCAAGGCTGAGGGCAAGTCTATATACCCCAGAACTGTCCACTAAGGACAAAGAATTTGGATCCTGTCTTGAAAAATAACGTCTTTTGGTGATCCTTATTTAAGGAAGATAACTCAGAAGATGAAAGAAGGGAACTATTTAAATTCATGGACATTGTTGGCCAGAGAACAACTTGGGCTGAAAACGACCATTAACAGCACCATCAAAATGAGGTGCTAGAATAGTCTTTTAGCAAGACTAATACGGAAAAGAAATTTTACTGGTTCTACTGAACTTTGTTCAGTTAGTTCATGAAAAGAAACATATAGAGTAGTTGCCAATGAAAATAGGATTCTGGACTTGAGGACCTTCCAATCTCATGCTCCTAAATTGCATTTCAGAATTTCCAAACAAAATGTCTACATTATTCCAAAGGGCTGAGGCTTTGTCAGGCTTGTCCTTTTTGTATGATTTGTCCACTTCCAAAGTAAGTTTCAGTCATATACACATCCATCCATCTACCTATCTATCTATATGTCTATTTATCTACCTATCTGTCCATCCACCTCCCTCCCCGCCTCTGATTTCACATTTGGAAGCGTTTTGAAAAGGTACACTTCAACTGGGCTAAGTTAGATGAAAAAGAAGCGATCAAAAGGACCACAGTGCCTGACACAATCTCCCATGGGTCTCAGAACTACTGATGCAGTTGGGAAAACTGCAAAGGTTTCAGGACAAATCTTCCATTGGGTCTGAAACAAGTGTGACATATTTCAAACTAAGTGCAAGCTGGAGAAAAAAAATCACTTACATTTGTTAGCCCTCTTACTGAGACAAATTGAGAGAAAGAGGTATTAACATTTAGGAAGCAGAGGAGAAACTGAAAGGGCGTCCAGGTGAAAAAATTGGCAGTTTTTATAGAATGGGCATGAGAACAGGACAAGCACAGCTTAGCAGGCAGCAGAGTATGAGACAAGGTTATTGTAGGGTGACATGTGCCACCTGGTCAAGGTGAAAATTATAAAGGAGAGAAGTACATTACCCTACTTCTGTTATCTTATATCCAGCCCGGTATGCAGATTTCATGAATTTAATACTGAGCAGGTCATTCTGATCTCTTACTAGGTAATCACTTTATTGCCAGCTTTCCATTCCGTGTCATTCTCCTAAAGCTAACACAGCAAAATACCTAATAGGAATTTTATCCCCCACCCTGATTATTCAAGTTAGATAGAGGCAAGGGGGCAGATTGTGTCCTGTTCTCATGTGCCCCATCTCCATTGAGAGACTGACGTAGGACAGACCACAACCTCTCTGTGAAGGAGCCTCTTTGCTGGATAAAGTGATCACTTTTTCACTATTCCTTTTCTCTGTCTGAATACAGCATGGAGCAGCATCATTAGGATTGAATTACACAGCTCTCCGATAACAAACCCAGAGGAATTCTGTTTAAATGACAGAAATTACTGTACATTACCACTTATGCAGATTAGCATAAAGCTTGTCTCATGATGTGTGTCCTTCAGCTTCAAGGGACCCTGTTTGAGTCCCTTCTCACTTGTGTTAGTATAAATCTAGAATAATTTCATGAAAGTCAATACATCATATCTGAATACACATCTGCAGCAGGGAAATCTCTGCTCAGTGTTACTCCTTCATTAATTTCTGATTCTTTACAGCTGTTGAACTGCTGGTTAACTTACCAAAACATCTAGAAGTTCGGGCATGAAAATGACACTAACTACATCAAAAGCAAAAAAGAAATGAACTGGAAATCCATGAATGAATCCTTTCCGACAGTCACAAGAAATTATAGCATGGCTAAGACATGAGAAAAGACTTTCCACTGCTCTTTTGTTAAGATGATTCATTCCTTCGCTATCATGCTTTACTTCTGTCAAAATCACTTGCAAATAAAATTTCCATTTGCAGCCATTTAAAATGGTGAAACCCTGGATGTGCAGGAGCGAACAGTCGTGTGATTTGCGCATTTGAATCTTCACAAAATAGCTGCTTTGGTTGTATTTTAATTCTGGTAGCAAGTCAACTGGGACCAGAGGACCGTAAGATCCTACATTGCATCTTTAATGCCTCCTACACCGTTCTCCTTAGTCATTCTGGGACTTGGTTATCTTGTGTGTTACGGGCAGGCAAAATCTGAATCAAAACATCTTACCTAGGACTACTCAGGTCAGTGTCCACTCAACTAGACCCAAATGATGAGAGAGACTCAAGTCTTTCTCATGGGGTATTTCACTACTAAATGGAAAAGACATAGCATATAGCGCTCCTGTATGTCCAATCCAGTTGTCAGCACAGGAAGCCAAAACGTCAGAGGAGCTCCAGCCCTACATGTGAGCCAGGCTGAGCAGCATCCTAACAAATGAGCAATTTTTTCTGTGGTAAAAGAACATCTTCATTTCCTTGAATTTTAACCTAATTCTTCCCTTCTTGTTCAATCTGGAAGAAACAGCTCTGCAGAACGATTTGGGTTTGTTTTCTAAAACAAGGTCAGTGTGTCACAGAAATTCTAAGAGGTTCTTAAAAGCCACTTAGGGGGAAGGCAACACACAAAGTCGTGCGATGTGTCCTGCCGGTCTCTGCTCATTGAAGAGACACAAGGCAGCCAGCCCCGCAGAGGGCAGTGTTAGCTCAGCCATCCCCATCCCCGGGAGGCGACGGCCACCGCCTGCTTCCACACACACCAGAACAAAATGTGTTAGCATATCTAAAAGTTTCTAGCTAGTATTTTAGCTGCCGCTACACCAAAGCCTCCACTAATCTCCAAAAGCAAAGTGTACATTGCATTCCTCTCAGCAGCAACATCCTCCTACCACTTGTGCCCAACATGTTTTCTTTCCCTTGGAAAAAGCTTTCCCGACAGAACATTTGTTTCCACTTTGAAGGATGCTACCTACATGTCAGGACCCACACCTTCTTGGAGCTCTCCTAAAGCCTCTGAGTCACAGGTTATATCTTAATGCTGCCCAGCCTGTTCTTAAGATATTTAACTGACATCCTAATGCTGAGGAAAAGGACTGTTTCTGTATGGCTGGACAACATTTAACCACTTACCCAGAGGGTCTCCACAAAAAAAAAACAGAGAATGGAGTGGAAGAACTGGAAAGAGAGAGCCTGAAATTTCAGGTTCGGTTTTTCAGTTTTGTTTTAGAATGAAGGTTCATTTCAGTTCATACTTTACCACTGAGGTTTCATCCATCCTCAAAATGACAAGAAAACATCGATGGGACCTCTAATGGGTATCAGAAATACAAAGAGGTACACCACAGCTATGGAAATCCATCTGCTTTTGTTACTGGTTCTACTCAGCTTCTACTCCCTTTGACAAAGTAAACATGGAGATGCATGGAGTTGAACAAAAACTTCCAAAGCTGTTATTTAGTTACTCATGGAACATAAATCCTTGCAGGATAAAAAATACATGAAGCTGAATAATTCGACTTTTATCCAAATTCACGCAGACTGAAACAGAATTCAAGTTATACAGGTTGACACTCTTATCATAGGGCAGTATCACCACCACGTGGGGTTTTTATTTGATGTTGATAGAGCAATACTGCTGAACTAGAAACAATTCCCACTGCTATTTTTTCTACAGTTTTACAATACTGTAGTTAAACTAGTTATACTCTTAGTCTCCAAACAGCTTGATCTTATACAAGTCATGGAATGACGGTAAAGGACGTCCATTATCCACACGCAGATAAACACCTGCACGTACCATGTAATTTAAACATCAATGAGAAAATGTCTCACCTGATTAACGGAAAAATACTTCAGCTGAACAAGGACAGTAAGTGACAAAATGGTATTATCAGGATAATTTTGCAGCCACTTTTTATTCCAAAAAGTTGTATTTTTGTAAACCTGACATTTCCAAAACAGTGCAAGTGAATTAGAATACAGGTGAACATGAGCTTCTAAATACAGGTGACATCAATAAAAGTGAACACATTCTTCCAACCACAAGTTCACAAAAAGAAACATACAATTTTACAATACATAAGGAGTGACATTCTAAGAAAAAGGGGTGACTATGGTGAGGGTACCCTACTGCATATGCAAACCATGCTCCAAAAGCAATTACAGTCTTCATGCCAGTTTAATCAATGTACACTAAACGAACCAAATCCTACTTTCATATAGACCCAAGAAGCCCTAGCAAGTGGATGAACTTAGACAAAGGTAGAAATTAGGTCCACAACTCCCTTAATCCTTCAGTGAAAGCACTATTACATATTCATTCCCACACCACATGGATACTATGGTTGAAACTTGTGCAAGACTCCAAACGGTGCCCATAAACAGAAGATGTTCAAGAAAAGTCAATACTAAACATCGTCAAACACGATCTTTGCACAACCGTTGCTTTCAGCAAGTCGAGTTACCTGCACACCACTGACCTGTCAGTGGGGTCCTTCCCATTCCTGTATCAAGGCAGACAGGGTTGTCCTCACTGGTACGCTCAGCATCGTGAAAGCCTTTGCCACTTTGAGATGAAAGGATTGCTTAAGTGGTTTACAGGCTTGGAGTTCATATCAAGCACAATTTCTCTCTCAGATAATCCCAGTGATTTGTGAGGTGACTTCAATTCAGAGGCTGCTTCTGTATTTTATACAGTTTGCTGACTGTCCTCAGTGTAACTAAGCAAATTAAAACCTAGGTTTATTCAGAAAAACAGTATAGTATTTTTGTTAGTTACAATGGCCAATACCAGAGCATACTAGTGACAGCCACAGAGTACACCAGCTGGGGTTAACTGATGGAAATTCACCTCCCAGAAACCTCCCCGGCTTTCAAATGAAATGGTCACAAAAATGTAATTGTGAAATGTGGCAAATGCTTTGAGCTCTTGAAAACCGAAATTCATCATTGTGGTGTGAGCCATCAAAACTCTGAAAAGACTGTGGTCTTCTCAATCTCAAGATGGAAATTAAAGGGGGCTGCAACAGCATGAGCTCTGCACTAAGTGAAATTTTCCATATTTCTCCCCCCGTCTTTCTTCCTGAGCATATTTTTCTGAGATTTTCCTCCTACCCTAAAAGCAACTTCAAGGGTACTATCTGTAAGATGACACCCTGGCACATTGCAAGCTTCAAGGCCTAAATAAAAGATCTTTTGGGTGCCAGATGATGCATTTGGAAATGTTACTGCCCCACTTCTAAGTTTCCACCAGTGCAAAGTTTAGAGGCAGTGCAAAGTGAGCCTGCTGCAAAACCTTTCCTTGAAGTTGTCCAAAACAACAGACAACTTTGTCCCAAAATGGATTAACTGGAGAGAACTGGTGCAATGGCTTCCCCAAGCTCTGCAGTGCAAGCTCTACAGCACAAGGGAACCATCAGGCAGCTGATTGACAGGAACCTCCAGAGCTCCAGAAGCAATTTCTGAAGTATCCATGTCTCTAGATTTTGATAAAATTACATGTATTATTATTTCCTAATTAAACCAAACAAACGGCAGACCTCTAGCACTGCTATTTTCTATGCATCCTTGAAGTGTATTATGCCTGCATAAGCTTTTTGGGTCAGAAACTGATTGCAGTCAACTGATATTAATGGGGATTTCTGTTTGGGCTTGTTTCGTTGCTTTTTAAGGACAGGAAAAGTGCATCTACAGGATTTTAATTCTAAGTACTGGTACGTTTCATCATCAAATCTGACTATCCTACCTGGAACCAAACAAGAGCCGCAATAGAATTTGATAAAAAAAAAATAATAAATTATGAAGAGCATACATATAAAGCCAAAAGAATCTGTGACAACAGAACTACTGAGTACCTAACAGTAGTAATACTATGAATTTATGGAATATTTCAAGAATATGTCACTAATCTGGCCAACAATTAAGATTTTTCACTGGGTGATGACTTGTGCTGGATCAATAGAAGACAATTCAAGTCAGAGATAAAAAAAAGTCCAGTGTGGGCTCAAATGGCATTTACTTTTATTTGTTTTTTTTTTTTTACTTTAACCAAATAAGAAAACATTTTTGCCTTGAGCCAAAAAAATTAACTGTCCAACACAACATGAAATGCTAAATGCGTATTTTACCTTTTTTAACTCTTCATATACTTAAAAAAGATGTTTCAAATGAATTTTTGTTTTAAAATTGAAAAGCAGGCATTTCAACTTTTCTAAGGGAATTTCCTCCCCTTTTTTTTTCTTTTTTGGAAACTTTCAAATTAAGCTTGTTTCAAAACTAGTCTCGCTTGTCTCTTGAATTATTTTTTTCAGCACATTTACATTTTAATAATTTGGGGGGGTTTCAGTTTTAAAGAGAGCAGATACTGTAAATTCTTACCACTAAATAAATGGACTCCTGGGGTTTTTTTAGCTAGTATTTTAAGCAATTTCTTGTTCATCATTGTGAATCAACCTTATGTTCCACTTACTTCTATCTGTCAGTCTTAGGTAATTTTCAACAACAGAAAAAAATAGATAGATTAGGTTTAAACACTAGCAAAACTAACTGATGTAAGAAATATCTTAATGTGAGGAATTCCATAGCCTCTAACACAACAGTACAGTCAAAGGCCATTAGCTTTTTGGTTTTGCACTCTGATGAAAAATCTGCAGTCCACTATATGTGGTTATAGCAGGATTTTGCCTCAGCAGGTTTGTTCCAGATCCTGGCTTGAATAATCACTTGTTGTAGAATATCTGTCAACTCACCAATGACTGTTTTAAGAAAGGTAACGGAATAGACTAATAGCTTTTCTTGTCAGATGCTGAATCAATACACTTTATTCACTTAAAACCCATCTTCTGCCTAATGGGTGCAGATAAGTTAATAAATATGGATCAATACTGTAGTAATAGCAGGCACTTAATGCCGGGGGCAGGGGGAGCAAACAGGAATATGGATGTGGTTAATTATTTTAAAATTCGAAGCTATAACAAATTTGGCAAGGAGGAGTAAGAATAAGATCTGTTCTCAAGCAGATTTCTTACATGTTCTCTGCATTCAAGTTTCCAAACTTCCAGCAGTTCTATTACCTTACCCTTATGGAAGGAGACATCTTGCAGCCATTCATTCCTGTTTCTCCTGCACCTTCTCCCACAGAGCTCAACCTTCTTTCCCTTCCACGGGTTTTACACCAACATGACATTTACCTCTTATTTACAGAAGGTGCAAAGTACAAGTAGAATCTAAACCCAAGTCTTACAGAGTTCCACTATTTCTATTCAGAAAGTCAAGAGCTTTTTGAACACAGTTGAATTCATTAAAATTAAGTTTCTTCTAATTCAACAAATCATTTGCTAAGGAATTACCAGCAAACAAAGTGGCAATTTGAGATCAAATAACATCTGCACCTTGACAAAACTTCCTCTTTCTTTGCTTGAGGAAGGATAACATTCAGTACTTGAAACATCCAAATAGGGAATCTCAAGATCTCTCTTAAAATTATCATATAAACAAAGTCATGACTCATGTATAAAACTCACAAGGCAGGTATAATGCTCATAGCTTGTAGGAATTTATCACTTGCTTTGACAGCAACCGATCACAATTATTAGCAGTATCTTAAAAACTATCCCTCTTAACATTAGGATTAATATGGCTCCATTTCATTATTTTATTTTTTTAATTCAAGGAATTTGTCAACGCTATAGTGGTTGGCCCAATTATATCCTTCTGGTATCTCAATTGTACAGTCCTAAACCATTATCAAAGTACTAGAGCCTGCACGAGAAAACCTTCCAAAGGAAAACATTCTATGATGCTTTCTTCAGTGAGCCAAAGCAAACTACAAGTCTTGCTACAGGTCACCAAGGAAGTGTTTTCAGCCTCTCCCATTCAGGCCAATAAAGGATAGACTCACATACAGAACATCACATCTGTGTAATACTTTAGGTCTTTAGTTTACAAATTAAACACCAAATTCAACTCAAAAAAAAAGAGATAGTGAAAAGACTTTGGCTTATTGCCATTAAATGGTCTATATACAACATTATCAAGCCTTGTGAATTAAGCATATGAGGATTTCAGCTACTTTTATCTGCAGATCTCTCTTTTCTCTCTTGCATTGAAGTTTAAAAGTACAATAGGATTTATATATACATATATGTATTTCCAAGAATTTAGCCAGATATCAGTGCTTGAGTGAACTATATAGCTATTCAATAGACACTATAAAACATAGATACAAATATAAAGACATAATCAATATAAAAAGCTTATATTTATAAAAAATATTTTAAGGTAACAGTCTTCCCCTGAGGGTATACCACATAGTTGGATTTATAAATATTGCTCTGCACTGCAGCTTGGTTACCGAAGTCCAAAGTTCAGCTCGTCAATGAAGTGTAAATCGCTCCAGTCACCTGACATGGCTGCAGTGGTTGCCTCATGATATGGTTCCTAGCTTGTTGGAGTTATAAAGACACAGCATCAATGGGGTCTCCGAAAAATCTGGAGAAGTTTCCTTCTTCCACATATGGAAGATACGAGAGCAGGACCTATAGGCTAGCAAGCGCGTGTCACATGACTGGGCTTTAGTTTTCGTGGGCAGTTCACTGATTTTTCTGGACCCAGTCCCAACTATCTTCGTTCTCCTTTCTGTTCTTTTCGGCCTCAATAATTTCTTTGTACCTCCGGCGGAAGAAGCCCATCTGCAAATCAAAAAGAGATGACAGTGGTAAGTAACGCTATCATTACATTGAAACTTGCTGTGTCAGAAAACGGTGTGCAGAAAAAAAAACACAACACAGGTGTTAGTATCTAATTTCTCCTAGTGCCAATCTGGAATCAGAGCTCCTTGTTTACAACAACAAAAATGAGATCAAATTGGGTCCCGAATCCTCACAAGTACTCTGCTCCTTATAGATGAACTACTCTGAGGGAACAGTCCTCTTACATGAAACATGATTTTTTTTTAAATGAATTACAAACCAGAGGAGGCAGATACAGGTTTATCAGTTTTAAATAAAGACTAATGCAAAATTTGAACCTGTTCCTGAATCCAGGCTAGCACTTGAGTCCTGAGTAAAAGCTGCCAGTTTTATGAACTGTGTTCTCAGTGCCCACAGACGCACAAAACAACAGAGGTCAGAGGAATACAGTACACCCACCTCCCAGCATACAAAAGAGGCTGATAGTTGGAATTTGGAAGAAACCCTCTTCCAGAAAAGCCATCACGGTGTATTGCTTATCGCAGATGCTCTACTACCGTTCTCAAGAGCTCTGCTGCCCTTGTGGCGTACACATCTCCAGAAGTATCAGCCCACTGCTGTGCAATCACAGACACTTCTCTTCCTGACAGTTATCAGTATGAACTCAGGTCTCAAATTTAAGGATCATTTACATTAAGATGCTTTGGAGGAAACCGATAGCTGCAGACTCTTCTTTTTGCTAAATGATGTCCCTTGCCCCATTGCTATCAGTTGTGTGATCTGCAGCTTAGAAGGCAAAATACAAGCCTGACCCTACAGAACACATCAACAGTAACCCTTCCACAGGCTTGCAAGATGCTGCAGGGCTGATAATCAGTTTTGTGTATCTTCTTATTTCCTAAACCCTTGTACTTAAAGAAATGCTAGTGGTTTTCATTTCAGTTTGGATAAAAACCTCTCCTATCTCTGTTTCTTTTAAGTCTTTCAAATAAACAAAAATGATTTTAATAACAGACTTTGGTAAGCATTCAAGAATAACTCCTCAAACTCAGCAGTGCACTACTGAGACCACTGAATCAATATTTTGTTCATCATAATTAAACATTTATGTAACTCCTACCACTCTAAACCTGTTTTCTTACTCCTGCTGGGTAAAATACGATGCTTTAGTCTTCCTTTATCAACCAGTTATTGTTCCTTTACTCCCAAATTGGCTATATGTAGCAATATTTTGTGCTGTTCTGTCACTACTAAGTTTCTATTAAATTGGGCTTTTTAGTTTCAGTGTAGCAACTTTAATTTTCTTCTAATAAATTTTAACTCACAGTGGTCTGAGAGGCAGCTTGTTCAAACTGTATGGGTGCTTCTCCAGCAGAGCTTCCTAAAGCCCTGGTCTCTGCCAGTGCCCAACTACATCCTGAATTTGTGGCAACATGAGACCAGATACACACCATCCTCCCACCGCCCCTTACTCCTGCTGCTTTGCTTCTGTAAAAAGGACACAGAAGCTGCAGCATGGTCTAACAAGCTGCTTTTTGGGGTAACTCTGGACCACAGCCCTGGGGCATGCTACTTATCTAGAAAGATGTGCACCCTGCTTACCTTATAGACGTACATTACACACACACCTACAATCACTTTATAAATGCATAGACACAGACATATAAAGACATACAAATGCCTATGATCTCAATTTTACAGAGGTCTCATGACCTTCTGGAGGCTCCCATGAATAACCGGAATTAGACCTTAAAAGTCATTTGTCCATAGTCCTGTGCACAGACTACAGACACAGTCTCTTTCCCATCTATTATAAGCAAAGCCTTCTCTGCTGCTTAAGACACGCGGATGCATAGATAATGGTGGTTCTGTTCTGAAAAGCCACCTCACAAAAGAGACACTGTTAAATTTGGAAGGGCCACGTCTGCCTCGCCTCCTAGCATCTTTCAGAAGATTGTAAAAAAGAATTCAGAAAAACAGAATTAAAGAAGAGTTTCTACAGTTCCCTATTCTACAAACTTGCTCTGGAAGTCAGACCAAGTAATTTCTTTAGCAGAAAAATATCATTACTAGTAGTTTTTGTACTTGTACCTACAACCTATACGAATGCAAGGGATGTATTTTGAGAAGACATCCTCAAGATACCATCATCATAAAATCCCAGTGAAATGGCACCATTGATGCCAACACACTTCATCACAATGAAGACTTGAAGCCGATAGCAGAAGTTTCCCTAGATTTTCACAGTTTAAAATGGAGGTGAATTATTTTATTGATAATGAAAAAAAAACAAACCAAAACAGTGTAAGATCCTACTACTCCTCTGTTGTTCTGCCACAGTAGGATTAGTTGTAGGTACTTATTCTAGTCACAGGAATCTGCAGATACTCCTCACATTTGCTCACGGAGCAAATGCGTTGAAGAAGTGGGTGCCAATTTTGTATTATCAATTCTTGTAACAGACCTACATGTTCTGCACATTAGAGAAGAAAATTGCCACAGGACTTTGTTTCCTAAGATTAACAAAAGAAGTTCAATGTGTAGCTTTTAAAAACAGGTTTTAAACCCTTAAGGTTTCCATCCTTCATGCAACCACATCCTTGGTACAATAAAATCCTCTCTTGAAGTTATAATCAAAATTATTGAAAGGCTTTTTAATTTCCTCGAGGGCCAAACAAACAAAAGCAAACTACTTCCCACTGTTATTTTAATAAAAATAGTCTGTTTGTGAACATCTGTTTCAGGAATTATCTTTAAAAGTTGGTTATGATAGTTTTGGTATTTTACTATTTTGTTACTGGATACAGAAGGCTTTTGTGTAACTTTCCAGTAGGGAAAAAAGTGAGCTGAGACTGTAATAAATGTTAATGAAGCATGAAATCCTACAACTAAAGGTGATTCCACTACAAAGCTATATATGTTTACTTGTAAATGACACGGATAATCTAAAATTATGTAGAGGACTTAAATTAAATGCAAGGAAAAAAAGAAACTGGACCTTAAGGTTTTTGGGTCTTTTAAACACTTTTAAAAGTAGTGGTCAGGGACTAGATGTGTCTTCTGTCAGTGAAAGGCAATGATGTGCTTTGTTATGTGACACTCCTCCTTAGTGTTAACACTGCATATTCCCACTTAACTTGATAGAGTCTCTATCACCGTCAGAAAGGGTTTTTTTTCGGTAATGGCCATGAAGTAATCGCACCATAGTCATTGTCTCACAAGAAACCACACAACCCACATATCCATCTCCTTGCAATAAACTGATTTCATTAAAAATGACAGCAATATTAACCCATATGGTTATGGTTGATAAGTGCCTGTGGCAAGCTGGAGATAACAAGTGAATTTAACAGAGTATTACATACAGGGTAATGAGTCTCTAACATTGCTCAGTTCTCCTGAACTTTGCTTTCTATCTATACAGACATACATGTGTGCGCACATGTACAGATGCATGTATGAGACAAAGGAATACCCAAGTCCAAAACTGTGACCGTGTCATCCAATCTGTGAGTTCACATCACCACATCCAAGGAAAGGACTGATGACAGTATTTTGATCAGGAAATCTCTGCCTGGGGAAGGCACTCATGAGAGGAAGAGCAACAGAAGAACATATTTACAGCAGGCAAGAAGAAAGTGCCATGGGCAGCTGAAGGCTTATAATGGAAGAGGCATCAGCTACCAACAGCAATGAAGGAAACGAGAAAAGAGAACTACAATCAGCATTTCAGAGTTGGGTGAAAATTATTTGGGGAAGGCTAAACAGGCTGTCTTGAGTTATGGGCCTTTCAGGTCAGTGTGGCTAAAAGAAAGGTATCAGGAGTGGGACACTGCTTAGCACACACCATGCACCCTGGCAGACCTCACCAGGGGGGAAACGCTACACCAAGGGCATCGTGCCCTATTTCATTTCTTCTGTGTGCAGACACAGAGGAGGAAGAGGGCCATTGAAGACTTTGAGAAGACAGACATAGTCCCAAAATACTGGGGCTATCAGCATCACTCACAACAGATTCATGTCCCATGCCAGGGAAAGCAGAGAGCATCTGAATTATCTGTGAATCCACAAACTGGAATGTTTCACATCTGCCAGGATAAACTGCAAAGATGTCTGCTTGCTTTTAAAGAAATCCAAACAAATACAGGCAAAATCAAACAAAATGTAAAGAAAAAGCTGGCCTGGTCTTTACCAGAAGTGACAAACAATAACCAGTCCCTTTTGGAGGTGTTTCAAGTAAGTATTAGAGCTGCTATAAATACGTGAGTTAGAGTCAAAACCTGAAACCATCCATAGGTTTTGCACACAGCCTTTAATTTAGTTATTCCAGCCCATGTACCGTTTTCTAGCAAAACTTTACTGCCATCTACAGCATATGCTGAGCAGAAAGCACGTTCCTGGCAAAACTGAACAAAAAATCAACAGGAAATCTGTGTTACTTGTACTCTGGGGAATTATAACTGTTATTGTGAAGTTATTTCTTGCCATGTGACAACACCGTCAAGTCCTCTATTCATTCTTGAGTATTTAAAATCTCTTTCACTAGCACACACAACTCCCTTTAGCGGTCAAGCCAGGCTGAAAATCCTTAAAAACCACAGGCAAGTCATATCTAATGACATTCACATAAAATTGCATTCTTTGAGCACTCACACCAACTGAAAACTTCAAAGTGATTTCAAAGTGTTGAACTAACATCACAATAAATTACTGCCTTTTTTTTTTTTTCTGCTGCTATTTTCTGCACATCCAAAGGCTGATAACTGTATCACTGCACTTTTATATTTTTCTAAATTCCACAAATACAAACAGTTAGACAGCACTTCCTGCAGTATTATTCTGTGGCTCTCTCTAGGGTGCCAATTATAAGCAGGTTTGAAGAGTGACGATATTACAAAATAAAGTTTAATCCACAGTTGTGAAAAAATAAAGCCATCAGAGGGCAAGCAGTATCACTGCTTTTCTTACATTCACTGTGGGGTAAATGACTAAAGCAGTTTAATAATATCCAGTAAGGCTTATTCTCCCAATCAAACAACAAGAAATAGTTTGAAATCTGAATTGTAGAATGGTTATGTATTTTTTTAAAGTCCTTTTTCCCATTAACACCATCCATTAGGATACAGGAAAAAAATGGTAAGAACAGTTACAAACTGCTGTAAAAAAACATTGTCTTGATTTACAGTACTGATTTGAGACTGTAATTGAGCTAGGAATAGAGTATATTTGTGAAAAAACAGTGTTCAAACAGAATCCAAAACTGTATCAGAGACTTTTGCCCATTTCTGTACATTATTAAAGTTTCTCTAGTGTATACTGAGGTACTAGGCTGCACATATAAAAGTATTGCTTTTTATCAGTATGGCTCTGCTGACAAATGTCTTCTAATGGAGGTTACTGACCACAGTATAAACCAATGAGCAAAAACAATAGAGAGTAAAGTAAGCACTGACATAGGTGCAACTAAGAAATAAAAGAATTCAAGAACCACTGAAGAAATCTCGCACTGAACTAGGCTTTGACAAGATACTTTGGGTTCTGTGCCTTAATTACACGGTTTATCTACCGTAAGCACTATCCAGCTATACCTTATGAACACTCTGGACTTACATCACGAATCTTTCACTGCCACATCTCTCCAATCCAGGCAGAGGTCCTAAATCTCTGGCCCTTCAGAAAGAATTAACTTACTTTTCTCCTCATCTTTTTTGGTGCGTGCTCCTTGGGCACTTCTCCCTGCTCATAAACAGTATCAAAGCTACAAAAACATGCAGCTAATCACAGTTTGAAGTGGGGCCAGAAACCTCTCCCCAAGTAAGATGTCATTGCTCGGCACAGCAACACACACACACACACACACACACACACACACACACTTCCCCCCTGCCCCGCAATTTCTGCAAAGCAGTGCTGCTGAGATTGGAAGCAGGGAGTGTTTCCCCACACAAAGATCGAACACTGGTTATTAAATCCATCTCACTTTATTACTGTGAAGAAGTTGGGAAGAAATACTTTGCACTTGAATTCGTGTCTTCCTGGATAATTCTGGCAAGTCACCAGCTCCAAGAGGATGCACCATTTCCTTCCTCCCAATTAAAGGACCCTTGCCACAGTACAGAGGGGCTGTGAACAGATATTGTGTATCAGCTTTTCCACAGCGGACTGGCAAACTGCTACCGCCTGGGCCCCCTGTGAGGAAAAGGCACGTCTGGAAAGCAGCCCTGTGTCCGGCCTGTAGTTAAAGGAGAAACTGTGTATTTAAGAGGAAGGATGATCAAGCGTGGTAAAAGTAAGCTCATGAGGACTCCAGTGCTCTGGCTTTGATTATTTAGTCAAAGGTCATTTGTTCAATGAAACATGTACATGAAAATAAATAGTTCTGCTTCAAGCATCACCATTCCACAAGTGGTCGGCGTGTGTGTGTGTGTATGTATACACATACAATATATACTTTTTATATCTCACCATGCTATATATTATACTTATGCAGCTGGGGAACCGAGGCAAAGAGTAGCTCAGTAGCTTGCTGAAAGATAAATTCTCCTCTGCAAACCCTTTGTTTAGCTACTATGGAAGAATTTGATACCTGTCAGTATTAATATGTGTACCTGCTCCCAATATACTGCAACAGAATTGCTATGGTAATGTGTACATTATTAATCTACACAAAACAGCACTTAACCTTTAAGTTACTTTCATGTAGCCTGACTAACTGACTTAAGATACTGCTGTTGGTACATAAGGTGAAGATCTGTAGTCCTACATGAATTTTAGAAGAGAATTTATTTTACATGCTATAGTAGTAAACCAAGTATGGCTTTTAAACATACAGCAGTTACTTTACAATGTTGAAATAGTAAGAAAAAAATCTTAAGTGCCCTCTTTTTGCTAAAAACAGTCAGTCAATTCACAAACTTATCTCAAGTAGTCATTAAGTAAACTATTAATTTAACCAAATGCTTCGTGTCTATCTCCAAGGCCAAATTTTCACAAAACAGTCACTAAGGCTAGGTGCCTCCAAAGCAGACGCACATTCAGCCTCTCAGCACGCATGGAAAAAGATGCATTTAGGTATGTGAAAGGTAACAGCACACAGAGATGGACACTGGTACAGATAACCTAATTTAGTACTTAGTATAGTAGTTCTGCTGTTTACCTCAGGAAGATCTTTATCGTGTAGGTAAGATCTAGTTTACCTCAGAAAAGATTCACTCACCTAGCATTTAATTCATTTGCACATACCTAACATGTTTTGTTAAGGACTTAGTAGCTACAGTACTTTAGAAATCAAGAGAACTCCAGAGACTAGAGAACTTCAAGTGCTGAGTACTGGTAACTTGAGTTTAACGAAAGTATGAACTTCTTTCAGGACGTTAATTGTGTACAGTAACTTGCATGACAGATGTTACTAGTATACTTGTAATCAAAAAGTGAATTAGCCAACATTAAAACTTATAAACACTTCCAAATAGTTTAAAGATTTTCTTCCTATTGCAAAATTTTGCTAAGTAGTTTATTTTTGAAAAAGTCATAGAATGAACACAGCCATCATCCAAAGTTCATCTCTGATTATCAGTCTCGAAACTTAGAACACAGTGTCTACTCCAGATATGTCTGGACAAATTAGTGATTTCTTAAGTCTCAGCAGGGAATAGGACAGTAATTAGATATATCATTCCTGTAAGTACAATTAATTTAAGACATATCTCAATCCACATTTTCCATTTCCTCTCCAAATTAAAAAAAACGAAAAACTACTGAAATATTTCTGGCTTTGTTTGAAACCCAAAGACTAAACATTAAGGACTATTTCTGGAATCAATAAAAAGTAGCTTTACAGCCATATTTTGATATATTTGACCTGCCAAAAATATTTGACTGGAAGTTGTACTACATCCATAATTATCAGAATAATTTACTTTCATGGGTTTAGCCGAATCAGGAGGAAATGGCTATGGCTGGTGTAAGTGGGAATGCAGCATTTCCCACTGTGACACTAAGCTTAAAGAGAGAATTCAGACTATGCAAGTCACATTTTCTGTTCTTGGCATTTGGGTCTGAGGGATGGTAACTATTTCCAAAAAATACACATGTTGTGTTCCGGCAGTGGGGCACCTTGGGACTTTAGGGACTTATTTGCAATTTTTCAGTCTACATACATATTCTTTTTCTGCTTTGGGCTCCTGAAAATGATGGCTGGCTATCTTCTTTTCAGAAAGACGTTCCAAACCACAACCCAACCTCTCTCTTGCCAGTGGATTCAATTTGTTCACACAGTGCCAGGATGAGAGTGACATAGCTGCCATGGCTGTGATGTTCTCCAAGTGTGTTGGCATGCACAGCTCCCATTTACAGGACACTGAGACCAGAGAGAACGCTCAGCCACAGCACTGTTGTTGTGCATTTACATAGCTCATTTTATCTGGAAAATTAACAAAGGCATTTCACGAGTACTGGACACACACCACCACTGAAATGTTGCCAACCTTGCTCTAGAGAGTGGTGAACTCTCTAGAGCCAGCAGACTCACTGGGGAAGGCAGTTTCGGCTACAGCAGCGGCATTAACCATTTACTTGCACAAGGACAAATAAAAGATGCCCATACTCAATCTTCCTCTAATATTCAGTCAGAATTCAAAAAGCACAGCAAATCACCCAAGTAATCTCATGTAGAAAACCCAACATTTGAGTTACTGTTGGAGGAATACAAATCCTCAGGAAGTCAAGGGTCTGCAACATTTTGTAATGATCGCTTTGGTCCAGGAAAAAAAAAAAAAGAGAGAACAGTCAAAACTGGGGTATTTTTTGCACAGCTTTTGCAGTTTTCATGGAATCATAGAATCATTCAGGTTGGAAAAGACCCTCAGGATTATCAAGTCCAACCACCAACCCTACTCTACAAAGCTCACCCCTAAACCATATCGTCCCAATATCACATCTAAACAACCTTTAAACACAACCACCTCCCTGGGCAGCCTATTCTAATGTCTGACTATTCTTTCTGTGAAATTTTTTTTCCTAATGTCCAGTCTAAACCTACCCTGTTGTAGTTTAAATCTACCCTGTTGTGTTTTGATGGACAGACAGGACAGGTATGGGCTATGTAGTTCCTATAGGAAGGGATCATACTTCTGTAAGTGAGACAAGCTGAAAAACAAGAGGACAAAGCTGGGCAGGGACTTCGAAGAAACTGAGAAACTAGTGTTGACATGGTTTTAAACTAAAGAGAGATGCTGGAGGAAAAAAAAGAAAAGAGAGAAAAAGGAGAACACTTAATGGTGTGAGGCAGCTGGTGCATCTGTCTACTTCTCTACAGAGAAGACCTTGGTGAGCTGTGAAACCCACCTTTCCCATCACTGGCCCCTGTAAATGCTCTCACAGCAAGTTGAGCCAGCTGTCTTGTTCATCTGAACATCAATTATCATTCTTAATTTTAAAACATCTTCATAGTAAATAATGGTTTGTTCTTGGAATTGTATGTACGGAAAGGAAGAAGAACATCGACTCTGAATAGGCACAACTTTCATCAAAGATATGAAACACCACTCAGTTTCAACAGGTTTCTCTGTTCCCACCTCTAAACCCGACACTTGAAGCCATACAGCCTCCTCACTCAGGAGGCTTTTTTAATTGAAATGTGTTCTCTCTGGAAAGATTATATATATAAATAGATTATATATATAGAGAGAGGAAATATATATATGTACACAGAAAAGGCAGACTACTCCCCTATGCTGAAATCCAAAGAGGTTTTGTGCTGTAGCTGTGTGTGTCTACGCATCTCTGGGGGAAAAAAAAAAAAAAAAGAAGCAGTTTTATTTCCTTGCAGAACAACAAAACCTGGCCACCAGGAAAAGGGGTCAGTATGAGGACTGGCCAGGAAATGGTAGTTGGCCTCTGCCACCTGAGCTGTAGATAAAAGGGAGAGAAAATGGTTTGGGGCTTGTAACACAGGATACAGAACAACCACTGGCAAAGAGTAAATGTAGAGGTTGGGTTGTTTTTTTTTTTCCTTCCTCTGCTGGAAAATGGTGAGCTGTATGTTTTGGCCCACTGTAAAAAGAATTGATGTAAGTAAGGGAAAGTGTCTCCTTTCAAAAAGGGGAAAACGGTGGGTTTTGCTACATAGGTGAATTGCTGGTTAGCTTTAGTCTTGGTTAGTTCCAGATACTTTCTGAATGCTGAAACAAGACGTACTGCATGTATGGGAAGTAGAAGTGTTCTTTCAAAGATGCTTGGGCAGTCACAGATAAAGTCTCAACGTTTCTCAAAGTAAGTCCAAATGCAGCTTCGAAAAACCTGTTTGGATTTGTCTGTTTTTTTACAAAGATCTTCATATTTCATGAAGAAAGCTTTATATTTCAAAGTTTGTCCCTTAAAGCAGTGCTAGCAAACAGCTGCACCCACGCCTACAACCTCTACATAAATTAGGACTTTGCAAGTCCAGTGCTTGGTAGGATTCATGTTTCCAATTGGAAGAGGCTAGTTTAAAGCCTGCACTAACTCAGCTCAGCAGACAGAACTGTCTTCACAGTGTTTCTAACAACTAAAAAAGAAGTCTTCAAAATCCCATTTTAAGACAAAGGGCATAAACGTTTTGTCTAACACATACTGAAGAGCGGGAACCCTCTCGCTAGTCAAAACCCAACGTATGTGGGTGTTATTCTGTTTGTCCTTCTCTCTGCAATCCTGTCAAAACTCCAGGGTTTGGAGCAAGAGTGTCTTATCACAAAAGGGACATCTAGAGTGCAATTCTTCACTCCAGGAATCTCAAAGCTATAAAACAATGCTAGAAACCTCATTGTAGACAAGTCAGAGCTTGGATACCAAAGGGACAGGCTCAATTCAGAAAGAAGCTTAATGTCTAGATAAATAAGTCCAGCTCCTGTGTCAAACATGCCATTAAGAAACAAGATGTTACTGAAATGAATATAAAGTCTTTGTTTTGCAAGTAACTTCCATAACTGGCTCCAGAGATGACTCAGTTGCCCAAATGTCCTGTCTAGTACTCACTTAGACGACCCCTCTTTGAAAGACCCTGGGCACGAACAACTTTTTTTTTCCCTTTCTGTGCACTTTATCTAAAATTATATGGATTTATTAATTCTCAACTCAAGCCAGTTAAAACATAGAAACTTCAATCCACAGTGTTATAAAGCACTTCTATTATTAATAGAACACTTACCGCTATAAATATATTACACTTTGTTTTTTCATTTGCAAGGCGTATGCCAATTCTCCCCTGGTTTACACATGCACATAATCCACGATGCCCAAAGGGGACGTTGTCCCCGTGTGTGGCTGCAGTCCTCACAGCTGAGGGAAGCACGTGTGGGACAACACTCCCCAAAATAATCCACCCGTGACCTCTTTCCCCTCCTGAACTGCTGCCAGTGCTTGTGAAACCATGGACTTGTCTAGCACATGGGTAGTTGGCCTGAAGCAAAGCGACCTTCTTCCCTGCTCCGCTCTCCACAAGCATCTGGAGGCCACCAAAGAGGTGCAGGCCAATCTCCACAGTAAAAAGCAAGATGTATTGCTGTTGGCAACAGCGTGAGAGCTCCTCTTGCCTGTGGGAGACCACAGGCGAGGTGCGAGTAGGGAGAGCGAGCTGCGCTGCAGAGGAACCAGCGAGAGCATGTTCCCATGGATGCCTGCACAAAGGCATCCAGAGTGGGTAAGACATGAATAGCCACAGGCATCAGGGTAAAACTGGGCTATTCAAGAAAACAGGCAAAAACGGGGCAACTCTTGCAGGTCTGCCTTACGCAGACAGCATCTCACGCAAGTCAGGGAATAGCTGCTCACCCACGCTTAAAACAGAGAAAACACCATGTCTGCATGGAATATTAAAATAAACAGAGAAGCAAAGCCAGTCAAAAACTGATCAAGCTCACACTAAAAAAGCTTGCTATGTGTGTATAAACATGGCTGTGGTGTTGCATGTGAATAAATCAGCTTTCATTTGAAATGAAACAAACAGGTATTTAACATGACTTCCATTGACATGGACCCCCTAAACTGTGCACTTTTAGATCTGCAAAGAATGAAATAATTATCCTCATCTTATTGTATGTCCTTACTGTTTGTATAGTTACCTTATTCTGATTTAAAATTGGATTTGAGGCTGGAATGTCCCTGGGATCTCACTCCTGCTAGCACCGTTAATTCTATCGGTGTGTAATGGGAAATATTTGCATGTATTCTAATATTTTTCTGCATCTTTAAGGAGCTGCTTACTCCATCTGCAAAATACCTGTGTGTTTGAGGACTTGTCCATTGTGTTGCACCTGGCAGCTGTGCACACAGTGAGAGCGTACCTTCCACAAAGGGCTGAGATGCAGTCGCTGCCAGCAAGCCCTACACTGCTGCCACTGCTCAGTTCTCTTATAATAATGACTTTGCTTCAGCTCCTGCTCCGTTTTGTGCAAACAGCTGCCTTCCAAGACCACACTTTAGCTCTAATTCATTTCTTAATAAAAATATAATTTAGTTGCTACTCTAGCCTTAAAATTTGGGTCACTTCTAGTTTTAACTAGTGGTTCTAAGATGCCTCAAACTCCATCTAATTAAAATCTGTTCTTTCATTCCACAGTTAAAGACTAAAACACTTCTAATATGTGGGTTTTTTGACATCTTCACACACAAAATTTAGGAATGACTGTAGGATATACTCAGCCAATTTTGTCTAACAGATATTTACCATCAGACAGTTAAGATTCCTCTGTAGGACTGCAACTTTCCCATGTCAGTTTTATCTCAGACAACTTTAATATTGCCAGTAACTTTAATAAACATAGCAACTTGTGAGTGCAAAGTATTACTTATGTATATTTATGTTCCAGACTAAGATTTAAATGAAAATACTAGCTGATACTAGCAGCTACACACTTTTAATCACTTTTCTTTGAAACAAAACCGTAAGTTATTGGTTCTTTTAACAAACATACAGTTCTGTGGATAAAGCACTGGAGTGCAGCTGACAAAGCCTGGCTCTTACTGCCATCTCTGTCACAGGACTCCGGGCAAGGCACCTCACCTTGCTTTGCCTCAGCACTTTAACATCTGCATGCAGAAAGGCCTATATAAGCCTGGCATTAGGTATAATTATTTGTTGCTGTCCCTTGAATTTCCCTCAAGGTTTCCAATACAACAAAACGGCAGCATCTTAATGTGTCTCTGAACAATCCCTATTAAATTTAGCAGAGCTCAAGTCTCCAGATTAAGTCAGGAAGCAAAGGACTGTATTAATTCTAGTAGAGACAAAGAATTGAGTCTGTGTCAGATTCTCCTGGAGACTCACGGTGAAAGGTGCTATTCCTCTTATCTTGCACATTTTCAAACAGTTCATCTAGTGCCTTTTTACCTTCAGGAAACCAGCCATATGAAGTGAGTCATACAGGTATCAGTAGCAGTAACTCCTTTTTGAAAACTATGTGTCATTGGGACATAAACCCTGGGCCTCTTCCAATCACAGTTTTTCATTCTCGTGGTTATTCTGCCATCTTAATTGCACAGACTCTTTTTTTCACTCTTTCTGCCACAAAAATCAAAAGCATTTCCTGTACGCCAGAAAAAGAGAATTTAGGAGATATTCTAACTTGTGGTCAAATATTGTTTTCCAAACGGAAAGCACAGCCAATTTTGACCCTGCCAATATACGCTTAAAAATCTTCAAAATTGACCCTAAAAATACTTTAAATCTATAACCCCTCTAAAATTTGTATAACCTATGAAGTAGATGTATAATCTATAACAGAGCTATATACACATCTGTATAATCTTTAATAAGAACCACACGACCAGTGTTTGGCCCAGGTTTGTAAATCCATTTTACAGCCTCGCGCCCTGCAGCGCTGCGTCCTTTTGCAGCACATCGGGGCTGCGACCTCCCGTCCTGTCCCAGTCAGCGAGCAGAGTCTGCAGTGCACATGCTGCTAAACAATGTGAGTCAGGCTGCTGGACCTCTGCCACGGGAAGCAAAATAAGGTTGGACTTGTTCCTGTCTGTGCATTTGAGATTTACTTCTCTCAAAGATAGTCCCTGACCTTGACCGTGGCCTTTTAAATTTATGGATTGGTAACAGGGAACTGAGGAATGAAAACACTTGAAGCTCCTTACCCTTCATATTTAACCACACCAGATGGCTGATGCTAAGTGTCAGCATCAGCCCAGTTTTACCATGTAACAGTGCCTGGGTACAAGAATTGTATCTTATCAGAGATGGTGTGAAGGCTGGCTTTTAACAGGTCCTCGTGCTTCTCGGTAATGTGTTTTAGTTATCTAGAACTCTTTCTTTGAGGGATGTGAAGAATTTATTGCTGGATACTCCTCTCCCCCAGGAGTTTACCTCCAGAAAACAGTAGCTACTGACTGCTCTTTGCTAGGCAGGCACGCAAGCTTTTAGCTGGTCAAGCAAAGTTGACCTGATTTTCAGGAAACCCTGCTGAAATCGGTTAGCCTCAATCATAAGAAAACCCTAGGGATGCAGCAAGTATCTAAGTGTGAGATAACAAGTTTCTAAGAGGGATTCTCCTTTGTCCTGAAATGGTATCAGAGGTTTCAACTTTTAATAATGATGCCCCAAACAAATAAATAAAATTGGTTTTCCACTTCCTCTCTACATCACCAGTCTCTCCCTGTCTTTCATAAAAGCCTGGATATTAAAACATTTTTTTCTGCCCAATGACTTCTGTAATGGAGTGGACAATTATTTGGTTCCTAAAGCAAATAGATGTTTAAATGCAAGGATAAATTCAAGCTATTTTTCCTGGGACTAGCCTTGGCATTTATGCTGCATCTGTTACCTTACCTTCCATAAGAGCACAGCCAGCAACAGGAAGATGAGAATTCCCACCAGCAAACTGATGGCAATGATCCATCCGACAACATACCCACGAGGCTCCAGATTGTGCAAAGCCTCAAAGACCACCTACAAAGCAATTAGAGAAAGATCTTTTTATGATTGGAAGTCTCATTGTTTTCTCTTGTACTCATCTTATTACACACATTGCATGGTGGCCTCACTGATCATATTTCATCTGTCAAACAAATATGGAATGCGTCCTTAATTTCATGCTTTCCATCTCTTATTCGCAAGGGATTTAAAGCTTTCAAGTGGAATCTGAGTAGCCATGCGTTGGATCCAAAGGATATCAGCTTCCACCTCGAAATAACTCTTACCCAGACAACTCCCCACCCCAGACACTGAACTTGTTCTGGTGCTGGGCCACCAAAGGTGCACATAGGTTTGCCAGAGGAACTCCATGCCTTGGATTGGCAGGGACTGCCATGACATCTCGTGTGGTTTGTCTTACTCGGCATGTTCTCTGACCTGCCAAATTCATACTCCTGTATGCTGAGCTTGTTAACTCTTTTCCACAAAAAACGGGACAGCTCACGTGTATCCCGACTGAATACAAATCGTCCCTGCTGTTCCCTGCTGTGCTTCACAAGACATATTGTGTGAAAGAGGGAAGGGCCCAGGCAGACATGGGTGGTTCTGGAAATGCAGAAAGCAGTCCCCTACTGTTCTCTTCTCTCTTTTTGTATAGCATGTATGGCAGGGAAATACAGCCTACAAAGAGCTTTCCTTAACCTTGAGAAGCAAATGGGAGCAAATTATACCACTTGTATATGCTATGTGAATTTCCAGTCTCTTATTTCAATCAAAACCAGTTCCTCAGTAGAAAACTCAAGGACAGTTCTCCTCAGTGAGGGCTATTTCTATGCTAAATCTTGCAATTTAATATCCAGCAAATATAGAGAGGCAGTAGCAATTTTCTGAAAGGTAATATGTTTGCTTTGTCTGGCTTTGTTTCGGTTTGTTTTGGAAGGGAAGTAGTGAGTTTTTCTCCCTTTTTCACAAACCACTTTCATAATCTTTGCACAAAATAGTCAAATGCCTTTTGAAGATATGAATTGTTCAATCTTTTAAACAAAACAAAACAAAAATTTGGTAAAAGTGGGTAAAATCCAGGAGTTTAGAGTCAAATACAATTACGCAGCCCTAAGATACTTGTCTTTAAGAGGCCCATGGAAGACCCATGAAACACCTCCACTCACTGGTGATACCATTCAAACAACGTCATTTATGAGACAGCAAAGGGAACATGCCACCACACAACTCCATATGGATGTTAGAAGTTGGGCATTCAGGAAAAGGCTGCAACAGGGAGGTGATGGAAGCTCTGGAACAGGGGCCATAGAGGATCTGGGTTCTCCATCCTTGCAGGTTCTCAAGCCTCAGACAAAGCCATGGGAATCCTGCTACAATGCAGGCAACACCCTTTCTTCACATGGGAAATTGGACAAGACAGTCTCCCAAGACCCCACCAATGACCATTCCCCTGTTTCCGTAAGCACATGCAGCCCCAGCACACACACACACAAATATTACACGCACAGATGAGAGAAAGCAATGGAGTAGGGCTATATTTGGTCACAGTGTTCCCAGAAAGTAGTACTCAAAGATCCTTCATCTCAGTTTCACAGGTTAATGCTGATTAAGACCACAGCTTTTCTGGAGAAGGAATATGAACAGAGCTGATTTACACACACTGTTGTTTTTTTTCTATTGATGAGATATTATCAGGCATTTGATGACGAGACATGAAAGCATAACAAATGGACAGGAATTAAACTATACACAGATAGCCTTATCCAAACATATTCCCATAACTGGCATCATGATGCTCAAAATAGCTCTCGAACACGGACCAGTTCTTCACCCGAGAAAAATGATTTTAGCGTTTCAGACATTAGCACAAAGCCTTTGTCAGACTTCTTAAGACATCTTGCTGAACAGAGAAAGTTTTCTAAGCAGCAGTTTCCCCTCATAGCCAAGACGAGCGTAAGGGAAATACCAGACAGAGAGATCAAACACAAATCTTGTGCCTTTTTCATGTCTGAGACAGCTTGGAAAGATGATCTGATGTGGCAGTCCATTTCTCACAGAGGCTATGGTTAGCATCCATCTTGTGGACACAAGTCAGATGACTTTCTTAGGTGATAAGATTTTATTTTCCTTTCTGACTCTAAAAGAAAAAATCCTAACATTTCAAGTATTGCCAACTATAGTGAAGAGATCTTTCAAACAGTCCCTGGATGCAAAATGAGGTGGTGCATTCTCTCCACGACTCAGGGAGTAACGTTCATTCAACCTCCAGCACAACACACTTGTATGTCCTTCATGCTGCCAAAAGATAGAGCCAGGAATAGCTGCAGAGATCAAGTCATACATCATCTCTACAGCAAGAGCCCTACATTTCAGATTTGAAGCACTCTGGCTAGAGTAGCTTGGCTGTAGCTTTTGCGGTCACAGCTCGAGCTGTAAGGATAGAGAGCAAAAACACCTTCTTATCTATCTTGTTTCTTCTAGCATAAAAACCCTTGTTCATGCTTTTGTGGCTTGGAGTGGAGCACGGATGTCCTTACCCTTCTGAAGTCCTCAAAATCTGCCTGCATTAATATGCAGCCGCTGTGACGAGTTTTGGTGAAGAAGCACTCAACGACAGAGAAAACAAGCCAAACCTCAATCAAACCAGACAGAGCAGACAGAGAGTGTACATCATACATCAGGAGTATCAGCATGAAGTCAGTACAGTAAGTGATGGAGGGCCAGGGAAGCAAGTCATCCTGGGGCAGGGACGGGGAAGTTGGAGGATGTTAGTAAAGAGAAGTGTGCCATCCACTGCCTGCCATTTGACCTGTTGGCCATCACAGGCTCTGAAAGCCAATTTTGAGTGACCTTTGAACTCCTCATCCCTTCCACCTCAGCAGCACAGCCCCTACAGGGCAGCCGGCATGTTGAGGAGCACAAGGCTGTCCCCAGCCCAGTGCATTTCCCACAGCCCCAACCCACAGAGAAGACAGGAGTGATAAGAGTGACTGATGAAGAAGATAAGGGAGGTGGGTTGGGAAAGCATCTCAGATAGGGCGGTGGGGTGGCGGCAGTCGTCTGGTTCAGGGAAAGAACATGCAACAGCCATAAAATATGAAGTGGATTACAGGCTTGTTTTCAGACTCTGATGAAATGCCAGAGAAAGGTCGTGAAACACACAGTCGTCTTGACAACGTATGAGGAGTTTTAGTTTCATATTTATCTGTTGCATTTCACTCTGTTCTTGTGGGATCTGAAAGCGGGGAAGCCCGGGAGGCAGCGTAGCTTGCTGTTTAGCTGTACAGCGCTCACACATCCATCAGGTTTTACAAACCATAACTGCCCTTCTGTAAAATAAAAGAGATCTGTACCCTTCCACCGATCTCTGAAATGTTGAACCCACATGCACAAAGGCATCTACTTGTCCAGCTTCTATCTGTGCCAAACACTGGCTATATTCTGATAATCTTAGTGAACAAACTGAAAAGAATCAGAATTTTATATGTATTTTTAGTGCTTTTAAATCATTCTTAGTAAAGTGTGTAGGCAAGAAGTTAAGAAGGTAACCGAGTAGAAATTTTGCAAGCATTTTAAGTTCAATACTGTTCTGATGCCCTTTGCAGAATAGGCATATGTTGGTGCACAGAAAGACAAAAAACACAGTTCAGCAAAATCTGTTTAAAAATACATAATTGCAAAACTTTCTTCTTTTCTTTTGAATGAACTAAATGAACTTTATGTGCTTGTATCACGAACCACGGCACCACAGAAGGCACAGGCTTAAAAAATACGCTATTTTATTTCCTTATTATCACCCAGAATATTTCTGGTGTTTCAAAGCACACTGCACTGCTGTCTGACTTGTCCATTCAAGTCATTGTACTTGGGGGTGTGGGGGGGAATGACTTGCAATAAAGACACCATTCTCCTATACATTTGTACATACACATATATCCAATCATTTTAATATATTTATTTACATATCCTTAGAAAAACCTTAGGAGTTCTGGAAAAATACAAACCTGAGGTATCCTTGCTACCTCTGTACCTGGCACTGGTGAGGCTGCACGTCAAATAGTAGGTTCGGTTTTGGGCCCCTCACTACAAGAAAGACATTATGGTGCTGGAGAGTGCCCAAAGAAGGGCAACAAAGCTGTTGAAGGGTCTAGAGCACAAGAATTATGAAGAGCAGCTGAGGGAACTGAGGGTATTTAGCCCGGAGAAAAGGAGGCTCAGGGGAGACATTCTCGCTCTTGACAATTCCCTGAAAGGAGACTGTTGGTCTCTTCTCCCAAGTAACAAATGACAGGGCAAGAGGAAAGGGCCTCAAGTTGCACCAGGGGATGTTTAGGTTTGATATTAGGAAAAATTTCTTCAAAAGGGTTGTGAAGCACTGGAATGAGATGCCCAGGAAAGAAGTGGAGTCACCATCCCTGGAGGGATTTAAAGGATGTGTAGATGTGGTGTTGAGGGACATGGTTGACCTGGCAGTGCTGGCTTAACAGTTGAATTCGATGATCTTAAAAGGTCTCTTCCAACCAAAAAGATTCTATGATTCTACCTGCTTGTCTCTCTCCCTGGGAAATGCACTGTATTTTATTGCTACTGTGTACTGTTCTGTTCCTTTCTTTATCCAAGTGGATGTTTCTATGTGCCAGACTGCACTGTAAGGACAAGAAAAAAAATCTATAAAGGGATTGTTACAGTAACAGAAGGAAAGGTAAAACAACAAAATGAAAATGAACACACGATGAAAACAATAAAGAAGCAAATAACCCACTGGAAAGGAGGCTGCAAAGCTGCTGCAGAAAGCATGTACCTAGCTCCAGCCAGGCTACGGTGCTGCACCCATCTCAAAGGTAAGCTCGAGAGAATAGGTGCCTTAAAATGCTGAGTGTTTCTAAAAGGCATGAGGGGGTGGTAGTGGATTGTTGAGTGTATTCCCACGTGCATTAACAAAGGCTGGGACATCATGAGCTTTATCTAGAGCGGCAGTCTGCTCCTTCAATGCACACACATGGAGAACAGGCGCAAGCCAGGAGTCCTCTGTGCCATAGGCAGATGGCTAAAGCTTAGGCACGTGAATATACGTGCAGGGAGATTTAAATGCAAAGATGCACATAAAGACCTCCCGAAACCACCTTGTAGGTCTTCACAACCACAAACTTCTTTTGTTGTTGTTGTTTACCCCAGAATAGATTTCTTTATCATTGCAAACATAAACATACCCCAAATCCTGAGGGGGGAAAAAAAAAGACAAAACATGTAGGGCAGCTACTTGCCTATGTTCAATTAAACCTGGGATGACTGGGCTGAAAACGAGAGAACAGTGAACTCTACTCAGGAGGATGGAAAGGTTCAAAGCAAAGCAAACCTGTGCTGGGCTGACAGCATCAGACAGCTAGACAGTAGCCTTCAGCTTTACTGGGCACTTTTTTGCAGCAGCCCCATGCATTTTATCTGGGGTTCCCCTTTCATCTATTCAGCTTTGGGTTCCCACACTTTCAAGGGAGGGAGACTCAGAGGCATTCAGTTGGTTCTGACATAGTGAAATCCAGTGTATTCCGCCCTCAGAGGGGAATCGTTTTGCTCCATAAGGGCACTCCTCCTCCTCCACACGAGCAGCAAGCACAGGATGCGAATGCTTGGATCTGGTATTTGACAGCTGCGGTCTCATGGAGCTTATTGCTGGTTTCGCCTCACATGCAGAGAAGAAGGGAGCCAAACCTTCATGGAAACCCATACACTCAAGAAACAAAAGTATGCCTCCTGAAAATACCACAGCATCAGTTTCAGCCAATATACGCTCATGTTAATATAACTGTCATCAGAGCCAAATCCAAACTTCTTCACGTGAATTGTCCAATATAAGAGTTCAAACAGACCATTATAACTGGAGACAGAAAATCTATCCTTCCAAATCACATATAACTGTATCCAAATGCAAAGAAATGATTTCTGAAAATGGCATAAATGCATTTTTTTAAAAAAATAGGTTCATTTCAAAGACAGCTCGCTACCCAGCTTACAGGTATTTGCATAAGCTTTTGCACCTCCCTTACAAATTGCCTACTAGACTTCCTGACAAAGCCGGTATTTATATGGGTGGGTCCTGGCACCACTGGTACTTCTTACACTAGCATCACAAACATCAGTCTTCCTTTTCCTGTTACCATCTTTATAGATAGTTTGCACTCTGATATTGTACACTGTACTGTAAAAGTGCCCCATGAAGTAAGAGCACCCGGCTCCAAAGAACCATTTAAATGTGCCAGTAAGTCTACATTTAGCTGTAGAAAGTAAAAGGACCTTTTCAAATTTACCATGATAAAATGTCTAAGAAAATGTTTTTCATTGTTAAGAAGCACTTTCATCAATGCTGAAAGGAAGTCCACGCACAACCATTCAGAAGGAGCTGCTATCCAAACGGATACGGTACAGCAGTCCATGGTCAGTGAAAAGAATACAGGATGAGCTTTGAAAGGAAGGGAGGAGTATGAATAAAGACGTTTTATCTCTCCTGTCTCTACTTCCAGCTGAATAGCTGTGGCGTGCAACGAGTACTATTGCCTTCTACTTTCCACAAGAAAAAAGAAGGGGGGGAAATGAATACCTTGAGTCAAACCGCATGTCTTAAATATTTCCCTGAACATGACCCTGTGCAAAACATCCAACAACAGCGAAGCCGACAGACACGTGGAAATAGCATAAAGGAGAGAGTGAATGGCACTTACATTAGAAAAGACTTGAAATTACAAATGGATATTCCATGGCTACAACATGTCAAGTGTGCTCCTTTACAGCTAGGACTTGCCAGGAACTAGGAGCAAGCTCTTGTTTGAAGATGAATAGAGCTTCCCAGAACACACAGTGCACTTCATAATTGTGGCAAATCCAGGCTTGATGAAAGGCTTTCCAGAAACAGGAAAAGCCAATGTTTGGTTTGTTGGGGTTTTTTTGTTTTCTTTTTTTTTTTCCTCCAAGCATTAGATAACAATGAAATACAGCAGAGTCTGCATTCCTAGATAAAAGTATTTCTAAATTTTGAACATAAAATAATAGCGACCCCACACATTTTGCATTGTGACTATCATTCTGAGAGATTCTAAAACCCTTTACAGATCAAATTATTTGGCAGAGCGATCCTGGCTTCTTCCATTTCAGTGAAGGCATGGGTATCACTGTCAGGTTTTACTTCAGTCATTAATGATTCTTTGCCCTAAAATTGCAAGATTTGCTCTGTGCAAGCTGCAGAACTAAAGGGAGATCAAGCAACGTATTAACAATCAGGGCTGCAGGTCACTTCTAAGGCACATTCCCAGGGAAGGCTCGGTATGTTTTTTGTTTCAGCTGTCAAGCCTATTTTTCAATGCTCTTTAGAATGTCCCAGAAACCTGACAAAGGAAATAAAATGCAAGGGAAAAAAAAGGAGGTCCTGACATATAAAATAATTTCGTTTTCTGACAGGTCTAAGAAAACAGAAAGTTAAGTCTAGGGTTGTAGATAGGATGGTAGAGAAGATGATCAGTGTAGTGGCATCTCTACTTTCAGACTGAAGGTAGTAAGTAGATGCCAGTTCAACTCTTCCTTTGCCTGTAGGGTTTTAAACCCAGTATCTCTGAGATGAGTCCTTTAATTAGGGATATACGTGTCTTTCAAAAATATGTTGAACTCGGTGCTCTCACATTCAAATCTCAATAGTACTCACTGAAATAGAGTCAATGAGAGAAAGGTTGCATGGGCTGGTGGTGATGACAATTACCAGGGATAAAAGGATAACTGAGAGATGGGATCCACACCATACTCTAAAAATACACAGCAAGAGGAGAAATTGAAAGTAGTCCACATTACCTCTGATCCTCACATAAGAGAGAAATAAGAAACGAAACTTTAAAACTGTACCAGGCAAAAAGAAAGCTGATTGAGTGTGGTACTCTGTTCAACTTTCATGTGTAAGTATTAGACAACTTGGTAGTAGAAAACCCAAGTCATCACCATTTCCCTCTCCTGTAGATTGTAAACATGGCCTTGCACAGTTTCACTTACAGCCAAAGCTATACACTGAACTCACCTTGAACTTCATTATTTCCCCTTCAATTTTCAATCCAACCTTATATGCAGATCAACACAAACTGCAGTATCAGGTCATACATAAATTCCACCAGCTCAGCACAACGGAATAGTTACAAGAATCTCTGAAACTTTAGACATCTTTGCCCATTTTCACAGCTCCCAAAATGTCATTAACACTTCTAAAAATTCCATACAAGCACATCCAAAAAGACTTTTCTGGGGTTTCAAGTCTCTACTAGGTTTTAGAGGAAAATCTGAATTAAATTAAAGCAGATGTTAACTCTAGAACTGGAAGCTAAACCTAATTTTGGCACAAATACCTCAAGGGTATTACAATTTTGGCTAGTACAACACAGATGCTCCTGCTCCACAGAACATAATTCACTGTGATGGCCTGGTTATCACAGAGAGCAAAACCACAGATGCCTAGTTCACAGCACTGCTAGTCTTGCCAGACAACGTCTGGGCACTCTCATGGGCTAACCCAGGCCAGGCCGAGCCACAAATTCCCGTTTGCGTAGAGCTCTCAATGATCTCCATCCCACTGGGATCAGGAAATCTTTCTCTTCAGGTTTATTTACTTACTGGTTTTTCTTCTGGGCTGCCATTGGGCACCTCCACAACTCTGAGGTCAGGGTTCACCCGCACCCTTGCCCTTGTGACGAACTGGATGACTGATGAACTGTCCTGAGAAGTAAGAAGAGGAACAATTGGATTTGAGGGTGATCAAAAAAAAAAAAGGCACACCCCACCCAAACAAAAACATTGGACATTTTTCAGTGTAATAAACACATCTAGATAATGCTTAGTGGAGGTTGAGTTGAGAGCTGAATGCTATCCTGGTTAAAAGCCTGCTTTGAAAAAAATATACCTTATGCTCATAACAGACAGACAAAACCGACAGCATTATTTCAGATTAAAACGAAATCAGGCATGTTTGACTAAACACATACTTTGTATTTGGCCTGTTCATGTTTACCACAAAAGCAAAAGACAGAATATTGCCAATCAGCACAGGCAGGCTCAATATTAATCACCAAAGAAAAGTTCCTGATTGCTTTTCAAGTGAACAGAAAGAAGACATACAAAACCTGGAGTAAGTATATACCACAGTGAAAACTACTTAATTTGAATCTGTGCACTCTGAATATCTTAAATATTCAATGTAGACCTCCCCTTATCAATATATTCTTCTCTGTTTTACACAGTGCATTTTAATGGACACATTCCAATAAGCTGCCATTTCAATGCATAGATTAGTCTTTTGTATGCTGTTCATCTTGGGGAGGGTAGGTGCTAAGTAGGAAACGGCCCGTGTTGGTGGTACTGATCCAAAGGCATGTACAAGAACCGCCTGTCTTTTAAAGGAGTCTTGTTAATGGTCATCTTGGAAAGGACCCAGCAGAGGAGATGAATCCTGGCTACTCCCAGGACTGAATTTCCCAAAAGCACATTTTGTGTGCACTGAGTTATTTGTTTACATATTTCAGCATTTCTATAAGTGTGTGACAAATACCTGAAACTTCTGGCCTTGCCTCTATTTCCTGCTTTCAGATATAAACAAACGTTAGCAGACTGGTTGGTTTCAGCTGGAAAAGCTCAGGGCTATCAATTGCTTTAGGAACTGCTTTCCAGTAGAGGCCCTCTTCAACGCTTTTGCTCTAGCAGCTATTAAAGACAGGTTTATTTTAGTAGGCTTGTGTTATCAGCCCTCTCCTCTGATTATCTCATACCCTCATAATCTTAAAGCACCTTGCCACAATCACACAGTCAGCATTTTTGTAAGTAAAGGAAGACATGGCAAAATGCAGTAAATCACTAGAAACGTAGAAGATTTGCTGTCTCATTCAGTGGCTTCAGAGAAGACACGGATTAACTCTCAAACATTTATTTCTTGTCACAAATGTCAAGCTCAGCATTAATATGGCCGTGATGTGTCTTCTTTGAATAATAATCATTCGAAGTAAAAAAATTACAGAAAACTACCACATCTCTGTTTATCAGGAGGAATGATACATAGTTGGTCACAGTTTACATGCACTTACTCTACTTTTCATCTTTCAGAATGAACACTTTCGGGAATTAATTCAGCTTTTAGAAGTCTCTAGCCTTAACATCATGAATACAATTAGGGGCCTCATTTGTTTCTCAATGTATAAATTTCTGAACTTCATTTATTTCTCCCTTACTGGATAATGGGTAAGAACTAGGATTAACACCTCCATACACGCTGTTGATAAACAGATCTGTTCTCTTTGACACCAAGGTTTTTTTTGTTGTTTTTTTTTTTACAACACAGTAGTAAAGAGAGTTTTGAGCCCATGGGTGCACATAAGCATAATTAAATCAGTATTTAAGGCAAACTACAAAGGAAGCACGTACCTTCTTCAGTATCTCAGTATTCAGCAGCGTGTAGATACTTATATCACAGGACTCTGCTTTAGCTAGTGAGCTTAAGTTGCAGCGTATAATTGAGCAGGACCTGCCTGGTCTTTCACAGTCCTACAGGAAATACAGAAAAAGCTATTAGGCAAATAAGGAAAAACGCAGCTACAAATTGTGCAATAGCAAACACACCAGCTAAGTTACCTAGCAAACTGCTAAAATACAGCGCTCCTCCATTGAAACAACAGCAGCTTTCAAGACCTGAAGACCGCTAGAGACAGAGACCTGCACAAAAGCAAGCCTGGTACAATTCAGTCCTCTGCAGAGCTGCTGAGCCAGGCAAGCACCCAGGGCCCAGAGGAGTGGGGCCACAGCTGCACATCGGCCCCCTGTGCCGGTGCAGGGCCCCACTGCTCCATACATCTTAGACAAAATACATGTGCCAGGACTCTGGTCACAGCACATGTGCTGCCATGTCAGGTAACTCCCTCCCCACTGTACTTCCTGAAACTTCCTATTTCCATTTAAAATTAGATAATTAAAATCACTGAATATCTCCCTCCCAGCACAACATCAGCATTAGTACACATGCACCAAACAGCAGCTCTATAATGAACTACCTGCTTGTGTTCTTCATGCTAAACCATGCAAAATCTTTTGTAAGAAAATCGTTATGTTCAAGTTTACCGTGAGTGCTTACCAATACTTTTCTGCCAGACTTCGTGAAAAAAGCAAATATTGTGTGAAAAATATTTTCATTCCCTTGAGGAACAACGCATGGGCTGGGGTTTCTGCGAAAAGAACAGCTTCCTTTGTCCTGACCAACCTGCAACCACAATTGTAAATCACAATTATCGTTCTGAATTAAACTAAATTACACAAGGTGGGATTAGCCTGTTCATAAAAATACACCTGCATCTCAGCTGGATGTCTGGACTCCCATTAATAGCCAAGAGAGATACGTGCTTCAGGAGTCAAACAACCCTAAAGAAAAGATCTAAAGTAACCCAGATGAACCATGCTCTGGAAATCCTTGTCTCTCTTGACTGGATAGCATATGAATGCATCTAGCCTTGCTCACATGCAGGTGTTGGTGTTCTACACGTCTGGATATAAGAGACTGAGGATAAAAATCTCAGCAAAAGATATAAATCACCATAGCATTTTAAGTCAATACTATTACCCTGGGTATTACCTTTTTTGTAACTGTATTATTTGGTGCTTTGGTCAACCTGGCTGTTTCGCAGTTTATATCAGAACTAATGAGATAAATGAAATCTTTGTGCAAATGCACAAACGTGGACACTAAATACGTTCTTTACTTTCAGCATAAAACATACAAAAATAAGCTTTTTGTTATCATTAGCTTATTCACTTGTCCAGAAAAGTAGATTCTTGAAGCAAGTGAAATGTACCAAGCCTTGATAAAATGATCGTCAGTAAAGAAAACCTTGCATTAGAAAACTCTTCTCACTTTTTGCAGTTTATGAATATTCTCTGAAGAAAAACTATTGGAATTTAATAGAAATAATGACAACGAAGATCAGTAAATTCTTTCTGCTGCCATCCTCAAAACCTGTAAGAGGGAAATTTTCCCACAAACCACTGACATTCTTACACCTTCTGATGTGGATCTCCCCACATCCTCTACTCTGAGATGATGAAAATTTGTACCTTATTCAAATCACAAATCCTTGAAAGAGGGATATATAATATTATTGCATGCTCTGAGTCAGATTCTGCATTAAAAAGTTTATAGCTGAGTTAGCCAAAGTATTGCCAAAAGAAAGGAAATAAACCCCAAAGGTCTATATAGATCTTAAATGTTATTTTCTAGACAAATGATGTCTATGTCTCCTCGTAAGATAAACCTTTTCTGCTTCACTGGCCCACAAGCTCTTTATAATGTGTTCTCTGAAATACATATTCATAACCTGTCTATACATAATCTGTCCCTACATTCCCAACAGATACAGGCACAAGTAGCTCCTCACAGTTTACAGTCTCCTTGGGATCAACTGAAAATTAAGATTATGATGTTCTCCATTTTTTCGGATCACCTGGAATAAGTTTTTATTATTTATTGCAAGCAAGAGATTCATGGAGACCACTAACATTTATTTTCTTTGAACTTTCACATGGGAATTGGATCCAGATCAACCAGAAGGTTTATGTTAAATCACAAACAGCAAAAATCAAGATCTATTCAGTACTTCCTCTTTACCCCTGGAAATCTGAATTACCAGACACTTGGACAGATGTCATCAGATTCATATAAGGACAGTATGAGCTTCTGCACTACCCCAGCTTTTGGCATACTCTCCAAATAGTCCTGCTTTACATCCTGTACAAATACGGTGTAAGAACAAACCAAAGCAGAGATATCTCACAAGACTAAAAGGAATTATCTGGCATGAAGCAACATTAATCCAGTCCTTTCTCCTCTAAATGATTATCTGTTATTAAACTGAAGCTTGGCTACATATCATCCTTTTTTAAAACACTTTAGCTGAAAAAGAGAAAGACACCTCCAGAGGACTAAGTCTGAACTCAGAAATACCCTTTCCTCTCCACCAACTCTGCAGCAATCCTACATGAGGCAGCTACAAAATTCAGTCTCAGCCCACATTAGAAAGGGTATGGGCAAGGACGGAGCACCTCCTGTCACCTGTGCTGCTCTGGAACAGTCCAGCAGGTCAGCTACAGTCTGTTTTAGGAGCTAAAGGCAGATGTCACTTCCTAGAAGGCAGCAGACACTACTACTTGGTCTGCAGAATTTGGGGGAATTCAACCAGGTAGAAATTAGGTTGTATTCACTCATGTATCTGTGATCGGTCAGTGGACGCTGACGGCTGGGAGGCAGGAAAGGATGCAGGGCAAATAAGCAGCATTCAATTTGTTTTAGCATTCATAGAAACAGCAGAGCCACAGAACTAGGGAAAAAAAGTAACAAAAACCTTGGATTTTTCTACACCATCAAAGTCACCACCTTTTGCAGAAGTTCTTCTGGGCTGAAGACCAAAGTGTGCCCCTTAGAGTGCTTCTTCACTAGTGGCCTTAGTCCATAATACGCATTATGCACGCTTGCTAAGACTAAGTTTTCATTATTTTCATACATCTTGAGGTAGAAGGAACTCTAGCCTTTCCAAAGGATTGGCCACAGTTGGGGTTTTTTTGGTGTGTTTTGTTTGTTTGTTTTGTCAGGGTGACTAACTGTCCGATACATCTACCTCACACCATCTCCTATTTTCTTCCGTTTTTACGTGCATAAAAGGATGGTTCAATCAACCATTCCGACAAAAACATGGTAACTTTTCATCCAACCTTGTAATCAATGAAAAATTCAGCTCTAGGAAATCAACTCACTAAATAAAATCTTTGCACAAAGCTCCTGCCCGCATTATGCTGGGACTGAACTGCACCTCTGAAATATGAATCGGGATTTGGTCTTGTGTGAGTTTCTCCTTGTCCGAACATGGCACTACCCCAGGCACCTGTTTTTCTCCTTGGGACCAGCCCCAGTGTGGTACACAGAGAAGAAAATTTCTGGCAAAGTATAAGGGCTTTGCATGAGCAAAGACAATTTATAGACGCAAGAAATGTGCAAGTATTTGAAACAGAGTAGGCAGCTGAGATCTTCGGTAAAGTCTCAGAGTTTCAGGGTACGTGACATACTGGAGATTTTCAGAAATTTCCATGCATTCTCAAGCAGCCTATAAACAGAAAAGGACTAACCCCGAAGTGATCTTCCCAGGACCTGAGATCTAACATCTCATAGAAATAGCAGAAGGGGGTTTTCAGAGCAGTGCAGAGGATGTGGAAAGAGATGTGTGTTGTCTTTGTACTCAGTACAGGGACTATATAGAAGGCACAGAGAAAAATCAATGTCCAACTCCTAACAAAAACAAACAAGAAAACAGGCAGTGGGAACAGGGACAGAAGTGAGATTCTATTAAACCCTACGTTAAAACTGCAGCTTGGGAAACAAAAGTCCTCTCCCAAGTGAGGTATCAAGCAGGAGCAGCCCTGTAGCCTCCCAAGGAGGGACTTCCAAGGAGCTGTGTCAGAGCCGTCTCTGCTGAAGGCTGTTTCATTTGTTTTCCAGAAGATATTTACCAGTTTTAAGTCCAGCATAAAATCATTTGTGGTCTGGTGCACTGGCAACGCAGTTAAATCTCTTGTATTGGAAGTGTACCGAAAATCCATGCTCAGACAGATGTAGGCAGTCTACATGATGACTTAATGTAGGCTAAACAAAAAGGTGAACCAGGCTAACTGCATGGCATCCTCAGCACCTGAGATCCATGCTATGGACTCGTCTAACTTAATCTGAGTCTGGTCCTGTGGCCTAGACATGTTGCAGCCAAAAATGAGTGTTCGGTGCACTCTTTAAGGGCTCCTCTGTGTTCCTTTTGCCCCAAATGGAATTCAGCTTGTGCACTCTGCAATGTGAACCACAGCACCTTGCATGGGGAGGGCTGGGGAGCTGGCTTTAAAAGCTCACTTCTGGACTGGACTAAGGCACTAGTGAAGAAGCACTCTAAGGGGCACACTTTGGTCTTCAGCCCAGAAGAACTTCTGCAAAAGGTGGTGACTCTGATGATGTACAAAATACACATTACGCACGCTTGCTAAGACTAAGTTTTCATCATTTTCATCCATGAATGTGGATACTATATTGACTCCTGTAAGCAGGACTCCAGGAATTCATATTGTTTCTTATGTACTGGAATGGTTACATTTCTACATAAACAAATTCTTCTGGAACAAAAAAGCTACCATCGCTCCTGACCATACAAAATTCCTCCATAACTAGAAGTGAGATAGATATATATCTATATATTTAATCTGACCTAGCAGATTTCACTAAATAGCTTATGTTGCAGAAAAAAATGGCATAAAAATAATTTCAAAGCTCTCTACTCTCTCACACATATAGACTACCACATGTATAATGAGTTTTTTTTTCTGGTTAACAGAATAAAAGTTTCATAACACACAACTAAATATTATCAACTACTCAACCTAACCTTCCACTCCTGGAAAACCTTTCCAATAACAACAATTGGAAAAAAAATTGTATTTTTCCAAAGCAATTGCATTTTCATATTTCCAATTCTAAACTGAAAAATTTGTAAGGGAGTAGCGTTCTGATGGAAAGCTAAACATTTCAGAAAATCTTTTCCATGAAGAATTTATAACTTGATATATTTATTATGATTTGTCACCTGTTTTAATTAGAATTAAGCATGTTTTAACCATCTCAAATAATGTATTGAATTTTCATGTTAGGCAAACCAACATAAATAGCAAAAGGAAAATTTTCCCACACAAGTTCTTACTGACAATAGTCTCTTTTTACCAGGCTGTCCATGTGTAGGGATGGTCCTATTCTTTAGTATCATCTTGTCATAGGCTGCAAAGCACCTAACATCAATGCAGTATGCATATTATTTTTTTCTGTTGTTTTTTGGTTTGGTTTTTTTTTTTTAAATTTTTTTTATCCTAAGTTCAAAGGCACTTTTGTCAAACTGCTCAGCCCTAAGGTAAAAAAAAGGTAAAATAACCCCTAAAATTCTGATATTCCCACTGCAGAATATTAGTGTGATTAAATCCAGCACAGTCTGCATTCAGATCTCACCTGCATTCTCAAATATCACTGGATGCCAGAATAGCCACCTACAGTTTTCAACAGTGAGACTATTATTGAGTGCCTCACTTAGACATCTAACAGGACACTTTGAGTGGACACGACTGAAACATCATGTTTTAGAGAGTTTTAGCTGGACATCCAAAACCTAACAGATTGAAAAATCACTACTCACTCATGAACATCTAGATGCATATTCTCCTATTGTATTCAACATGTGTATGTACTTGCAACATGCATAATAAATACGAAGAGGTATAAGCCAGAACGTTTGTACTGCACACAGTAAACTGCTCCTCGCATAACAGGTCTCTAAAGGTCAACATAACTCTACAAAGGCTGATAATATTACTAATCTATCATCCTGCAGAAAAGCAGAATACCCTTTATGCTGCTTTTCCTACTCATAAACGGCTACACATTCAGAGACAAGTTAGTCTCTAGGTCTCTTAATTTACTGGAAGTAGTTGCCCCCTTAAAGAGCCCCTAAACACGCTTGAGACACAACGTTTAAATCGGACAGCCTATACAATGGGCTACTTTGCCAACTTTTTGTCGTCAGCACAAACCATGAAGCTTCTCAGAGACGAGACGTAACCACTGAAGAAAGCCTGTGCATTACTTCATGCTTTAAAAATGCTGCATCTGCAACGAGGAAGAAATTCCCACAGGACGACTTAGTGGATTCCGAATATTTGAGGAGTCTTGTGGAACAAGGACAAACACATAAAGTGCAATGATTTTTTTAATCATATTGGATTGTACCACCCTCAAGAAAAAGTGGCAGGAGGACATTTCAGAGTGAAACAGTTGCATGTAAAATACACCACATACACTCCACACACGTTACATCCTAAAAAACTGCAGGACAATTAGTAGGACTGCATGGAAATAGCATGTTGGATTTATTATCTACACAGGGATCACCCTCTCTGACTTGCCCTGCACGTGAGGAATTTATGAGGATACTTGGGCTGGGCTTGGCACTGCAACAAGGTGGTACCAGTACAAGGGGGACAATCATCACATGTTCCCCTGGAAACACAGAGGGTAACCCAGAGCTGCCCGTGAAGCACTCCTCACACTTTTAATCCAGATCAGTCATGGGTTTAGGGGGTTGAAAGTTTCTACGAGAAATAGATACACCCGCCGCCTCGGTACATTTCCCTTCTACTATCAGCTCTGTCCCTCACCTTCAGGGTACTCATAACATCATGTCTGCTCATCTGTAGTTACTCTCAGAACATGGCAAGTTCCAGCCAGCCTTTGGGGCCTTTAAGAAATTGTTGGGGTTTGTCAGCAAAAATTGTAAGGCTTTAGGCCATGCTACTTGTAACATAAACTTCATAGGTGGACTGAAAGTCAGTGGCCCCTTCTAGACTTAACCTCAAGCCGTTTAACACGTATCAAAAGCAAGACCCTCAATTTTCACAGTGCCCCATACCCTGCACAAGATATCAACCTCTGAAAGAGAAATAAAATACAACTTTCAAAAAGGAAGCTGGGAAGGTCAGCTGAGGACCAAGCACAGGAAAGTGAAAACGAGCAGCTGATACGGGGTTAAGTATGTGATAGGGGGGTTTCTTGGAAGAATGAGACTGAAAAACAAGAGGAAACTAGCTGTTGCTTCCAATGAAGCATTAAGCACAATCTCCCTGCTGCACTACAAGAAGCTAAGGGCTAATCCCATATTGCATGATTGGCATTTCACAAGATAAACAGAGGAGCAAATGTGTATCTTCAGCTTATTCCTTATAGACAACAAGAGACTCCCACTGATGCAAAAGAATTCAGTATGGTATTAAAACTTAAAGATTCCAAGCTCTTCCAATAAGCCGATTCCCCTCTTGAGCTAAATCATCACCTGTTATTAGTGAGAGCCAGGAAATCAGAAAAATTAAGCTAACACAAAGCAAGCATGAAGGTGGAAGCTGTGAGTGCCTGGGGTGGAACCAAACCCATGTCCGGTCACAGAAAAAAGCATGGGGGCAAGCTCAGGGAAAACGTCATGAGGCACGAGATATTTGAAACAGCAAATTTAGCTGCAGGAAACACACTCAAGGTCTGAGTACAGGTCAGTCATTTCACAAAATCGTTAACACTATTCAGCTCCAAAATGGATGCCTTTCTCATTAGCCCTGGGGTATGCTGGCTCTAAAGGACAGTTTGGCTGTAGTCTTTTTGAAATTGGCGCCAGATAGTTTTTACATATTTCTCCTTTTTTATTAGCTCTTTAAAAAATGTTTTATTTATGTATGCATACCTCATCAACGGTTCAATTTTGCAAAGTGGATAATAAATAACAGATGCACTTTTGTTTGTCTTTGTTGCTAACCACAGCACATTCATCCCAACATTAGGGAAAAAATGCGTACCTGTGCCCTGGCGCAAAGATACTGATTCACCCTTTAGTAGGTGATCAGAGATGAATTGGTAGGAATACTTAATCTAACATGTCACACTGAGAAAAAAAGGGTACTGACAAGAAATTCCAGACAAGGTCAGCCTTTCAACAGTAGACAAATAAGTTATGTAAATATGTTATCCGAGTACTTGTTCCATATGCCAAAAATGTTTATTATTCACAGATAATGAAACATGTTTGAATCAGAGCAGTTTTGTTGATTCTGGCAATAAATTTAAGAGCCACTGAAACAACAGAAAATAATTTTTAAAATTAACCCATTTTACACAACCCTTGAACGAGTTCAACTAAAACTAGCAATCCTGGTAAGCAAAACCAGCATTCCACAGATCCAACAGGTAAACTTACACAGCCATGAGGAGAGGCAAGATTTAAGCAGCAAAGTGGAGATGCTAAAGCACTAAATCAGTGTAGAGCGGTCCACTGTAGCTCTGGCTTCTGCTCCTCCAGCAACATTTCCATGGTCTTGACCCTGAAACCACTTTGCGCATCCTTAGCGGCAATCCCCAGAAGTACTGCTCTCAAGAACTAGTGCCACCTACGCAGTTTAGTACGAAAAGCAAAGATCTGATTTAAAGTTCCTGAATTAAGAGACAGCGGCTTTCCTAGACAGAGGGCACCACCCTCATATACATAGCGAGAAGAAAGATTGACCACTCATATGATTTAACTGTGAAATTCACAGAAATTTCAGGCTTAAGAATGAATGAACACCACCTTACATGGAAACCAATTTACTTCTAAGCACCCATGGGCTTCTTATGTATGAGGCTTTAAGAGTTGAAATCCAAGAGTCACTGACAGGTATATTTCCTCTCCTTGTGACGAACTGTGAAATGCTTAATCAACGCAGGAGGTGACAAATAGGTACATCTCTACTCAAAAAGCCCCTGAGATCACTGAGTTCTGTGCTCCTTCATCTAGGTCCTACCTGTCTCCAACACATCCCCTTCTACAGCCTTTCCTATGATGCACAAAGCACAAATAAGCCCATGGTTTTTCTTTGATGCACAAAGCACAAATAAGCCCATGGTTTTTCTTTATCTAACTGCTGGACTTTCGACACGGACGGTGTTGTTGATGTTAAGATGAAAAGTTGTGAAGGCTATGCAGAGCCCTGTAGGGCTCAAACAGCTCATATGGGATGTTTCACTAAAGCAGATACTTAAATGTATCAGAAAGGTATCTAAGATCAGCTCTAAGATACAAGCTCTTTAGAGGCAGTAGAGAAACGATAGAACCTCCAAGAGGATGATTTTGCTGATCTGTTGTAGACAATTGAAGATTAAATGAGTTATCCTCATTAAAACGGCCTTCCTGAGAGGTAGGGTAGTGGTGGGGTATTTTAAGTTGATAGTTCTGATACTATCCATTACCTTGCACAAGACTGGAATGATGTACTTTCAAAGTCAGGAGAGAAATCCAACGAAAGATGCTTAGTTCCACTCTGATCCGTGAAGAGGTGAGTAAACTCTTCTTCCATCAAAAGAGTGCTAGAGTTTATACAAGCAGATACCATTGTTTTTAACTCTCCCTTTTATGGTTTCCAAATTTACATTTAAACCACACATCTTGTATGCTATTTATAGAAGAAAAAGGCTAGTTGATGAATCAGAATTTAAAAGAGGTGTCTATGTTAAAAGAATTAATCAGTCAGCTCTTTTCCTGAATTTCCTTCTTCATTGTTTTTTTTTGGCAGGAACAGCTTCATCAATGGAAAAATAGTGAAAGGATACAATTCCTACCCTCCTTCAAAAAGAAATAAAATGAGTAATATTTCAAAATAACTCATTCGTAGACTCTTCTCACTCAGGAATTCACTAGGAGGAGCTTTCTTCTCTCTCTGGGAAGTTTACAAAAAGTCTATTCTATGTTTTTTTCCATACCTCAGCAAAATTCCGGCTTCCTTCATGAATCTGATAAGAGCTAATGCATATCCCTATTTCATTTCCTCCGACTTCTCTCTATCTGAAATTCACTCTTATAAGAAGGCAAAAATCAGCCACCTTTTCCAAAACTGGAACTTCACATATTAGTCAAAAAAACCCAGGAACTATGGGCAGTTCATAAAGTACCAATGCTTCCAGCTGACACAAAATATTAATCAGACTCACACCATATTGACCAAGTCATGAGTTCTAGAGTGAGAGAGTGCTAGAAAATTGCAATAACTGATTTGACAAATTTCACTACTTCAGTTCAGAAGCCAACTGTGAACAGGCCACAAGTGAACATGTCAAGTGTTGCCACAGTCTGACTTAATATGTAGATCACAGTGCATTTTCCCCTAGTTTTGACAGCCTTAATTTTTACAATACTAGATTTTCTTGAAAGATAAAATTGTTTTTCTACATTAAAAATGTATTTTCCATGAACATTCTCTTTAGCATTTTCAAAAAAACCCCAAACCTGCTTATACAAATACTACACCACTCTCATTGCTAGAAGATTTGGTCAAAACAAGTAGAAAACATTAGAAAATTTGTTCAAATCTGGTTTCACCTAAAAATCCAAACTAAGTCACAGGAAACTTTCTGCTGTCTTAAGTAGTTTTGCTGTATTCTCGAGGCAATATCCAGCAATGCATGAAAAGATTATTTTGAACACTGTAAATGCAGTGAACTCTAACCAAGGCACAGCTTTTGTATAGTAATACAGATGGTTCCTGTAAAGCAAAAATGCCATAATTTGTTTTCCTCCTTTAGATTTATTTTAAGGTCCCAGCTCAGGAAAGAACTCAATCTCATGGCCAGGCACCCTTTCCTGTGTAACAATGAAAACTGAAATGAGAGCTGAATTCCTCTTCACTGAAAGACCTTCAGTTTATCATGCTGACATTAGGAAGATATTTAAGAGAGGTCTTTCTGAGCTGCTTTGGGGTCCAGCTTCCTGTGTCTGGAGGTGTCTGTGCCATATGGGACCATGGTGTATGCTCCTGCCTCCTTTCACAAGCCATTCGAGGACTAGGAAGATGCACCAGTTTCTCCTGCAAATGAGAGGGCTCCCAGGCAAAGCCAGATTCAGTTGCTATCACACTGAGATCCTCTAGACTGGGGATGGGTGGAACACCTCCAAATGCCTAAGCAAAATGTTCTGGAACAGTCACTTAACGAAGCAATTACAGAGAAAGAGGCAGGAAGGTCAGCAAGTTTCTGTACAATAGACTCCCTGGAATGAATAATTTCCTCCAGCAATCTAGCTATTCCTTTAACTATGGTGCCAGACTACGCATATGTCAATGTGCGTATAACAATCACTGAAATCAAGAGACTATGGGGGGCGTGACTAATACAATAAATTTATTTTAGGCCTTTGTAAGTCTAAAATATTCCTATACAATTCTTATACCAATAGTGGCATCCAGCAGCATAAATTGCTGCTAGAAAAAATTTCGCTCCATCAAGTACTATCAGCAAATATTTATATGTTCACATGCTGGGCTTATGTATACACGTTTTCAGAGCCAAGACCTAAACTTCAAAAGACAGAAGCTAAAAAAATTTAAATTGGCGGCCAATAAACAAGAGTTTTTCTGTAGATAGTGATAATGACATACAGGTTTGTCTCTGTATACGGAGCCTGACAATCTCAACACATGCTTCAAGGAGCACCCATGCACTACCAGCACTCTGACAGTCCTCCTCTGCTTATGGTTTTAAACATCAGCAGTGGAGTAGGCAAAGCATCTTATCTTTATGTTGGAGGACAACAACCTAGAGAAAATAAGCAGAAATTACATTTAAGGTTTTAAAATTGCAAAGATGCCTTTTTCATTGCGCAAGTGAAGAAAACCCTCACGCAGCCTGGGACCTTTCATGGAACAAGACAGCAAGCTTTAACTCTTCCCCTTAACATCTTCCTAGACATTACTGTGCAAATGCCAGGAAGAAAAATGACATGAGTGCTACACAAAACTGGCCTTAAAAATGTAACCTGTCATCAGCCGGGAGAGACTTGCGGCTCTGGGACTGACTCCATTTTACTTTTTCTGTTTTAACATTCACAGGAAGAGAATAATGTTTATATCAACAGTTTTGCTTATTGAACATGACAAGCTTTTCTACAGCCCCGTGCTCAGGCAGCCATTAACTTAAAAGGCAACTTGAAAGAGGAATTCTTTTCAACTCCTCCATGTGGTTAATTCATTTCCAATTCAGCTTTTTTTTATTGTTTAAATCTTACTTTCAGCTTTCATAAAGGCACAATCCAGGTCTCACCCGCTCAGACAGAAGGAAGAAATGTGAAGCGAATATGCCAAGCGTAATAGGAAAATGGGAGGACTTTTTATTTTACTCCCCAACTAAAAAGTGATGGGAATGCTGCACCAGGAACTAGGGGCTTGAGCTAACTGGCACACTCAAGGTTAATGGGAGCAGGATTCACAAGACTGAAGTTTAACCCATTTTTCGCTCTCTGGAGATAATTCTCAAAGTCTAAGCTTCAGTGCCTAGAGAAACTCAGGGAGACTAGATGGCTTTTGTATTGTCAGCGGAGACCAGCAAGTGCTTCTCCACAGTTGTTTTTATGTCTCTCTCTCTCTCCATTAATTACTAGAGTAAGAGAACATAGTAATTTAAAAATATTCTGTTACTAGCAATTACTAAACCAGTAATTACTAGACTTAGATATTAAAAGTTACACTCAGGGAGACAGTTTCTCATCAGAAAACTGAGGATAGTATTTCTTTCCTTCTCCCTCCTTCCTCCAAATTCCCTTTTCATTGCCTAGACCGCAAACCCTTTAAAACACTGTCTTGTGACATGTGCATCTCACTTTTCAACAAGATTCCTACCTCAGCAATTACATCCTCGTTACTGATTCACCTAAATAGGCTATTAAAAAAAAAAAAAAAAAAAAAAAAAATCAGTGCTTGCTGGCCTGCATGATGCATGCAAGAGAAGAAGCAATAGCTCCTTCCAAAACCCCTCATGCTCATATGGCATTTGCTCTGGTTAACACCCAGAACATCTTTGATTCTGATGACAACTGTCTGACTGGAGTCTAAACAATTTGGCAGCCCTGCAGAGCTTGGTCCCTCCAGAGGAGAGGTGAGGATCATCTGCTTGCACTGCAGTTGGCTTCCAGTTCAAACAGACAAACTCGGCTTCCAACTGCCAGTCCCTCGTTCCTCATAATTGTGTTTACCTTCACTGGAAATGAAATAAATAGGAAGGCAACAATCTGATCCAGTTCCATAAATCCAGCATCAGAGTAATCTCGGACACATTGCTAATTTATCAACAGCTTCGGGAAATACCCTGGTTAATTTGGTAGGAACTCCCATTGTGAAAATCTTTTTGGATGCCCTGGAAAGCAGTTCCTTGGCTGGCAAGTCAAGTAGCGCTTCCCTTGCCCTCCAAATTAGCTGGATACCCAAAGGAAATTACTAATCTTCCAGTTCAAAACCAAAACACACACAAGTGTAATGAGCATTGTTTTCCTTTGTGGAAGAATAGATTATCAATGCTTTGAAGACTGGAGAACACAATTTTCTGTTAACACTAACTCTACTGGACTCGCCTTGGGTGAAGCTCTTCTGTGTTATCACCTGTACTGTTCCTATCACAACACTTCTACCAACAAGCTGAGGTATTTCATTCTGTTTTTAACTTGGCTTGAAACCTCTGTCAGAAAGCAAATACAAAAATACATAAAAACAAACAAGAATTCTGTCTTATCTGCTTTCAAAATATCATTTACCACTGCAGAATTTGAGTATCTACTATGTAAAATCAATGTCAGTGGTGAAATTCCCTAGTCAAAATGACTTGTAAAATCACTAGCATTTCATTTTGGTTGAAAATTTCTGATAGGGAGGAAGCTCATTTGTTTGGATTTTTTCTAGTTTTCTTTCACTTACCCATTTTCTTTTATTTCTGGCTTTTACTGTTTATCTTTTTCTTTTATATATTAGGGGTTTTGTTGGGGGAAGTGCTGCAGAAACTCCCAAGACCCCTTGGAAGAGCATCTGAACTAAGGCAGAACTTCAAATGTCAAAACATCTCTGTGACCTGAATTTCTCTGGAAGAAAATCTTAAAGCAGTTTCTGCAATGAAGCCAAAAGCTTAGAGCAATAGGAACAGAGGAAGCGTGAGGGCTGTCATTTCCTCTAAGAGCAGCAAGATAATAATTCCTATTAACCCCTCCCAGAGATGCAGACCGTTCCAGTGGGCCATATGTGACTCTCCTCCTTTCATTATTTTTGTGCCCGAAAGACTAGATCAGCCAATGTGATCTGAAGGAACCAGCTCCTACCTTGTGTGATATATGTGCATATGAGACACAAACTCTAGTGCTTTTACTGTGCATTTTCACCCACAAATTTAACTGCTGTACTGTCTACTGGAGAAGTAGCAAAAGAATTCCTAGCTTAAACAAAACCACGATGTAATCAAATTCCAAATGTTGTATCAACAGTTTTGGTAACAGATAAATGACAAATCCTAATCCTCTGTTTTAAGGACAGCTGTTACTAAAGGTCTGCAAATGCTGACACCTAGAACGACCGGATTATAGGTATAAAGGTATAATTACAGAAACACCTGCACTATCTAAAGTGATACTATCACCTTTACTGCAGTACAGATTCTAGGAAGTTCAACATCAGCAAGAGGTCAAAATATTTAGTGACTATGCTTACAAAAATGGTTTTGAAAAACGGCTGTTCTAAACCATTTTCTGAAGCTCACTCCAATCTGCGGCTTTTAGGGGGGTTTTGTTTGTTTGTTTCTTTAAGTATATTTGGTCCGTGGAAAGACTGAAAAGCTCCATGATTTTAGTTCTCTTCTCAGTCAATAAAAACTCAGTGGGAGAGACGCAGGAGGGAGAAGAGTAGGATGCTTCTCCTGTTACAACAGTAAGACTTGGGAGACATGGGTTCAGTGCCTGGCTCTGACACAAATTTCCTGTGTGACCTCAGGCAAATCATTTGGTGTTTCAATTATTTATCTGTAAAGCAGGGAAAACCACTATCCCAGGCAGGATTTGCTTGGATAACATTTATTAACATGTCAGAGGTGCTCAAAAAGTCATGTATTAGACTCCTACTGACCATATACCCGAAATCAGTGGTCAAAATGATCCAGTCTATGCCAATGTATCATGCAGACATCTCTCATGAACCCCTATTTGCCTGCTACCGCTCTGCAGCCTGTGTTTAAGGCTGGACTAAATAAAACACAAAAATGCAATGCCATGGAAAATGAGACATAGGCTGAAGAATTAATTCGGTCTAGTTGGAGAATTGACTCAGTCTATGCCATACTGGTGCCTCGTACAATATCCTAAATCTGTTTCTCAGTGATTCTGTCTTTAGTGCCCATCTGTAAACCATACATATATTTATCTTCTATCATTCAACAACACAAATCTTGGAAACCTGCTTAGGAAGGTCTTATTGAATCTTCATTTACACAGATTCAGTGACGCAGTTACCGGCGTATGAGGGATGGCAATACTTTTCAGCCAAAAGGGTAGAAAAGCAGCTAACAACACAGAAGGCATAATTTTGCTTTTCAAGTAGCTCAAAGAGCTGGTTCCATCTCACACAGACAGATTAGTCTGAATTTCAGCAATAAATTTACCTCAGTTGTGAGGTTTCCCTCTCTTGGCCACCGCGGTATAAACGATGGTATTTTAATGGTTTAACAAAAATGTTGAAAGTAATAAATAAAAATTAGAAATTAAATCTAAGAATCTTTCTCCTTTACCACAATTTATTTGGATTTTCTTTGTAGCTGACACAAGATTATCTCTTGAAAAACATTGTGTTGAAAGAATAGATTTCTCTGTTACTTACATTTGTTAAAAGAACACTCAAAAAGAGCACTTTATAAGATGGACTATAGAAAAAAATAGATATTCACAATGCATTCAGACCTAGCTAGTGTTTTTGCAGATAACCACAGAATAAAACAGGGAACATGAGTCCACTTGGTAACATATCCTGCTGATATTACACACACTATTTAATCAGAGAGGACTGATTAAGACTCAATCCTCTTTGGAGGTGTAACTTGGGGAAATGTTCTCCACATTTCCTTCAGGATTAGCCTGACCTAGTTTTCCACTGCATTCTAAGAAACCAGGAACAGATAACCGGCTGCTCATCCTAGGTGAGAGACAGCAGTCAACATCTGGAGGGGCTCAGCTACTTATGATGATCTGGCCACTGACACAAAGAACCTTTTATTGTCTAACAAAGCAACTAATTCATCTAGTTCTGTTGGACTATTTTTTTTTTTTTTTTTTAAGTCACCGATAGGTCTCAGTGACTCCCTGAGTTCAGAACACATCATAATGTACTTGCCATCATCTGCTGAACATGAAATATTTCAGCTCCAGTGGCAGAAAGGCGGTTTGGAAATGAGATGTCAAGAAAAGCTCCAGGGAGAGTGCTTGGTCCAGCATTGTAAACCTGCAAGAGAAAGACACATATAAATGCATAAAAATAAATAAAAATAAAATTACATATGTGACTGCTCATTAATGGAAAACTACTGTAGGGTGAGATCTGGGAGCACAGGTAAATTAAAAAAAAAAAATCAAATACTATGCAAATGTTTCAATGTCTTCAGAGTTTTTCTTTTGTAAATATCAGGATGAAGTAAATGGTTGAGCTTATCTAACAGTGTTTAGGTACAGCTCATATAACAAGTGAGAAGCAGTTTTGCAGGATAATTACATCATCAGTATTAATAGCAGGAGATTTCTGCCTTATATACAGACACTGCGAGTACTCTTTGGCAGTTTTGGTAGTACCATCCAGAAGACTGCAAGAAATATCGCTGTCTCAGTTAACATTCTCATTTCCATCTGGTAACCACTGCATTATATTATGCCTATGTTTTCCTTACGGAGCAGAAGCCAAAGTAATGATGATTTTGACTACCGGACTGCGAGTCTGCAGAGTGAGCTGCCAGGAAATGCGTGTGAACAACTTCCATTCAGGTTCTGGGGTTTCCAATTAAATGAAACTCTTAGTAGAAAATATTGGCTTTCTATCAAATCCCCCACAAATTTTCAACAAACACTCAAAGAATTTCCAGTCCACCACTGAAATATATCCAGTGGAAATTCCAAAATGTGTCGGGTTTTGCTGAAAAGAAACACTCTATGGAAAAATTTCAATGAAAATATGTTTTCATGTCTATCTACATTTTTTTACTAGGAAAAATATTTCCTGGTTATTTCTAACAACGCATGTATAAGTGCATACAGTAAAAACATGAAGCTCATTAGAATATCTATCTTCACTGAGATAGTACGGTCAAAAGATGCAGTAATCAGTTGTTATTTGTGTAAAGCACAAATATTAAACCCAACAACTTTTCATTCTTCAAATGCTGTTTATATTTGAAGAAATGCTTGACTGATGAAGAGAACTGGTTCACAATGTCAAATCCTTACAAAAACCCCAGGGGCTCCGGACAGGGGTAGAAATCCCACTACAGTGGAGCAGGATAAATGCTGCATGAAATACAAACATAATGCTTCATGTTAAACATTGAAGAAAACTTGATTATCTCACTGAGATCAAAGAGTTAATGCAGAAAAGACATTTTCATTGCACATCTTGTTACCCTAAGAAAATGATGCATAGATCTGTTTCCTTCCTTATTAACATTGGACATGGTATAGATTTTCACATACAAAAACCACTATAAAGTCCGAAATTTTTGTAAATCATCTCTTGGTTAAGAAACTATTACTTTTCTCCATCTGGAGAAGTTTAATAAATGGCAGGCAAATAATTAAAAACAATTAAGCAAACAGTGATACTAACCATGTTTTGCCCATTATGAAACTCTACCCTTTCTTTCTGACACACACAAGTTAGGAGGTTTACCACGTTACTGGAGAGCAGATCTGTCACTTGTTACAGTGTAATTTTCTACTTCTACGTGGAAAAAAACCCTTAATATTGCAAGCTGTGTATGCACGAGAGACAAGAGAATGGGGCACGACAAATGGGGACTCTGTCAATATATAGATTCCCTCTCCCTCACCTGTTCTCATTTTGTTTTATTGAAAATATTGATCTAGTTAAAGCATGAGTACATCTGTTCTTTATCTGTTTTTAACCAGTAACTGGCTATGGCAGAGGAGCAAGAGGGGAAGACCTATAAACCCTCAAGAATGAAATCAGAATCACATGAATTAATAGCCTGGTTCACAAAAGCTTTAATGTCCTGAAATCCTGCTTTCACTCCTTTTCAGTAAATAGCTAAGGGCACTGCATGACAGTGGGGGCCTAATTGCTCTGGACCACAGTTTGTCCATGGAGGCAGACGTGTGTTATTCATTACGAGCTGAGTGGCATTCATGCCTAGCAGAACAGAAAGGGGAAAACAAAGGCGAAAGACTATTTTTTCACAAGAAATTATTCCCCCACCTCTGCATGATTTATCATTCCCTAGTTCCATCTAGTGGTCAAAAAGGATTCAAAGTGCTGGTAAACAGATAAAGTCACGGCAGCGAGATAAGTTCATTTCAGCCGCATCAAAGAAGTTTGTTGTAATAAATCATTCATGTATTTTGCCACATCAGGAACGTATCTAACTGTCATGTGAAGTGTCATCTATAGGTAATACTTGAATAATACAGAAAAGGTAGGAGACATTTAATGAAACCTTCTCACACCTGCCTTTGTAGCGTCACAGTCTCTTCCCTGGACTGTACTTTCATCAGTAATGTTATAATGCTATAAACATTTTCATACTGGTGGGGGGGAGACATTTAGCAAGTCTGAATCCCTTGCACGGGTGTGTGTTTGTTCTCACGGATAAAGGCTGCTCATCCCTCTGCTCAATGACCATGCCAATAAAAAGACATAGTCCTCACCTTTGGACCTGCAACTACATCCAAGATGTGGCACCTGAGTAACTAGAGCTCTTTACTCAGCATGTGATGAAAGGTAATAGAGAAACAAACGGCAGCAGCTTCATTCCTATGGAAGCGAGATGCCCGATTTGCAATTCTTGTTATAATATATTCAGATAAGGAACCATACCACCCCTGCATGCTGCTGATTGGCAACCAATCAAGAAGGCATTGCACAGCACACGACTATTCAAAAACACGCACCAAAGTCCATAAATAAAGCCCAGAATAAAAAAAGATACAAAATCAGAACGTGCTGTCAAAGCAGGAAAGTAGTCAAAATAAGGATCAGTTTTTACCTGCAGTGTGAAGTTGAGAGACTGGAAAAGGCATTCATGGTTTTCCAACTGAACAAAGTTAGACACTTCCACAGAATCACCATAGAAAAATGAAGTAGGGAAGACTTCTCTGAAAGATCAAGACACAAAGTAAGCAAGCTGTGTTCATCACCGAAATTAAATATATTTGCGACAAGCTGAATTGCACCTCTTGCTTTCTGGTCACGTGAAATTCTATGGAACTATTTTATATTAATCTATTATTTTTGATTTGATTTCCTCTTGACAACACTGGACTACACAAATAGCATCTCAACTGACCCGAGTTAACATCCCACTGCTGAAGCAGACTTCTTTTGATTACTTATCTCTTTTTCTCCTTTCCTATCACAAAACCTCTTCCCCAAGGCCTCCTGCCACAGATGATTTGTGCACGTCCTATAGCTTGTATAACACAGGAACTCATCGCACTACCAAACTAATCCGAAGAAACAGTTACTAATAGGAATATTTTCAGTTACATACTCTCTAAACTAACATTTCAACTTTATCTACCATTTGCATAGCATTCCAGGAATAAGCACTTCATTAATTATCTGGATTTCCCTGCTCTTCTGATTAGCAGATGTTTAAAAGGAAGAGGAGAGGAGGATATAACTTGCTGTCAACTACAGTGGCACAGGCCAAGTCGCCTCAACTACTCTTATCATAAATTAAAATGCAGTAGAATTTTATCAGAAAAGACTTGGAAGCACAAAAAAGTACCTGGACATCCTGCAGAAGAGGACTAGGAGTGCTTTAAGTATCATTTGTGCCTCCTCCTAATCTCAGGCTGTTCCATTGACTGGAAAGAGTCCTGATGTAATTTCAGACAAAACCTGGTGAGGGACTGCCTAAAACTCTCCTTCCTTCCCAGGCTGCCCTTTTGGGTCAGAGTTTTTTGAGACAAAGTTTTAAGCTCGTTTAGGTACATTTAGTTTTTTCCTGCCTGCCTCCTATGCCAGGGATCATGAGGGGAAACAGCAAGAAATACATTTATTCCTCCCATTTATGGCGCTGTGCCACAAGGCTCCTCCCAAACATGGTACAAACCCTTCCGGGCTATTTATGACCAGGGATGAAGTTTGCTCTCATACACTCAAATGCAGGGTAGCTGATAAAAATAAGCCTTAAAAATACACTGTCCAAAAAAATAGTATTTCTAATATTACTATGCCTGGGAATGTTGTTTCTTCCAATAAACCAAACTTTTCCCTGGTGTGAACTTGAATTAACTAGGCCTTGTCTATGAGAAAGAAAATAATAATCCACAGTCAGTTGGGTGTGGCTTATAAATTCACAGACCTTGTGCTTTAAAAAAGTACATTGGGAAGAGAAAGAAAAGAGCCCAATTTTTACCAGTTTTTTTTGGCATGCCATATTCTTTGAGTAACAAACAGAGATCTAAAGACGCAGATTAAAGCACTCTATCTGTAAGCTGTACAAAACCTCATCTGCTTCAAAGCATCAAGGAGTAAGGAATACAGAGTTAAATTTCTAGAGAATCTGTAACAATGAAAGCATTCAAAAACTTCCAGAGCACGCTTCTGAGACCGTACTCTCAATATAGAGGAGATTTCTCTCTTTGCTAGTCATCTTGTAAGGTCTGACAGCTCTCTTCTCTGAGCAGGCTCAAGCATATCTTCTACTTGTTCTGACTATTGTGGCAGTAATGAAGGGATTTTATTTCTATGAAACAAGGGGGGAAAAATCAGCTTTACGTGGTAAAACCCAGACTAGGCCATGAATCCCAGTTTACGCAGTTTTACAGGGAAATCACACGTCAGTGCAGGTAACTGTTCCTACACGTGCAGCATGCTGGTCAAGGGAATCTTTGACTTTTATTGACATGAACCTGCACTGGTCATTTACACAATGTGTATTCCCTGAACTCTGCTATAAATGGTGGCTAAAAAAGACTTGAGGACACTGTGATGAGTTTTTGCTTCTCTAGTTTAACAATGAATGTCAACTTTCACAGTGTACATGGATGCTAATTCACCTCTAGTGATCAGGTCCTCTAGTTCCCACTCAAGCACTGTCTATGCTAGAGGACAGTCTTTCTGTTGGGGCTGACCACAAATCTTTTATTCTAGACTTAAGACTGTACTGCAGAAGTGGAAGGGATGACCGCTGAGTACAAAAGCAGGAACTCACATGTGTAGCCCCAGGAAGAGGACCACGGCTATGTGTTATACAAGTATTTTAGTCAAAGAGAGAGCAATTTTCCTCAGTTGGTATTCAGACATCTCACAGACTAGGGAGTAGAGGGAGTGGGAAAATGAAGAAAAGCAGCAGTGAATTCTGATCGCAAAATTAAACAGAAAGGCAAACAGCTAGACTCCACCAAGCTCCTTAAAATCCCAGAACATTTGACCCTGACCTTTGGTCTGCTGATTCTCAACCTTATCCTTGAAGATATGTTCTAAGGAACGAGATATGATTTACTTGTTCTCTTTTATTTTATTTTAAGGTCCATCATATCTACAGAATCATATGAATTCAAATTTGATCACTAAAATACCTGCTATAAACGCGATGGTAACTCATCAGCATTAGCCAGAAAAGGAGGTACATACAGAGTTGGAATGAAAGGCATGACAAACCAAATTCTCAGATAATGAATGAGCTTGTCTGTATTTCCCGAGTCTGGGAAGCAGGGAAAAAGCAACAGTCTGGCTACACGTAAACAAAGAGAAGAATTCCGGTTTTCACTGGAAGAGACTCAGATGTTATTGTTAGGGTTATTATTATTTTTGTTGTTTACATTTGGTGACTGCTACTTACCCATTGATAGATGAGTCCACTTCATGCATCAGGGGCACTGACAGGGTTAGAGTATTGTCATGCAGGGATTCAGTGTGCTCTAGGTTTCCACTGTGCCAGAAAGGAAAAATAAACACGCTGTAAATTGACAGCCTTTGCAATGTATCACACAGTTTCACAGCTACCATCCCTCTGCCTTGTACTCCAAGCCTGTCTATTTGAGTGATGTCAGCTCTCCTTAAGAAGCCTCTTAATCTTTAAGAGCTACATTTGTTCACCCACCTTCAGAGAGGGCACATACACAAAGCATGAGTTTTGTGGCTGCGACATGATCAGGCTCACACCAAAAAACCTTTCTTGGAGCAAGGTGTGAATTCAAACAGCAGTGAGAAACTACAGCAGCCATCACACCCAGTGGAGAGCAACAAGGACACTGGGGCTCCAGTGCCAAGGTTCATCCATTTTCTCCCAGTATGAGTGTACATCGGTTTGGGAGGGATAAATACACTTCACCAAGGATCTTGACTCAGTAAATGAAGCTGCACTTTCATCGTACCACAGCAACGATTTGGTGCCACTACAAGCAGCCTTTTGGGTGCAACCCTCATGCTGAACTGGCCATAACCTCTCGGCAGTTCCATCCCCTCTTTCTGTACTTAGTTGCCAAAATGAAAGCACTTTTACTCAACGTTTTCAAAGGTGGTTGCCTCAACGGGTCAAAGGCAGGAGGGAAGAGAAAAGTGAGTAACCACCTCTCATTTGAGTCAGTTTATTTCAGTGTGAACACTTATATATGAACTCTGGGAAAGGTTCCTGAAATGCCAGTCCAACATGTAAACCTGTAATTATTTTAATTCTGATGGTGAGCCTGCTTGGTGGGTGGCAGTTCAGAAGAAAAATCTTGAAAGATATGTTACATATATTTGCAATTTCATCAGCAGTGACTCTGGAATTACTTTTGCTCTGCAGTTCATTGGATTTACTCACAAATCAAACTGGCAAAACAAAAAATACGATTCTATTTATTTAAGGACATTATTGCTGAGGCAACAGCATGTAGTATCATCCCAAGTGATACCATGCAGATGATGAGTTCCTCAGATTACAAAAACAGCGACTGCTAGCTACATACATGCACAGATACAGCTCAGCTTTCTGCCACTGACACATTGGCCCTGTCTGCTAATAAAACTATGGCCCAGATGGAAAAAACCACAAAACTTTCAGTCCCAGGAAAAAAGAAACAAAAAGCCCCCCCCCCCAAAAAAAAAACAAAACAAAACTTTAACAAAAGCTTTTCCTCTGAACAGGCTCAAAGAAGAGTCCAAAATGGAGATATTTCTCATCCAACACAAATACCAAGATACCACAGTGGCAAGCAGAATAAGCAACTAAAATTCCATACAGGTTTCATGGGTACGTGCTTATGTGTTTCAAATGGAGCAAAGGTACTGTCAGAAAAGGTGAATATAGCTCAGGGAATTTAGCTCTAGAAAAAATAGTTCATGCCAGGAAGCAAAGAAGATGGTTTGGGTTTTTTTTAAAACAAGAGTAAATATAATGTAATATTTAGTTCTTTCTCCAGTTGGTCTCTCCCACTACTGAACCAGTCTCTTGTTACAGATGCTACTGCCAAATTTGCAGCTTCAAGGGACAAGCTTAAGTGGCCACTTGAAGGGAAATACCTACTTTCCCATGACATAGTGGCACAACTTCTCTGCATCCAGCCATTTCTGCCAGACTAGCTCCAGTTTTGTGTGGAAACAATGTCCCCACTCACTGCAGTCTGGCCACAGCACAAACATTTCCTCTCCATTTCCTTATCACTGACTTTACCCCAGGGCTCCCTGAAACTCTTGTGGCAGAAAGATTTTATGACACTTATTTGATAGGGAGAGAATTGAGCAATTCCCCACAATTCACAGAGAAAATGAGGATAATCAGCACTGGCACCCGCACTGCTGTCTTTGGAAGTTCAGCTGAATCCTTCAAAACACAATTGTCCTCCCGCGCCTCCTTCTGAAATGAGAAACTTTCTCTTAACTGCTCTGAGCATTCACACTATGTGTAAGCTACTACATATTTCTTTGCTCCATCTAAAGGCACTGATTAACCCTTCTCATTGGCAGGGCACAGAAATCTGAGGAGTGAGGTTACAGGGGAAAGACCTGTGCTATCCAAGGCAGGGAAATAAGCAGTACAACCTGGAAAAAACTAGCTGAGCAAATTTAAAGCAGTGCTGATCCATCTTTGCATCAGCCAGCATTCACCTAGCAGATACTGATGTATCTCCCTGACCTAGAAGCATCATGGGGGCATCTGACCAGAAAATGAACTTCTCCTTCTGGAGAATCAAACTTCTCTAACTTGCAAGACATAGTCTTGCCTCTCTGATTGAAGGTCCCACTTTCAGTGTTTCATACCAGCCTCACGTGCTGCAGGATTTTGTTCCTGCCTACAGCTGTTACTGAGCCGGAGGACTACGCCTTATGAGAGCAGCCACTCAGCAATCTCATCTCATCTCATCTCTCATCTCCAGTTGGTTTCATCAGACTGAGGAGGAGAATTCTGAGATCCTAATTTTGACATGGTAGGGTATGAATTTGGCTCACTCATGCAGTAAGTGGATGCGGGAACCAGTTACACACCCAGGATGCCAGAGCAGCAGTTCATGGCTCAGGTTAATGCAGTTGGGCCACCCACTGCCAGTGCCACTCACACAATCTGCTTTTTGTGACATATCATTTTACGAGGCACAGAGCACGTGGCACACCTTTTAATCTGTCCAAGATAAAATCCCTGTGCACGCCTACTTGGCACCTCCCTACTTCAATGCCTGCTCCAAGTGCCCTTGGGGAAGCGTCCTATTCAGCTGTTTCACACACTCTGTCATAGCTCACTTAAGATCTAGAGGGGGGAAATAAATAGACATGCAACTTTGGAAGCCATCAGTGAAGATCCCTGACTATCTGATGAAAGCATTTATTTTTTTTTGGTTTGCATCCAAGCATGCTTATTTCATTCAAATGCTGGAACAAATGGGTCTGGCTGGTGCTGATCGTCAACTGCAGCTGAGCTGAGCTTGATATGGGGCCCAACGGGATGGGCACAGAAACACAAAGGCCTTCCGATTGAGAGAACACAAAATGCTCCGTTGGAATTGCAATTGCCTGGCAAAGAAAGTGTAAGCACGATCCCACCTCATTTTTCAGGAAGCTGTGTCACATGGTTTCTCTATATTATTAAAATACCTGCATTTAGCCCTGGTAATTTAATCTCACTTACTACACACATAGGTCTAAAACTAATATCGCGTAACTGTCAAGCATATGCAATGCATGGTTCATGCGACAAAGAGTATCCAAAGCACCAAGATGTACAAAGGTTCCCTTACCTTTGTGCCGTGACAAGGAAGGTGAGCATTTCTTCCTGCCCGGACAAGTGGCTTGTGTCAAAGATCACGCTGAACTCATACTGCACAAAGAAAAAGTGGTATTTAGAGACGGCATGTGTTGTTTCAAAATGTATTTATTCTGAAATATCACAGATATTTTACTGGCCTAGCTGTACAACCGTAGCATATTTTGACACATGTAAGAGACCCTCCTGTACCACAGAGTAGCTTTTAAGTCTTAGCAATTGTGTCCCTGTTCAACTACTAGAGTTTGAATTTTCCTTCATTGTGAAAAGGCCTTTAGTAGACTTGCCGTTCAAAGATATTTCTTGAGGAGATCATCTACCAAGGGAGGAGTCTTCCAGTATAAGGGGATCACTACCTTGAACTAATCTATATATTACTTGTTGGTGGATAGATCTTCCGGGAGAATAAAGATCAGGCCTTCACAGAGACTTGGAGCAACTGGAACAAGCTAAAGCACCATTCAGGCCGCCTATGATAATGGATAAAATAATTTTCCTTTTGAAAGAGAATCTACTTTGATGATGCAATTCCAATGGCTTGCTAAAAAAAACCAAAACATTAAAAAAAAAAAATCAATGAGGATAACCCAACTGTGTCACTCTGAAGCAAAACATTGACATTCTTACATTTCACATAGTATTTTGCTACTGCATTCATTTTTTCCATTCAACTTAAAATCTTTTAAAATATTTCAAAAAAGCATGTTACAGTCAATAAAACACATAGAACAAAAAAATTCATGTATGTCAATTCAAACGGAAAGGACGAGTTTTTTTAAACTGAAATTTTCTGAAAAATTTCAGACTCATTTTGCTCAGACCATCCTGAAGTTATTCCTCATCTTCTCACCTTCTGTTTGGTCATTTGTACAGCTCGGTTTAGTGACAGAAAGAACCCAGCTGGATTTCTAAACATTATGAGGGAGTTAATCTTCTATTACCAAATAAAATCCTACTTAAAAGCCACCAGGAGACTATAGCATGAAAATGGAGACATTTTCACTGTCATTCAGACAAATTCAGTTGCGCTTTGATGTGGAAGGTGACAAAAATAAAATCAGAGTAAGACAACATAAACAAGAAAGTCTTTTTCCAGTTTGCTGCAGAGGAAATAGACATTTTTTGTAGCTGCAACTCTTGCATCATTTTTCAAGGGTGTTGTATCGCAGTGCACAGGGCACTGTCCTTGGCTTTATCTGATGGGAAAGAGGACAGCTGCCCTCTGGAGCTGTGAAAGGCTTGGGTACCCGAGTTTGAAAGTATTAACCACTGATACTTAACAGACCAGTTGCCTTTCTCACCACTCCTTGGAGACAAAGGTGAACAGACCATCACTCTGCAAATGCAAAAATCATAACATTACCCTAGATTTCGATCTCATGAAAGGAAATCCCACGCTGCACTTGAGGAAGTCTGACTCCAGCAGCTCGCAGGCAATGCCCAGCTCCTCCTGTAAGAAAGTAAAAAAGACCATGAGATGATAGATTTAGGGAGAGAAAGAGGATTACTAGGAAATACCATTGTGATGAAGTATTGCAGAAAACTAAATGTTTCCCACTATAGCACTGTTATTCCCAGAAAACTAATAGTCATTGAATATGGAAAAGTGCAACACTGTACTTTCTCACTTCATGTCAGTCAGACCAGCACTAGAAAGAAGACAACCATCAGAACATTGCTCCGAGAAACAGATCATGGGGAAATACTGCCTGACTAAACACATTAAAGTCAGAACAACAGCCCAGGTTCTTGGATAACTCAGATTATCAGCTGCTCCCTGTTTATCAACAGACAGTTTTCAAATGATCCAGAATACAGGTTTTCCAAGGCAGCTTTTCCAGGTACCTGTATCATAGAGAACCGTGTTGGGTGACAGTGATCAAATACTGCCACATACAGATGCCGGAGAAAATGTTAATCTGATCCTAGTGTCATTCACTGCCCTGATCTCTTTCTGTGGTCCCCAGGATGAGCCACTCTAGTATGGATACCGACTTCCTGTAGTGATATAATAGTGGCATGAAGTAGCCTCTCCTCATGCTGCACACTAACAGACTATGAACATTGTCAGTAATGCAAATGAAAAAGAACAGGGCTTAGAGCAGCCCTATCCTGCTTGATTGGTGACTCCACTACAAAACCAGAAACACTTCTGTTGAATGGCGAGTTTGAACCGTAGACTCAGGCTATAAGCATCTCCAAGAAACACCCCTCTCTGCCTTCCAACCAAGCACGAGATTAGCGCTCCACAGATGTTACTGTTATCCTAATTATGAGTCTGACAGCATTCTGAGTATTTATCCTTCAACCCCTTCCTGTGATAGCTGAAAGACAAGGTCTCCTTTATCTTCAAAATCATGGTTCAAATCAGGAGACACATTTACAGAAAATTATAGACCTATTGTTACCTTTCTTACCTGACTCAGATAGTTTTTCACTGGTTTCAGATGAACAGAAAATAATGAAAAGAGAAAATCAATGCATGCTTGGAGATGCCTGGTGATGTGATATTACCCCAGTACTACTCAAGCAGTGGCCTCCACATTCAGTGTCTTTATGGATTTGTTTCCTTGCAATCTTCACTAGGTGTCTATTTCCATAAATACAAAAGGTGGCACAGCCCAGCAAATGAAGTATCTCGCTTCGGTTGTACAAAGCCGCCATCCTCGTACGCTACATTAGATTTTCTCCTCCATTTAACACAAAGCAGCGCAGCAAGTGCTTCACGGGTGAAGCATCCCCTTCACTCGCCTTCTCCTCTTGGCAATCTGGGAGGTTCTCCAGTTTTATGAGAGTGATCGAGTGAACACAAACTCTGAGCAGCTGCGTAACCAAATGAAAAATGTCACAGCTGTTTCCTCTGGGAACATTCTCGGTTCTGTGTTGTTAAAGTGTCCCTTGCTGTCTAACTGTGGCAACCTATGAACTCTCTTTCATCAACTCCCAGACCCTGTTCATTCAAGAAGGGTTTCTATTTACATAGCTGTCTGGTGGTGACAGTGACCAGACAGACCCAAGACGCTACCTCCCCTCCTCAGGGCCATATCCCTTCAGAGATGTCAAAAAACAGGATAACAGAAAGAACTTTCATCTTGATAACAGAAGAAGTGCAGCACCTTTTTCATCTCGCACGCTGGTGGCTGCCTGCCTTTGCAGCCCTGACAGCCGGCTAGCAGATGCCAGTCATTTTAGAATCGCCTGTTAAGGAAGTGACAGATGAGGTTGCCTTGGCTGGTTTTCTGCTGTCGCTCGCAACAGTTTAAGGCATGCAGTAAAACTGACTTGAATGACCTTCAGGCTTCATCAGCATACAAACCAGTTTAATGATTACTATTAATACAACATTATAGAAGTTCAGATTGGACGTTAGGAAAAGGTTCTTCGCTGAGAGGGTGGTTGGTCACTGGAACTGGCTCCACGGGAAAGTGGCGATGGCAACAAACCTGTCAGAGTTCAAGGAGTGTCTGGGTAATGCTCTTAGTCCTATCATTTAATTTCAAGTAGTCCTGAGAGGAGCAAGGAGTTGGACTCAATGATCCTTACGGATTCCTTCCAGCTTGAGATATTCTGTGATTTCATTAATGCTCAAAAGCTAGGAAATAGCAGAAATAAGTTTGTCTGCACACACGGGTTCAGTCTTCCACACATTTCTAAATTACACAGGCTACTCATAACTTTTCCTGTGGACTCCTTGCCTTGTTCAGCAATAAGGATGGTGAAGCTCAGCTAACAAGTAAACATTTTATTTTTCCTTCACTGTTTACTGGTCTGTCTTCAGGAATTATTTGCCGTGCACTGTTTTGGAGAGTGAGAAAATTGTTTCTTCACGGGGTTTCCGATGGTGTTCAGCTCTGTAACATGTGGGTACTCCATAAGCACAAAATAAATTCAATTTTCACACTATTTCAGCAAGATGAAGGGTTGGTGCTGTCTTATCTAACAAATAGGGAATGGAAAAAGGGTAACTTAGGGCTTACAGAAGTTTTGGATGCCGCTTCTCGCCGATGTTAAATAACGCTTTTAGCGTGCAACACTTCTCTATGACAATATAACCCAGCTGAGAACCCAGCTTAGTGCAGGAGTTTCCATAGCACTTTCTGGTTTGCTTAGAAAACATAGCCAAAGGAGTTGGAAGTTTCCCTTCCAACAAGACAGTGCGAAGCTTTAGCTGGAAAATTTTGTTTTCCTCCTGAAACATTTCACAGCATTTCATGTTCTTGGGAGAGTCAATCAGATAACTAGCCAACTAATTAGCCAAATAACTGCACTATTACGGCATTAAAAACACAGACCTGGGTATGAGAAACACGAAGCTCAGGCTTGCTCAGTCTGTTTCTCAAAGTCCTTTATCACAAAGTTCCTGATAATTTAACATGAGTGATTAAACAGTCCAGCTCTTAACTCCATTATAAGGGGCACATGGGGAAACAACTCAACCTAAACTCTGCAGCATAATTCTGTCAAACATAATCCCGGGGTAAGTGATCCAGGTTATAAGCAGAGATGCAACAGAACGGCTTTAATTCTGGACATAAGTGTTTTAGAGTGTAAATATTATGCGTGGTTCCAACTAAGCAGTGCAGGAAGTGGTTAACGATCATGTTAATATAGCACCTAAAAGCGGTGACCTGGGAATGTTGCTATTTGCTAAATTTCAGACTTGAGAGAGAAGAAATTTCAGCAATGTTCATATTCTTCCCTAGTTCTTCCCATCTCTCTGTTGTTTCAGGTATTCACTGGGTGCACCACGGAGTCTGCACTGGGGGATACCAGGGGCATCTCTGGCCAGTACCCATCTCAGCAGAAACAGGCAGCTGCTGAACATGGGAACTCTATGTCTGACTACAGGCTGACACCACTAAACGTGCCTAGGAGCAATGTATCCTCATATTCTTGTCCCTAACCCACACACTACATGCAGTCAAGTCCTTATTGCCCGAAACAACAGACACCTGCCAGAAGAAAGTATGGTGCTCACAAAGTAATTTTTTAAAGACAGGTAAACAAGCTAGGTTGTGCTGAATGCTTAAAACACTGCATTCAGCTGGGTCTAGAAAGTATTTCACGAGTATTTTACATGAATAAAGTATTTTAACCACATAGATGGGATGCTGCATTATGAGATCGTTATCTTACCCTGGAATAACTCACGAGCATTCTCCTTTTACTGGTTTCATCTAGCTGATTATCTGGGGATGTAAAACATTGAGCTACTCCAGATTTGGCTCTTTCCCTATCACAGAGATCATGACTGGACTGCAAGAGAACCACATGTTTTTCAGGACACAAGGTAGGTTGTCAGTAAGAGAAAAGCTTGTCAGCACTAGAACCAAATACCAAATAAGTCTCTTGTTGCATGTATTTTGGCTTTTAAAAAGCCCATCTTCCCTTATTAATATTTGATGGGTCCAACATTCTCATGGTACAAAGGTGGAATACTTGCCACCTGGAACACAAGACCAGATTACTTTGGGTATGATCCTGCAAAAGGCCCCTCATTAGAACCAAACCCTGCTCAAAGACAGCTGCTGGTTTGTCCCCCCTTCCTCCTGAAACAAACATTTTTAGAAGAACTCTTAAATATTGTTTACTTTGATCTTGAGGGGTCCTTTTCAACTTGGTTAACTGCCAAATCTAAGACTTAAGAAGAGGAAAAAGAGACTGCCTTAAGGAAACAGTAAGAGAACTGCTGGTGGAAGAAAGGTTGCCTGGCTCTGGATAAAAAACAGATCAGAGACTCTGCCTCTGGGAAGGGTCTTCATGTTGACATAACCAATGCACTGTGTTGCTCCTAATGGAGCTCCCTCTTCCTGAATGTAGACGACCAAAACCAGCCACCATAAATGAAACGGCACAGCCCAAAGAAGGATATTGAAAATTCCTCAGCTTCACTTTGACTAACCACTTCCAAATCACATATGTGTTTGGTTTTTTTTTCCCCAAGGGAGTCTTCCATAGCCTGTATGTGCTGACTTATTGATGTGCTGATAAGTTCTGACCCTTCTATGCCTTATTTAAGTCCAGTCAAAATCCTCCAGCCTTCCTAAGCCTGATCTGGTCGTTCATATAATTTTATTCTGCTTTTATTTTTCCCACCCTTAGGGACATTCATTTCTTCCCCAAAGGCAAAATAATTCTTCTGAACTGATGCTGGCCCCAGCCTGTAACTGGTTGCAAGCTCCTTGCCTGAAGCATCTCCTTAAGCAATCTCCTCCAGCCCATTAACTCCCCTAAAACAATCTCCAGTAGCAGTCTTATCTGACAACCCTCCTACCAAATTATGACTATCAGCAAAAGAATACAAAATCATAGTTCACTTATGCTATTTTGCACTCACCAGTGCTTTCACTGAGCAGCTGTGAATTCAACTATCCTAACACTCCTCTATGGCCTGCTAGCACTCTGATTTCCAAAGCGCACAACTGCTAGTAGAAACCACATCTGAAATGTTCAGAGAGATGCAACAGAGCAATACTAAACTTGCAAAAGGATGTGTTGGATGTGGCTCTGATTTTTTTAATAAAATCAGGATAAGATGGTCAACAAAGTTATAGCAATTGCTGAACTTAGGGTAAGTTCAGTATTGCTTTCAATACTGTTGATTATCTGTGCTAGTTGACTTCACCCTTTCAAATATTCCTCTGATTAGCTGTTATTTTCTGAATTGATTAAAACCACCAATGAAAAGCATGAAAAATATCTCCATTGCAGAACTGATAAAATAATGTGTTGTGGTTTTTTTTTCAGAAGGAAAAAAAAGCCCCAATTTGTTGGAAAATACATTTAGTTGCCATCTGTATTTCCCTCTCCTTAGCTATACTTAAATTAAAGCTTTTTTGTTGCTGTTTAGATGGAAGAAAAGCCTCCCCTGCAAATCCTGGCTACTAGCACATACAGTCTGGAACAGAGGAGAAAATGTCCTGGAAGCCTTGATAATATGTTGGCAGAACACTTCTGTTTTGAAGATGTTGAGAATTTATTTAACTTGTTCGTTTTTGGGTTGTTTTTTTTTTTTTTTTTTTTATGCTGCTGCACGTTTTCCAAAGGGTACAAAAGAAGAATGACAAGAGTGAATACTGTGGAACTCTGCACTTGTTGCCAGAGCACACTTGTTACTGGTTTTCTTTTTGTTCTATAATGCCTGCCTGTGAGTCATTACATTTGACACCACAAGGGACCATGAACAGGATCCTCATCCAAGAAGGCCTAAAACAAATATGCTAAGAAAATATCACAAAGGAGAGCTACTTTCAGTGTCCACTTCACACTGTGCTAAAGTCTCAAAAGTTAGATGCCATGCCTCTACCTACAATATACTCTCCAGTGTACTGGCTTCACAACTAACTCACCCCACTAGTTATTTGGAAATAGGAGTTCTCTGGCCTGCACCAAAGGTAGAGGCTTACATAAGGCACTGGGAAAAATAAATTTTGCTGGATTTGTACAGTTTTTTATTCTCATCATGGACTCTAACTTAAAGCACATACTTAGACCTCAGTAATTCCAACTTGTACTTCTGGTGAAGAGGGACACTTTCCCAAATGAGAGTTTAGATGAACATCTGGATGTTTTGTTCTACCCAACAGGACAATTATATAGACCTGACCTGCATTTTAAGAGCTTCTTTCTTTTGGGAGATATCACTGAACATATGTCTGTTCACAGCTGGTAATTTGCTCCCTACACACTTAGCTAGCAAAGATGGGTAGCACAAACACCTCCCATGTCAGAAACCTACAATAAAGGCTCACCTCTCTGATGTTTAAGGTGGCTTCTTCAAAATGCTCTTCATAGCCATGGTCTAAGCACTTTAGTTGTACTGTGGATTTCCGTAGGGTTTTGAGAGCATAATTTTTATTTTGCTCCTACCTTTATCTCTCTCTGCCTCACATTCCTCTTAATAACTGAGGCTTCTAGGATATGAAGATTTGTCAATTCATTTAATAGCCGCTCCCTGAGCATACTGATGTACTTTCTTTCCACAGCAACAGAGGTCACCAATGAATGTAGGTCTCAGTTACCCACACGTACAGAGCAATTAGGGATGCCTGAGCTCATGAAAGCCTGGGGATTTTTTTCAAATAAAAAGACTGGCTCAAACTGAGTTTCCCTATGACTGAAAGCAAGCGCAGCTCAGAGTAACTTAATCTTGGAGGCCCCTTCTTATGCATACAACAGCTTGGTTTTTCTAACACAAAATTCCACAGATACCACCCTGTCCTCCAAAATGGAGCTTTGCTGGGTATTTTAAAACTACAAGAATGCAAAGAGGATCAGCAGTATTACTGACTGGGAACTCTTCCTGGTGTAAAGGTAAAAATCATCCCAAACAACTGAAATGGTGGGTCTGATCTACCTCTGATACCTCTTAAAAGTTGCTCTGATTATCATCCTTAAGAGCCCTTTGGGCCTCTGTTTTTCTCTGTGTAACTAGCAGCCTGATGTCTGCTTTGCCTCTTTATCAGCAGAACTCTGTTAGCTGAACAGACAGTTAATATTTCCTCTGTGTTTCTGGGTTGGACTCTGCCAGGCAGAGATCTTCCCCAGTTCCTTCAGCCTACAGCCAATGCTGAAGGCATCAGTAACTCGTTCAGGTTTGGAAAATTCAGTCTTACAAAATGAGCCAGCAGTTCTGGGGTTTGGTTTTCCTTTTTTTGCTCATCTACCTCATCAATTACAAATGCACAAAGTATTCAAACACCCACTGCCATCACTGTCCAGCTCCCAGCACTGAACAATCCAGGGGCTGGACAGAGAAAGGCAGAGAGAAAGCTGTGTGTGGTGGTAGGATACACGGCTTCCCTAAGGCCATCTTCCCAGGAGGCCACAATGGCATGTGGTGGTGGCACCCGGCCACCTGGGAAGACCACAGGGCCTCTTGGGAGCTGTGAGTGTGTAACACAACTCGGGGTGGGGGGGAGGAGTACATCCTACTACTGATAGTAGTTTTGAAGATGGTCTGGCCCAGGCGGTAATGGCTTTAAAAATAATCAAAGGTTCAGGAAAAATTCTCATGTGCATTTAAAGCAGTTTCTGTTCTCAGAGTGAAAAATCTCATGAGTTTTAATCCATTTTTTGAAATGTTGTTTACTTGGCAACTTCAAGCAAACACCTTGTGTTCAGAAACTCTTCTGTGTGCATTTTTCCACTTGCCAAAGCAAAGCGTGTGACAGAATCACACATAAGGAGGAAAAAGATGTTCATGATGGAAAGAAATTAAGATGGCTTTACTCTTTTAATGTAACAGCTCTGTTGCCTGAGCTTCTTTGCTTTCCTCTGTTGTAAATAATTTCCAAACACCAGTGGAATTCAAGTAATACTGTGAATTACATAAAGGACAAACCGGCAGCAATAGCAACTACAGTGTGAGTATTACTCTTTATCATGATCAGCTAGAAAAATTATTACAGAGATACAGACTTGCTCAGTTATACGTTGTCATAAAAGTAGCATCTACCTAACCTCTTAAATGTAAGAATTGATGAATATTGGCTATCCAATCGAATTACAAAACAGAATAAAAGATTTTGTGTGTGTTGCAAAGGTCTGTTTTAAAAATATCACAGGGACTAAAAGTTTGCCTTTAGTTTTCAACATACGGATATTCCCCTAACACATCAGATTAGCAAACGTGAATGTCCCACATCATAAATTCTGCCGCTCCACAAATTGCTGTTTCACTTGCAGAGACCTTCGTCATCCCAATGCTTACATGAGCAAGCAAAACTGTGTACCCGAGTACACTGACATGCACACAGCCAAATGTGCGTATGAAGATCCAGGGGAGCAGGGCGTCTGGACGGGTATTCTGATAAAGAAGTGATCCTTTGATTCATTATGAGAAAATAAGCCTGAAAGGGAGTTGAGAAACCTCAACGGTTATTTCATAATAAGAACGGGGGGGGAAGCAGCTTTCTTTGGCATTAGGGAGAGATTTCCTGTCCTATTCCATGATCTCACTAGTAAATGCTGTAGGCACACCCCACCCCCAAGCCCAGTGAGCCTGGCTTCAAGCATCTTGGATTTGCTGCTTGCTTTGTGAAAATAGGTATTTCTATATAATTAATTAGAGCCTCCCGCCTCTTCCCTCTCCTCCTTGGGTAGAACCTATTTATAGATCAAGAGCTCACCCATCCCAGACAACACAGCAAATCTTTGAGTAAAAAGGGAGCAACAGACAAAAATCTTATATATTTTGAGAATATTCAGTAAATAGATTTTTTTTTAAAATCTCTCAAACATTTATCTTAACTGGTGAAAAGCTAGTGCAGCAGATATTTAAAGCACATCATCTCAGAAGCAGAAGAAACAGCAGAGTTTGCTCAGTTCATGTAACTGATTAAGCCATAAAACAAGTTTCAGAGCCTGTCAACAAAAGCAGTTGTGTTTTTCCTTCTCATCTTTTAAGGGACCTGCAGGGCAGGTGATGAAGCTATAAGGAGAAAGGGGAATTTGGTGCCACCCTGAGAAGTTTTACCTCCTTTGCTGCCACACTCTCCATTTTAACAGACCAGTTAAACTTACATCATTTTTCACTGTACTGCACAAGCTAGATCTTTCTTTTCCCCTATTGCTGAGAGCTGCTGAACTTAATTTCTTCGAGATAAAGGAAATAATCCAGGGAACATCACCAAGATCCACCGTCCCCATAGCGCTGTTAGCTCAGCTGTCCATTTTTTGTTGCGAGGTTGGCCGCATTTCAACTATGCTGTTTGGTCAGGCCTGTGTGACCCTTTTCCCTATGTGTTAATGTACAGCTACGCGTACTCCGCCAGCAAAAT
>VWZK01000059.1:129154-148405 GCA_013396935.1 Baryphthengus martii | reverse complement strand
AAAATAGGAGCAGCTTGAAGATCAGAATTCTACCTGCCCACACAACAATGCTCATCCACTGCGGTTCCCTGGGGTGTGACCTGGGTGTTAACAACATAAGGAATGCCCTTCAAATTTGGGCACAGTGGGCAGTACGACTAAGTCACATAGAGCTTTTTAAGTAGGATAAACTGACAGTGTCCCCCAAGCACAGGATGGTTTTGCTGTGGTGGATGACCAGCATCCTCAGTGGAGTTGTCCAGGCGAGTAACAGCTGGAAACATCAAACGTTCCCTGTGATGTCTTTACTAGGTCTCATAAAAGTTTGGAATAGAGCTGAGAGCCTTATTCTTCATTTTATATCCTTTCCACAGGCAGTTGTACAAATGCACTCACAGAGGAAAATAGTTCTTAGCAGAGCAAACGTGCACTTTTTTGGAATCTGGCTCTTAATGACATGTTTGCATTTCTGAGACCACCCCTTCCCATCCCCCTTGAAGCTGCAATTAGCATCTGAGAAGTGACATCATTGCTGACACCATCAGTCTGGGAACTCATGCTGGGATTCTGGACCCTGCAGTTACCTCCATGCCCTAGGGAAGATGCGTTCACTCAGGCTTGGCACTCCGATTCCTTTTCTCAGTCACCATAACCTCAGGCTCCTGAAAGGCCCCTCTAACTCCCAAACAAAACCCAAACCAAATGTTTTCCCAGGGCCAGAAAGCTCAAACTGCCTTTTCCCTCCCATCCACACAAGCCTCTAACACTTCATAGATGCCACTGGGTAGAAACCACCTGAGCTGAAAGGCTGCAAGGCACTGGAGGCTTCCCAAGAAAGCCTCTTGCCTTTTTCTGGGCATCTTGCTATCTGAGGCTTTGGAGGAGCACACAAGGGCTTGAGTGCTTCCCTCAACCACTTTCTGCAATGCTTCTCCTCTCTTTTAACATTTGTCTCAAGCTGGGGGTGGCTTTGGGATGGGATTTGCCTGCTTCCACAGAAGAATGATCTCTGAAAAGTTGGAGGAAGATCAGTGCCAGCCCCAAAGTTAGTTCATTCATTTTCTACCAAACAAAGGAAGAGAGTTCTATTCACAGGAAGGATTCAGTTGAAATCCTCTGTCCCTTGCACTATTTAAACAAAACTCGTCTTGAGCAGAGAGCCCTGCTTGCACTTGGATCCCTTTCTGGTTTCTACTCCTTGAAAATTGACATTCTCTTTCATCCTTTCCTGTAAAGGATGCTAAGCACTGACAAGGTACTTCTAACAAGACAACTTCATTAAAGACTGTATTACGGATCAGCTGTCTCTTGAAAGTGGATTTTCTTGTTCGCTGTGTCACTTCCCCATTTTAGAGAGCCAAGAATAACAAGGACAAAAGGGATGCCTGCTTGTAGGATGGGACAGTTACTGTTACTCCACAATTAAAAAACTATTAAAAATGCAAAGTGGTGAAGCATCAAGCTTGGAATACAAGACAGTTTTGCAAGCTTGACTTATCTACGGAATAGTTTAATGTAATTCATGTCTATTGTTACAAAGAAACTACTACCTTTCTAAGCCTGTATGAATTTATATTTAATAAAACCAAACAATAGCCATTCCAGTGATCCAGTTTTCACCTATCCTTTGTAATTCTCACTAAGAAATTAGGCGCATAACTTCTAGTAAACCGCAAGTGCCGTTCACATTACAAGTACTTTCTAGAGTGGAAAAATGTAAGTATTGCTTGGAATAGAAAGAGAAAGAATTCCTTGCTTGGAACTCTCTGGTTAAAACAATAAACAGGCCCCTTTGTTCTTGTTCTTCTTTGCATGCAGCATTTCAAAACTATGTACAGTCACTGGGGAAAAGAGAAAGAAAAAAGCTAACATCAAACTTCACTTGACATCTACTGTTCATGGTATTTTCCAGCTGAGGCAGACGGGCAAAAGTATACTGGTTTCAAACTGAGATTGACCCATTGGCTCCATTCATGAGCACCATCTATATAATTTTTATTTTCTCCTTCATATGCAGTTCAGATGAGAAATGTGAGAAAGGACATCGTGACTGTAATCAGAGCTGGTAAGATACCATACTATGTCAGGTATCTTCACAGATTATTTGACCTTTCATGTATTTCCAAAATACAGGTTGCTCCAATTGCTATACTCTTTACTCTATAAATATATATGGACAGATTTATGGCTGCTGCACTAAAAAAAAAAAGAGAGAGAAATAAAAAAAAACCAAAGAGGGTAATAACAAAGCTAAGACTTTTTTTCTCCTCTTGAATCAGAGAGCTGACACAACGGAAACACCAACCACTTAACTTTCAGAAATTCTGACTATTCCATTGATTCTCCTTCAAGTTTATTTTTCATAAAAGAATTGACAGCTCTGCCTCAGCTGGAGAAGGATTAGGGTCTCTGAGTTGATTCAGTGTTAGTCAGAAGTATTTGTATGTTCAGTCTATCCATATTGTACCATTTTTTCAACAAACTCAGCTGCTTTCTTCCATACACACACTCCCGCACCCGCACACACATACATAGTTCCATTCATTAGCAAGGCACAAGGCAAAATAAAAAGGTAACTCTGTATTTGCAGCCAAGCAAAAGAAACTATTTTTTAGAGCCAAAATCACTAACACAAACACTGCAAATGACCCAAATACAGCCACTTTACAGCAGATATTTTGTACCCCACAGGTTATTACCATCAGTAGGTATTAGCTTTGAGGAGTCAAGCATGTGCAGGTTAAGCTTACATTTACAAAGTCTTTCCAGTAGATTTTTTTCATACATGCCATTTACTTTTGCATGGGTTTTCCAGCTTGATATTAGAAAGGATGGCAATCATTGCTTCTAATGTGACTTCTAATCATGCAATTCATTTCATATTTTTATTTTTCAGGACCAGTGTTCATGGATTGCACAGAATAGATGTGGTATGAAGCACCCCTGTCTTTTTTTTTTTTTTTTTTCCTTTTGCTTTCTACCACAGACAGTAGAATAGCAGAAAATAGCAGCTGATTTACTGGACACCTTTCCCAGCTACTGTCTTATGTAACCCCGCTTGGAAAACAATTTTTTTGTTGCCACCAGCTGAAATACTGTTTTTCATTTATTCCAAGAGATGTGGAGCTCTCAGAGTCATTTCCTGGCGTGATGCGGGCAACAGCCTTTTGCATCCAACAACTGGACAAGTAAAAAGGAAAAAAATAACTGGGAAGCAAGCCGGCCAGCTGAACCGCCACCATCCACAAGGCAAATGGAAATGGATTCAGCAACCTCCTCTCCATTTGGAGCATTGCTCTGAATGCTTCTCTCCAGCAGAATCCCAGCACTGGCTGCAAGTGCTACCGTGTAAGGAACCATCCCCAAGGTATTAATGCAGCCAAATACAAAGCTGAGAACTTGGACTATTTCTAATCCAAACTCCACCTTCACAAAGTACCTGCACCTGATTTTACAATTTGTACCTTTACTGGCCTGGTCCAACAATTCTGCCAAGCAGCCAGAGGCCCATGCGTAGATGACCACTGGACTGTGAGCCAACTGTTACACAAAATTCAGTACAGACCATCCCTTGCAAAAGGGATTCCTAAAAATGGTTAAACACGACTGTTCATCACGTCTCACCTTAAAAAAAAGAAACCTGCAAAAGGTAACCTGGTGCAGAAGTGCCAGTCTTACACATCAGGCATTGCCACAATATTTTTCAAGTTAGACCAAAGATTTAATGAAAGAGAGACTTAAGTGCATAATGGGGAAAAATCCATGATCCCTGTGTGCCAAAACATTACAAAACGGCGCCTACTTAGTAATGCATCAGTTTGCCAACCAAGAGAAAACCTTTGCTCATAAAAATTCGAAGACATGCCTTTTGAAAATACTACACTGGCTAGTACACACACTAACATTGTACTGAGCCAAAGGCAACTTCTACATACTCATCATGGCCTTCAAGTTCCACACATGAAACCATAGTTTTTAAAACCTTGAGGAAAAGAAAGACTAAGGGAAAATCAGGTTTCTGACTCCACAGGGATATATTCTAAAAGAAACTATAAAAACTATTACACAAAAATGTGTGACACACATTCATCTAAATTCCACAGTAATTTAGATCGTGCTATTCCCCCAAAAAAACCTTTTTCTATATAAAATTGCAGAAACTTTGTAGGATTAAACACCTGTTCAAACACAATGCAATTATCCACAAAAGAAAATTCATTCTTGAGAGTCAAATAGAAGCATATCCAGAGTTACATTCTGAGATGTTCTTATTTTCTTCATACCATTATATGCACGTCAAATTTGTCAGCAGTGGGTTGAATTTCATTACAACTTTATTTCAAAAAAATTGTAGACAAACATGTATATTTTAATCTTAAGTACTCCCTCGGGATCTGTGCATAGGAATAATATGCTGAGCTTAATAACAGCAGTGCATTCTCGAGGATATGAGTCCATGTCCTCCAATGACCCAGAGAAAAATCAGAGAGAGGGAAGCTGTTGGGAAGAGAAAGGGCTCTGGGGTAAGTTTTCCTTCATCTCACTTCACGTATAGATGTACGTATATATGTGCTCACATGTAACTCATGTTACATGATCATGGCTACACGGCAACATTAACAGAAGGATTGGTTTTTATTACAGATAACCCATGGCTTACTGTTATTTTATAACAACAAAAATGTATCTTTAAAACATCCTGCTCTTAAAAATAAAAGCAGAAAAAAATAGCGGCAGAAACCAAACAGATGAACCAACAGTTTCCTAGTGGTATTTCTGAAAGCATGGATAATATATGCCCGCATATACTGTAAGAGAATCTTCTGTGTCTAAGGCATAAATTATACTGAATATTGATGTATTTAATTGCAACACAGCTATTTGCTTTTAATGTTATAGTGGAATGCTTAAATTAACAACGAGTTCAGGAAATAAACTCAAATGTCATCAACTACACATAGTTCAATGACAAAGCAAACTGAAAACCTTACTAATATAATAATAATAAAAAATTAAAACTAAACTGGATGAGGGAACACAATCAATAAAACCAAGTCTTACTCCTCCCTCCCTGGTGGTAATTTCCAACTATAAGGAATAATATTAAGGTAATAATAATAATGAGTTTGGCACTGGCTATTTTCCTGGAATTAATAAACCTTAGCTCAACCTGTAAGCCCAAAAAACCAAAGCCAAGTATGAAATCCCAGGAAATGCCTTTTGCAAACACACACAGGTTTGAGGGTTTCTCTTTCAGAAACTGAAATTCAAGGTGCCTCATGTCTTCTTCACACAAAAACCAGATGATACAATAAATATTGCATAACCTATGGACACTGCTGAAATGCAAAGGTATAATCCATTACCTACTGCACCGGGACACTCAAAGAGGTTTTTTAATACATATTTTCTTTTTTTTTTAAAAAACAAAAGTTTAGCAGTTCACTTGTAAGGCTTTACTTTAAGAGGTGACACTTTATAGAGCTGCCTAAAAATGAGTTCCTTTTTTCCCCTTGTTAAGTGGAAATGACTGCGTTGCTCTTCTGCAGATGGCTACAGCCAAAAGTCAAGCACAGGTTTTCTGGCCTCCTCCCAAAGGCAGGCTGCGGAAGCACTGCCGGCTGGGACCACACCTGGCTCCGTGGGCCCTCCAGGCTGCCTGGGTAGGGGGTCCGCTGAGACGGCCTGGAGAGGGGGTCCCCGGCTCGCCCCCAGAGCCTGCAACTGAGCCAGCTGAAATGCTTCTCACTCTTCCTCCCCTCCTTGCTCAATGCTTCTGGTTTTGATGAAATGCCACAGGAAGCTCCCTCTATGAAAAAAAAACCAGCTTTGGGGCCAGAAGGCCTCCTTTGCAGGCGGGTTTAACGTGCCTGCTTCTGGCAAGAGGAAAGTAGGCAATGCCAGCTGAAGCCAGGGTTACGTCGCTGACTGTCAGCGGCCGTGGGAGAAGGAAGCCTGCCTCACCTAGTTCCCTAAAAGAAATCAAGGCTCTCCTAAGGGCTTTTCCATCATGGTTTTGAAGGAAGGAAAAGAGCAAAGAATGAGCAAGAAAGAGGGAGAGGTACCAGAAAAGAAAAATAAAAGGCCAGGACTTTCCTTTTGCACCAGAAGACAGCAGGGAGTTCGCAAGAGAGTCAGAAAATCCAGGGCCCTGGTGTCAAACCCAAGGAAAGGAAAACTCGGGATTTCTTAAGCAGCACTCGCTCCTCCTTAGATTTTCAGCCAGATACGCTTCTCATCCTTACCTATCTTTTTTTTTTTCACTGTGCAGCTGGGTGGTTTTTAACTCAACAGACAAAACTGCTGTTGACTTCAGAGAGGCTAATGTCTGAAGTATGACTGCAGGATCACGTCTTATGCTTAACGAGATGAATTTCAGAGAGTTTGGTTTTAATTTATAGAATCTATCAGCATCAGAGGAGAAATCTCAACAATTAGGTGAGAGATTGCCACCACTTCCAGCCACACGGTACCACAACTACAATATCCCACAGAACTAAGCTATATAAATACACACCTATGTATACATGTATATTATACATGTGCACTTTAAAGGAGATTACAGTGAGGTGGGTGTCAGTCTTTTTTCCCATGTAACAAGCAACAGGACAAGAGGAAACAGCCTCAAGTTGCACTAGGAGGGATTTAGGTTGGATATTAGGAAAAATTTCTTCACCGAAAGGGTTGTGAAGCACTAGAACAGGCTGTCCAGGAAAGCAGTGGAGTCCCCATCCCTGACAGTATTTAAAGCCACATAGATGTGGTGCTCAGGGACATGGCTTAGTGGTGATGTGGCAGTGCTGGGTTAATGGTTGGACTTTATGATCTTAATGGTTTCCTTCAACCAAAATGATTCTATGATTCTATACATACAATGTAAATACATGTATTTGTTTATATACAGTGTAAACATAATATATATTCGTTTACAATTCGATTGGATTTTCCACTTGAAATACCATTTATCTTCTGGCACCATCTTGAGCCACCTGTCTTAAAAGTGACCAGAAAAAAACTCCTGCAAGAACAGAATTGACCTTTCATACCAGAAGTTCAATAAACTTGAAGCTTAAAGTTACAACAAAAACAAACCCCCATTCGCTGTTGCAATGAAAGCCACTGAAAGCCGTGCAAATCAATTCTTTCTCAAGTCTTTTGCAGAGGATGTCAAAGTTCAGACCATTTTAAGCCTCATCCTAAGAACACTGAAGAGAAACCCTGTCCCATAGATTTCTCACCTCAGACATTGGCAAGTCACTCCACTGAGTCCCTCCACCTAACCACCAGCACGGCCCCACCTGATCAGCATAAAACTTCTCAGTGTATCTGGTCACATATGTTATTCCAGAATCATCAAGTCCTTAAAACCAGAGATGTTTGGTAATAGCTTGCTAACAGCAAAGCTATTTAAAAAACAAACAACCTCCCCCTTCCCAAATTGTCAAAAAATGTGAGGATTTAGTATGTATAAATGTATACCCATTTTTGTAGTGTAAAATACATTTTTATTCCGCCTAACCTTATCTGAGGTACACATACCATCAAAAGTCCTGTCCTCTTGAATCTGAAGTTTCTGCTGCTGTTTGTGAAAATGCTTCCAGTGATCCCCTACTGCAACTCATTATTTCCCTGAAAGTACCTTAATATTACAAAAACTCAGAATTTTAAAGCTAGTTGAAGTTAGCGGCATTTGTATTTGCAAGGCTGGAGCCACTAAGGCTTTTGAAACCTTATATACTGTCAACCTTCAACGAGATTTCTAAGTGGTAAGCTGCTCCATAAAAAAGGATCTAACAGTTGAACTCATGGCATCTTCCAATACTGAGCAGAACAAAAACTAAAGTCCTGCAAAATCACAGATTGTGGATTCTTTATTCTAATTGGGATTTTGCCAAAAGACTTTAGGGATTTTTAATGCTATTTATCAAGTTAACTTGTTGGGAAAAATAACAGACTTCTTTCACTTATACATGATAAAGCAGTATATAGGATAAAAATCTGCAAGATTCCAATCAGCACTAATTGCACAACTAAACCTAGTCTTCATTGCCTGTTCCCTACACATGGGAGTGATACATGAATCCCAAGTAGAAAGTCTGGATCAGAAGTCTAGCCTGCAATTCCTACCTGCTAAGAGTAGGGGGATATTAGATGGCTGTAACAGCCTCTGGTCTGAGAAAGCTGCTGTCCCTTACTTCTCCCTTGGGAAGCACAAAAGTTGAGGATTTCATTGAGCATTCACAGAAAATGAAAATTAAAATAAACAATGAAGTCAGACAGCTTCAACTACAAGTATTTTTTCTTCCCAGTTAAGAAATTGGGAGTTTTACTCCAGGCATGTAAAATGTTTTGATGCACTCTGGAAGAAAAGTTAAGCATTAGATTTGGAAAAACAGAGAGGCAGCATGTGGTGTGGTTACCACCACGCTACTCCTTTTCCCAAGCCCTGGCTATACAAACTTTCCTGGCAAAAGGGTCAAAATCCCCTCAAGTAAGTGATGTATGGCTTGGGCAATCTTCCAGATGCACTTGTATCAGCGCAAGGGGTCACAGCTTCCATGCTACTTGGCATAGCTCCCCTCTGACCCTCTGGCAAAGTGGTTTACAGGAGAAAGTCCAACTCATTCCACACAAAAATCAGCTGGATTAAATCAAACCACTAATTTAAAAGGTTACTGCTAACCAGCTGAATGTGAATCCAAACCGATCACATTAACTTGTCTGCCAGACAACCCAGCAGGGCAGTAACTGCTGGAAAAAGAGACGCAATGAATACCCAGGAACTAAATATTCTTCCAGTGGCACAGCTGGATCCAAAAGAGGGCATGTATCCTTGCCTTTTGTGCCCTATCAGCATCCTGCCCCTGGCCAGCCTTAAGACTTTTAGAAAGTATGAGCAGTATGGGAAATTGGTGTAAGAGAATTTCCAATTTGGAAAAAAATTAAACCCTGCCTGCGTCTGCGGCTCTTCTGGGCAATCCTACTCAAGAGACACTGGCAGGTGCTCTGGGAGCAAGGAAGAAAGAGTTCGTGTCCGAACGGCATGACCTCCCTGCTAAGCCAGAAAGAGATGGTACTGCATTACTTGTCGGAGGAAAAACCCCAGAGCACATAAGCAGCACGACTCTGGTTGAAGGCGATATTCCCACTCAGCACCACAGTTTCAGATACACGCTCATGAAGAAATCATGGGAAATTACTGCACCTGAGGAAACCATAACCTCATCGTTCACTCTGCCCTGGCCCGGCCCCACTCTCTTCACTCAGCTGTTGCTTGCAAAAGCTGCTGTGAGAAGCAGCAGGAATGTTACACACAGCTGGCTTGGGATGCTGGGAGCCTATCTGAAATTTAGGAACAATCCATGGCTGGAAATGATGGTCAGCAATGGGATTTCCTGACCTACTCTCTCTGTAACCAGCACTGAAATGGGGTTAGATGATAGATTCTCGCCAGCCACTGCGGAGCGGTGAGAGATTAATGCTGTACATATTGGGTTACTGCTGTTGTTTTTACTGTTATTGTGTTATATGTGCTACTTTTATACCATTACTATAAAATCTCATCCTGTAGCTGAGCTGTTTTAACAAAGACATGGCTCTGCCCTATACCATGTTAACTGCCACTGCCAGCAAGTTACAGTGTTTTCTGCAACTGTACTGAAAATACCCCTCTATGCTGAACAGCAGCTAACCAACAGTCAGCAAAGTGCCTACTGCTGACAAACATTTTCAGCAAAACATGGCAAGTCAGCACATAATTCCAATAGATATGAAATGGTACAGAAATAAGTAGCAATAGAGCTTTCCCCCCGGCCCCGACTCAACACACAGCAGCACTCTGTATTCTTAACAGGGATGCACTTTCCTGTAGAAGTAGATTTTTCAGACTCTGAAATAGGATGCTTTCCTATGGGACAATACACTTGGAGATTAAAAAAAAAACAAAAACAACAACAACAAACCAGAAGAGCGGATCAAGATTTCTTTGTCAACACAGTGAAGAAAAGAAATAATCTAAGCAGATATGTGCGGCATCTTTCTCTCCTCTTTTCTTTTTGGAAGAGAACATGATGAAATCTTCCTAGATTTCAAAAAGAACACTTTCCTAGTGGACACGTTTTTTAAATTCACAGCAGCACAATACTTCATATACCTGCAAAACAACCCACTCTCAGAGTGAGAGCTTGAAACTTTGCACAGGAGTTGTATCCACGTCTGATCTTCACCAATCTCTCAAAACCACACCCAACCTCAGCCCAGCCCTGAAAGAATTTTATCATTTGAGTTGAATGTTTCATTGTTTTTAAATAAGCAATGTGAGTTGTAATGGGCTTCTAAAATCTCATCTCAAACAGTTTAACCTCACCCAATTTAGGAGTTGAAAATCAAGGTTCATAATGAAGGTGTTGTCATGCCCAGTAAGTGGGGTACATTACTTGGCATAATTCTGAGGCAGTAAATGTAAACATAAAAGAAAAGAATATGCATGCTAAGATACTGGAGACAAAATCCAGAGCTGTACAAGTCTTCAGAAACTTCACAAATTAACAAATTTTGTATTTTTCAGTTACCTACCTACTTCCCCAGAAAAGTCCCCCTGTTTCTAAAATGGTGAAGGGATGTTTTGAGTGCAGAAGGACAGCGACCCCTTGGTGAGGACAGCCCCTTCAAAGGGCAGAAGCTGTGAGAGAGTTAAAAGCACGACAGGGAGCACAGGCAGGAATGAGACGTCAGCCTGTGCCACATACTGTGTCTCTCAAGAGAAGCACTGTCTGTCAGGAGCCACGGAAAGAAAATGCTGGGCTTCATCCATGGAGATGGGGAGGGCTGGCTGCAGCACAATGGGAAAATCAGACAGTGAAATAGGTGGAGTCTCCTAAATGTCAGTCAGGGAATGCTTTTTCACCCCGCAGAAATGTGGCAAAGCCTTGCCATGTGTCACAGAATGTCAGGCTGGAAAGGACCTCAAGGATCATCTGGTCCAACCTTTCTTGGCAAAAGGGTAGTCTAGACAAGATGGCCCAACACCCTGTCCAGCTGAAACTTAAAAGCGTCCAATATTGGGGAATCTACCACTTCCCTGGGGAGATTATTCCAATGGCTGATTGCCCTCTAGGTAGTGTCTCTATCAACCACGTCTCATGAAATCTGTCTCCAGAAAGCAAAAGGGCGTTATACTCCACTCAGACAAGTGTTTGTTGATGTCATCATCCCTGAGCCAGGCCACCCCACTTCTTTTCAAACACAGTATGCAGCATTTTGTCTCAATAATTCTGTTGAAAAAAAACCAAACAGGACTAAACTTTTGCACTCTCAGGTCTCATTGTAACCAATCCACAGATGGAAACAAAACTGCAGTGCATCTGCTAGAAATGTCCTCAGTGGGGACACAGGGAAAATAAGGCACTCATAGCATCTTGAAAGGATTCCAGAGAGAGGTTATGGAAGCCCACCTCATGATCATCGTTTTCAGAGTCACCTAGCAGAAAAAGGATCAGACAACCAGATGAAGAGATCACTCTTCCATTTTAGCATTATTCATTAAATGGTAGTTGCTGCTGAAAGTTTCCCACAAGAAGCTCTTTTGATTCCAAAATTGCTCCACTAAGAAAAATCTTAGGAGTTGTCATTTTTATTCTGGCTCTACATTCTGGATTTCTGCCTGGGCAATGTTCAATCAGGAGCAAAATCTATTTCAAGTACATGCATAGTACATATTATGCATAGATGTCAAGGGACAAGAGTAGTTTATGAAACACGGAGGCTGTGATATTTTACCAAAGAAAATCATTGTTCGAAGAGCTTAGGGAAAATGTAATACTGCAACTGAGGCTATGAGGTTGTAATCCAGTTCCCAACCGCACAAATGGTGAGACCAACAATATATTAAATTGTCCTAAAGCAAAATCTGACTAAAAGGGAGTAAAATAGCTCAACACAACCCTATAACTCTGTTTTTCAAAACTATTACTAAAATAATTATTAGAAAAAAACCCTAACCCTATCAAATCAATCTCAAGAACAATAATAATAGGAGTAATAGCAGACTATGCACTGATCTTGTTTTTAAGACCTGAGGAAGAAGGAAACCTACATGCTTCCTTGATGTGTGCTGTATTTTTAAATTTTTTTAAAAGAAATGCTAGCTCTATTAGCCAAAGACACACTGAGCAGTGAGATAACCCTACAACAATGTCATATACTTCCAGGAACTACTCCTTCTAGGCAACATTCAGCACAGATGTTTCAAGTCTGCTATAGACCCAGGCTCAAGTTTAAAATACCAAGGGAAAGAGCACATCAGCTTCTTCCCTCACAGTATTGGCCAGAAGAACAACAAAGACAATTGGTGTTCCAGTTAATCCAGGTGTGTAAAATATTCAACATGTAAAGACAGAAGGAAAAAACCAATCACAACAATCTTTTAAAAGAACATGTGTTAAGTTTTGCTTCTTTTTCAGTGCAAAGGAATGGAAACCCTCCCACTGACTTCAATAGGATCTGGGCCAGACCCTGAAAGTCTCCACATAAAACTTGCATTAAGGATAAGTTACGTATTGGCGTAAGGCATTTCTATTTTATCCCTTGCTTTTTCCACTTGATAGACTGCACAGTTGCAGCGCAATGTCTGAAAAGGAAGCTTCTAATACAATGACAATTTTCTGAGGGTTGCAACTGTATTGGAAACAATAGTCAAAACCAAAACCTAAGAGAATTAACATGCATAAGAAATCATCTTATTTTGGTTTATTCTGTAATGAGTTAATTTAAAAGGTTCATAATAACCAAAATCTTATCATAAACTATGACAAATAATGTCAAAATGTCATTGATTCAAGGGAGCGAGTTAATTCCATACTTTGCAACAGTTGTACTACTGGTTTCAGTGTTGCTCTTATGGTTTCCAAAGCAAAGCTCCAGCAGAGATACAAATGACTGTGAAAAGCAGAGACAGACAGAATGGTTTTACAATTGTACAGCTCCCATTTTGCACAATTATTTTCACATTACTCACACTCGGACAGCTTTCGTGGCCACCAGTTTGCAAAAAAACCCCTTGATTCAGTGTTTGTATTTCAACAATTTTATCTCTAAATGAACTCATACCAATGAAAATATGTATTTCCATCTAAACGTAAAGACATTAAAACTCGAAATATTCACCTGACTCCATGTTGGTGAAATTAAAAGCATTTTTGAGATCTTGGATCTAGTGATGTGACTGGGCCACAACCCAAACTTGCACCAGCATGTGAGCAAAGAGCAGCCTTGCATCTTGGTTTTAATAAGGAGAAAACCTAGGAGCCAAGGTCAGGAGATGACCAGGTCCGCTGAGTGCAGTGTGGCACCACTCAAACTAGAAGCACCCTTAGTATTTCAGCACCATTTAGTACTCTGTTGGTTTCCCTCTAGCTCTTACTATCTTAATACATCAGCCGAATGTTTTTTTCTTTTTCATTAGTGCACCCCAAACAACAGTGTTCTGCCTTACACAGAAACAAAATGGATGTAATTTACACAGATCAAACCCTTAAAAGAAAAAAAAACAACTCAGTAAAGAGCCTGGAAGAAGTTCAAGCCCATTATGTCCAGAAATAACTTTCAAATGTCTCAGCAACATGGACCAGGCCATCCCTGTCCCTACATCTTGCAGTTAAATTGGCATAAAGTTAAGAGACCTGCTGACAGCAAGATTGTTTTTTCTTACCTTTTGCCACATTTTGATGAAGAAGAGCTCCCCAGAAAAATTGAAGAAGACATTGGTGTCGTAGGCGTCATCCCCAACGTTAGAAATGGAAATGTTAAGCGAGATGTTCCTCACTGCTCCCAGGGCCAGGTAGGCAGTTCTGTCATCAACACTGCAGGCAGAAACAGTTACACTGGTTTAACTCTGAGTAACTTCCGCGTTCTGGCACTTCTTTCTGCCTGCTCCGTAAGTGTCACAACTCTACTGTTTAAAAGCTCGGCAGCTGGTAATTCAGGAATGTGCTGTACGGTCAATGCGTGGTGCAGGAGGGGCTGGAGTGGGAGTAAGCGGCTCCCAAGTCCTAGTTCTGACACTGTGACTGTAAGGAAACCCTATGATCCTCACACGGAGGTATTTCACATGACATTGTTAATACCATTTCAGTGAGAATAAAATTGTCAAAGACTGTAAAGTAATCACACAGGGGAAACGCAGCGAGTACAACGAATTATGCCCACATTCAAATGCAAAAGCTATAGCAGTTTGTCTCTCAATAATTCAAACTTACTCTGTTAACTCTCTGAAAAATTTTCTTACAGTTGTGCTATGAATAGAAAAAAAGTCAAATAATTGTAAGCAGTCACATGGAAATAATTTTTATCTCCATTCACAAAGTTTCTTTTTTGCAATTTTTTTCCTGTACGCAAAACTGAAGAGAAATGAGAAAATTAGTTTTTCCCATTTCAGACTAGGTATAAGGAAGACATTTTTCACACTGAGGGTAGTAAATCCCTGGCAGAAGTTGTCCAGAGTGGTGGTAGAAGCCCCCTGCCTGGAAACATTCCAGATCAGGTTGGATAGGGCTCTGAGCAACCTGCTTTAGTTGCAGATGTCCCTGCTCACTTCAGCAGGGTTGGACTAGATGGCCCTTAAAGGTCCCTTCTAACTCAAAACATTCCATGATTGTATGAGTCAACACACTATTGTAACGTGGCATCACAGCTTATGAACGTAGACATGCACATAGAGGCAAATATAAATATCCACATACACATTTATTATTTGATATTTAACCATACTAAGCCGTCCAGAAGATGAGCTAACAAGTAGGAATAAAAGCTAAAAGATAAGTCACAAGAAAATATAATATCAAAACACAGATCTACAGGTCTAGGAACTAAAAGTACTGTAGGAAATAACATGGAAGTTTCTAGACCTGAGCTTCTGAAGGTATGTACTGAAGCAGCCAAGGGCTCTGGTGAGTGAAAGGAAAATTACCTAGACTCAAGCTTTAAAGCTGATAGTTATGGATTGCGAACGAAACCTTTTTCACATAATGCAGGCAATAATTACAGCGTATTTGTTTCTTGTACATACTTAATTTATGATGATCTACATTTTTAAAGCCCAAAACTATTGCTTACAGTTCAATGACAGCTTCTTAAGAGGCAGACATAAGTTTCCAGGAAATGTGCTTGCTTTCCGATGCTTACAATCAACCGAAGATACCAATCAATCCTACTGATAATTGGACACATCTTTCTAAACATGATAGATTACTCTCACAGTCAACTATTAGTGCAAATAAACAGTTGTAAAAGTGTGTGCAGTGCAGGATAGACTGCAAAACTAGTTTGAGGGGTCCAAATCATTTGAGTTGTTGCTGCTTATATACCAAATTAATGGCACAACTGTAGGAGAGTACTTGGAAGCATTTAACCTTTTGGCTCCAACTTCAACACTTACTGTTGAAAAGCAGACAAATGATGAAGATGCTAAACAATCTGCTGGGATTTTCTAATATTCAAAAGTGCATACTTGGAAGCAAAGAAATAAACCAGTTGTTTATTACTGTGAATTATTTCTCACGAACTTTACAATAATCTCACTTCTTGCAATCATCTCAAAACTTAATCAGCATCTATCAAATCTATTAGTAAAATCTGGAAGTATCACTTCAGTAAGCAAAGGAACAAGACAAGATATTTATGATATTTATCTTATGCAGAGTTGACATTAAATGCAATGCACACTACAGAATCTGCACTGGTAGTAGCAGCACTTTGAAATTTAACATAAAGTCAAGGCAATTGACAATACTCTCCTTCCTAATGAATAACAAAAATTACTCAATGAAATCTATTTAAAACTAAACCTGCAAAAAATGATGTCAAAATAAACACCATTGGGCTGTGCTCATTTCTAAAGGTATCGCTCCTCTGTTAAAAGTGCATCATACCAAAATGACGTTTACAACTACATTTTCCTCAGCAGAGAAAGAAAAGTCACTTTCTAAGAGCACACTGTAGTTGCTACTACACAAAATCAACACACTAATAAATTCTGAAAAACCTCACTGATTTTAGGCTGGCAGAGGAGTTCAGTTCTTCCTCTGAAAGGCTACAGGAGATTGTACGGTAAATCCTATTTTAAGAGAGCAGCTTTCCGAGTCATTAAATCTGTGTACATCTGGAATGAGTCAGGTTCACTTGCAGTGAAGGAAGAGGATTAGGAATCTCCCTGTTCACTGGGGAGCTCCCAGGCCCTGTTTGCTGCTTGCGAGAGTAACGTCATGGGGTGCAGATAGCCTGCTGTGGAGCAGGAGAAGCTCTGCTGCCAGCCCGGTGCCATCCTCCTCCTGCGCCTGCCAAATCACAACATGGAAACTAAAGAACTTTCGTCACCTGCCAGCAATACACCAACAAACTAAAGCCACCCCTTCATCTCAACAAGGTATGTCAAACAATCGAAGAAACATTAATTGAAAGCCATTGCTCGATTATGTTTTGTTGGATGAGAACTATGAAGCTGCCAACATCCTCACCACAGCCCTCGTAACCTTGCTCACAGGAAGGAGGAGAGGCTAAAAATAAAAACTAACTCAAAAAAAGAAAAGAGAGAAAAAACATCAAAACATAATCACTTCAATAGAATCATAGAATGGCCTAAGTTGGAAGGGACCTTAGAGATCATCTAATCCAACCTCCCTGCCATGGGCAGGGACACCTCTCAACTAGACCATTGGACAGAACACCACCCTCTCATTACATCAGGTACTACCCACAAACAATGAACTGAGTAGAAGTTCTGGGTAGACTGTAGATGTATGTATACATTATATATAGGCTACCACATTTGTACAGACATGTACAGGCACATGATGGATGTCAAGCTATCAACGTTTGCATGGAAAGGGAAAGAAGTCTGACATTTGGACATGCTAAATACTTGCAGCTTCCATTCACATGACTTAAACTTGCAGATAACAAGTAATTCCAAAAATCAGGCTTTGAATTCACTGGCCATGGTACTACACAATAAATGTAAACAGAAATATTTAACATTTTCCTCTTAAGTGATTAAGAAAAGGAAACTAAACTCCAGGATGAAACAAGTATAATCTTTTTTTGCATGCGCTAACACTCCTTGTTAATACCTGTGCCACGTCATTGCAATATGGTCAGCGAGGAAAGACAGACCAGCTGGGAAAGGTGAAAGACCTGTAATTTTCGTTTTCCCACCCCCCACAAGATGCTGGTGTTTTTATTAACATGGATCTGGCGAGACACAATCTGCATTCCAAAAGGTACACAGGGACATATTTCTTTATTTCTTGCACTAGAGAGAATTTTCAAAAAAAAAACCCAAAACCCAAACTGAAAAAGCATTTAGCACTTCTCAGCCTGCACAGATCACACACAGGGCAAGGAATGTAACAGTGTTGTGCTTTGCTGTTAGTCTGGGTCACTGACTTTTCCCTTCTTTCCTTACAGAAAATCAGCACCTACATGGATAAATCACCACTATGGCTCAATGGAGTTCCAGCTGGGGTCAGATGGGCTGAAAGTGGGTTAAAATGCTTTAAATAACTAAAGTCCAATCCGTTCTGCATTTCCATCAGGTGAAATTAAAGAGAGTCCCATCTTTCACTTTTTAAATCAGTAGAAGGTGTAAATGAGTCAACATTGATCCTGTGACAAATTTGAACAGATTTCTACCTTCACTAACTAGCACTGCAGTTGGTCTTCACAGTTACTATTATATTGGATATTAATTTTGTCTCCACAGACTCTTTACATCAACCCTGAAAACCTTTCCCCTGTTGTGTTTTTATCACAGGCTTCACAGTCAATTGAACTTTGGTAGGAGTTTTGCAAATACTTAAACCTCAAGGTACAATGAAAAGCTGAAATCCTCAACTGATCTTCTGGCAATTTGATGTCTCAGCACAAACCTGAGCAGTAGCAGCCCCATAAACACATCCAAACCAAGTGAAAATTTTAAACAACCCCACAAGGAGCAAAGCTATTGGGCTTTACGCTGCTTGGTTACACCTCCTTGCCAACACATGTGCATTGAATGTCAATTCTGTCTGCAAAGTTCAAAGCCAACCTAGACTCGAAGGACTCAGCCAAATACTCTGGGTATCGTGGCTTATTCTGTGTTAGCCGCACTGCTGCTTTCCCCCTCTCACACTGAAGCCCACGCTAGCAAAGGTGACAAGTCCTCATGCAGTTGAAGACCACAGCCTACCCGAGATGCAATAAGCCACCTAGAGTAAACTACCTCTGAGCTCATCACATCATTTCATTAATAAATCTTATACTTCTGTCTCTCAAGTGGAAACTTTCCAGGGTGGTCCGAGTGGCAAATACCATGAGGTGATGTGCAAAATATAATGGATAATTCAAGGAGTAGCCAACCGAGGTTTCGGTGTCAGCAGAGCACAGTTTGGGAGTAATACCATACCAGTATTGTGCCCTAGGAAAACTGAGTAGCAATGTGCCAGTATTTCCCCATGGGAAGGGACAAGTGTCCCATATGAAAAGCACTTACTGCAGTGAGCCCAGGGCCAAGGAGGTGGAACTGCTTGTGCTGATACCCTTCTGGAGAAGGGCTGCTGTCTCTAGTGCTTCAGTTCCGACATATATTGCAATTCAGGAATATGACACAGTGTTACCTTTACCATTTTTCCTACACTTGAATTTTTAAAATAAATGTATTTGAGTAATAAACAATGGGGGGGGAACATGCTAGGAAATCCGTTTTGCTCTTTATTATGGTATTGAAAGAATAGAGTGATTTCTAGCTAAAGCTAGTTACCATATTTCTAAGCTTCTCTGGAAATTGTCCTCTTTTCCCTAAATGTAGTTTCCCCACACAAACTCCCTATAACTACACAATAGATTTAACTCCCAGCCACTTATGTCTTCAAACTTTTAAAGGACAGATCCTAGCACAACATCCACATAAAAATACCCCTTATCTTATCAGCCTACAGAAATCTAGTACCTTTTATTATCATCAGCAATTTCAATTGTACCCTGATGTTCACAGCCCTTTATAAACAGAACTGAAGAATCAATGGGGAAAGAGCCATCTCTGTCCTCCCACAGTGTTTACTCCAGGGAGTAGCTTTTGGTTTGGATGGAGCTACCCTGGTTTATGAAACTGTCACATGAAAGCAGGATGAGGCACAACATCTACAGAAGCTCTAATCTAATCTCTCACCCTTGCAGACACACATACAAACCAACATCTTTTAAAACCACAAGCAGTGTCCTTGAAATCAATGGTACTGTGCC